>CM022955.1:17410166-17860166 GCA_012931725.1 Litsea cubeba | reverse complement strand
GAGACAAAAGATAAAACTAAACAGATATATCATTAAGGCACTCGTGTACGGGGTCGTCACAGCCATGGTTCAAAATCTCGGTATCGGTCGCGGTATCGGCCGGGCCGAAAAACCGATACGTCGCGGATATCGTCGCGGATATCGGTCCGTCGCGGTCGTCGCGGTGTGAATTTTTTTTTAATCCAAAAAATTTCGCAAAAATATTCAAAAAATCCAGAATATTAGAAAATGCTGGAAAACAATATTTTTTTCCATTAGTAACAACAATAAATCAAAATCTCGGGCACCTTAAGTTATGAGTCCTGCCTGTGTCGCTGTTCGCTTTATTCTCCAGTATTTTATATAATGCAACCATTGCTTATGCTCATGATCAATTTATTAGTGTAAAATATAAGAAAATAAAGATAAGTAGATAACAAACATATCAATTATCATTTAATACTAACTCAATCATCAAATAAGTTGTGAAATTCATGACCATGAAGATAACATATTAAAATCTGAAATATGATAGTGATATAGATAAATGACATAAAGCACTTGAGCATCAAAAGGTTCATGGTTTACCTGAAATTAGAGGGACTAGAGAGTAGAAATTAGAGAGAGATTGATGAGTATGAGTGTATGATAGTTGATAGATTGACAACCTAATACCAAGTGGAGTGTCGCCCAGGCTCAATATCATCATCATCATTTCTTCGGTTTTGGTTAAAAAGATATGCTCCATACTGTTGTGCAGCACTACCATACCCATGACCATATTCAGATTGTTGTTGATAAGATGATGAAGATGAACTACCTTGATCCCCTGTAGATTGTTCTTGGTAATTGTGCACAAATGGTATGTAAAAGCCATGAGGGGTATATAAAGGTCGTTGGGGATCATGTGGTGGTGGGGGAAGCCTCCCTTGCTCAATTAATAGCTGTTCGATAGACATTATCGGTGTTGGTGAAGGGGGTACCCAATTAGGGTCATATGAATAATTCATATGCTGTCAATACATGGCACCCTGTTGGCCAACATAACCCCCTTGATGACCATGAGTACCTTCCCCCACTCCTTGCCCAGCAGCGTCACCACTACTCCCTGTCTGTCCAACATGTCTGACATAGCCACGGCGAGGATCTAACTCGGTAGCAGCAGGAAAATGCTCAACTGTCTCATAAGTGACATGCTCATCATCTCTATAATGACCCTCATCCCCGGGAGAGTCAGGTGGGATTCCTGCTGATGATGAAGAAGTAGAAATACTTGACTCACTCTCCTCGTCCACGTCCTGTCCCCTTGGCTCACTTGTATCAGGCGCACGCCCCTGTTGCATTGTCAAGTTTATTTCTTCCAACCTTTCTGAGGCCCTCACTGGCTCAGGCCTATCCCCAGTCAATTCCTCCATCAACCCCTCTAACTCTGGGTCTTGGTCTAACACCGGTTGTTCTTGTTCCTCCAGCCATTGACCTAACACAGTATCCTCTTCTGAAAAGATATAGTCCAAATTAATTGGACAAAAATAATCCCGGTGATCCTCAAACTTTCTTCTCCTTCTATTTCTACTCCGGAGCCTGAGGTTGTAGTGGATGTAGACCAATTTATTTAGCTTCTGCATTGTTAATCTATTTCTTGGTCTTGTGTGGATAAAGGAGAAGGTGCTCCAGTTTCTTTCACAATTGGAAGACGATGTTGTTTGACTAAGGACTTTAATAGCAATCATCCTTAGTGCAGGAGCACTCTCTCCATAATTCAACCACCATTCAGCTGAAAAAAAAATAGAAATGATATTAGAGTCAATAAAATAATAATAAGTCCTTAAATAATATATAAATGACATTACAAATTTACAATCAATACCGGGATTGGTCTGTGTGATAGCTCTCCGCGCAGTCGTCGTTCCAAAGCTTCCAGCACGTACATTGTATATATCAACCTGAAGACATTAACATAATAAAATAAATTGGAGAAATGACAATGTTATACTTTTTCCCTTAATTAGCCTACTGCCTACCTGATTAGTAGCCCAAATGGCTTCATCTGTATTCGCTGCCAGTCTTTCAATTACATTTTTTAATCCCAAACGGATTTCATCAGATATACGTCCATCCGAAAATTGTGGATTAAAAAAGTATCCTATAAAAGTACCAATGAATTTTAGTCAATGATAAATTAATATAGTGAGGCAAAATTGAATGCAACAATTCAAATATTAAAGGAAACAGCCTTTACTTACCAGCAGTGTGTAAATCATGTTTCAATTGTCGTCCCCATCGATCGTCGATGATCTTCCAATACTTTTTGTAATATCTACAATCTGCTTGAATAGCCAGCTTTGATCTCTCCATGGCCTCATGTAAGAAGCCCATTGTTGGCTTATCATCGCCATCAACCAATCGAAGAACCTTTATTAGGGGATCAAAAACATTCAAAACACCCTTCACATGAGGCCAAAATTTATTGGACTCAATTGTTTTACACACTTCTATTGTAATGGGACTTGGTCTCTTTCCCCATTTTGAATTCATGAACTCTTGTGATTTTATTAATTGCAGAAGTCCATCTCTATACTTGTAAACACTTTCGATAGCAATAAAGTGGGTGGCAAATCTAGTGATGCCAGGGCGCAGTAGTTCATGGTTGTCTGTATGTGTTTTCATCATGGAAATGAGTCTATATGACTGATAAAAAAAATTGGTGATCTGCTTTATCTTACCAATCACTTGCTTCATGACTTTTCCTTTTGCAATATCTTCAAGCATTAAATCCAGGCAATGTGCTGCACATGGAGACCAAAAAATCCTTGGCCTTTGTTTCATAAGCATCATTCCTGCAGCCTTCATGTTTGCAGCATTGTCGGTAACCACCTGAACTATACAATCTGCCCCAACTTCTTCAATCACATCATTCAATAACCTATTAATATATCTTGCATCTTGGATGTGATCAGTTGCATCAACTGATTTGATAAACACCGTGCCCATAGATGAGTAGATTAGAAAATTCAAGAGATGACGATGTGTGATCGTCGTCCACCCATCGCACATTAGTGTGCAACCTCTTTCCTTCCATGCCCATTTGAAAGTTTCCACCCAAGCCTGCAACTCATCATACTCTTTCTCAACACATACATGCCCAATCTCATAAGGGGTGGGTGCCTTTATACCTGGACCATGTTCTGCAGCTGCATCTAACATAGTGGTGAAATAAGGAGAAGATGCCTTGTTGGGTGGAATGCCTCCATCCAAAAAAAACTTCCCAGTAGCTCTCACTAGATTATCTCTTGCTTTACCAAACTTGCCCTTTGGTGCTTTTATGATGCCTGGCTGCTTTGATGTTGGTTTTCTATAAGCAAATGGGTCAGTTGGCCCCACCACATCTGGCCTACGAGGTGCCTGTGTAGGAGGTCTTTCAACCTCCTCAATGTCTGGATCTTGACGGGGTTGTTTATGACTAAATGCCCGACGCAAACTCGCCCCCCCTGATCCGGATGAACCACCCTGCTCATATTGGCTACCTCTAGCTGCTGCTTCATATTGCATTCTTCTCCTTTCTTCATCCTCCTGAAGTGCCCTTACACTTTCCCTCCTAGCCCTTGTCATTTCCGGGTCTTCATCGTCATCATCAGAGGAACCAAAAACCTCTTCTCTGCATGCTTCAAATTCCTCGGTTCTTCTTCTTTCTTGTACTACTTTTTTTTGTGCAAGTGTCTTAAGGAGCCCCTGCATTTCAGCTCTCACATTTGGTGGCACTTTCGGACATTTTATCACCTGTCCTGATACATGTGCCAAATGTTGTTTCAATCGGGTAATTCCCCCATTGAGAACCTTTTCACAATAATTACATTTTATTTTGCTTCTACTTCCTACAGCTTCACCGTGACTCCATGCCGGATCTATGTCACGCACCATTATTCCTATAAAATAAGACACTCATATAATAGTAATACTCTAACAACAATTATAGATTTAATAAAATCATTTTCAAAGTCCTAAGCCTTTGGTAGTTAATGTATCATAAATATTAAATACACTTAAACAATTATTTTTAGAAAAAATTAAAGATTTAATAAAATCATTTTCAAAGTCCTAAATATATAGATCTAGCATAAAAGTATGTAAATCAATCATTTACATGCCACACAATGATCATGAATCATTAAAAGAACATATTTATGATGAAATCCCAAAAAAATGATATATTATAATTCAAAAATTATAAAATCCGAAAATAAATTAAATAAAATAAAAATCGAAATGATGTTTATGACAATGAATAGATGTAGATCTATCATCTACACACTATTAATAAGCATTTAGTATCATAAATACTCTAACAATTAACAACAATTGTTTTTAGAAAAAATAAAAATTTAATAAAATCATTTTCAAAATCCTAAATATGTAGATCTAGCATAAAAGTATGTAAATTAATCATTTAAACATCATACAATGATCATGAATCATTAAAAGAACATATTTATCATGAAATCCCAAAAAAATGATATATTATAATTCAAAGATTAGAAAATCCGAAAATAAAATAATTAAAATAAAAATCTAAATGATGTTTATGACAATGAGTAGATGTAGATCTATTATCTACACACCATTAATAAGCATTTAGTATCACAAATACTCTAACAATTAACAACAATTGTTTTTTAAAAAAATAAAGATTTAATAAAATCATTTTCAAAATCCTAAATATGTAGATCTAGCATAAAAGTATGTAGATCAATCATTTACATACCATTATATGATCATGAATCATTAAAAGAACATATTTGTGATGAAATTTCAAAAAAATGATATATTTTTATTCAAATATTAAAAAATCCGAAAATAAAAAAATTAAAAAAAAATCCAAAATCATGTGTATGAGTAGATCTAGCAAGAAAGTATATGGATCTAACTTAGTTCAAAGTGAAGAACACAACACAAGTGACATTCTCATGATTTCTAATTTTTCATGCTTCATCTAAAAAAAAAAAAAAACACATAAATGCATAATACCATGCTTTAAGTTGATTTTCTCTTACCTTAATAATATTTTCTTGAAGAAAATATGCAAGATGGGTAAGCAAATGAGTGGCTGCTGCTCTTAGAAGTTTGGATAGGAGAGGAGTGGGGAAGAAGATGAGAAATGGGAAAAAATTAGGGTTTTAGGGCTTTTAAGGGGTCTCGGCCGATATTTTGAAAATATCGGCCGATATATCGCCACGGCCGATATTTTCAAAATATCGGCCGATATGTAGCGATTTTTTGGCGATTTTTTCCATCGTCTCGCCGCTACCGATATCTCGCTGAGATATCGGCGCGGTACCGGCCGGTACCGGTACGTACTGGCCGGTACGTACCGGTACCGGCCGAGATTTTGAACCATGGTCACAGCTAGACAATGCCGTCCGTACTATACTCTACGGAGTCGTTAGGCTGATCTGCCTGAACTTCCTCCATCGTTTCCTCCTCTGCGTAAAAGTAAGGCTCGGTACCTATGCACCAAGAGTAATATCATCAGACACGACGGTCGGCAAGTAATGTATGTAAAACATCAATAGATATGTAAGTCGAATCAGATTTGGACAATACGATAAACAAAATCAATAGAAATGCATAGCATTCAGAAGTAGTAATGCATAGCATTCGAATCATAAACAAACTAATAAGACATCTAACAAATAGGCAAATCACAAAAGCTAATGCACCACGGATAGTTTCCATAACCCTCCATACTCAACATGAGAGTTTGTAGTAGAGTGGCACGGGATAAAACCCCGGCAAGCAATCATCAAAATGATACCCTTAAAAACCAAAAATAAACAAACAATCAATCATCAAAACGGGTATCCAATATGATGGTGTACATCCATCTAATAAGAAAAAGTCGTACTGCACAGACGTTCAATCCAAAGTCCTCACACAAATGGTGCCCCAAGTGTGTTGGGCGTTTACAGCTAAGTGATGCCTGACACAAGAGTCCTATACAAACAATAGTGAGGGACTAGACTTTCTTGTGTGAACAACGTCAATCATCATAGAGAAACTACTTTTCCATCATCAATCAAAATCAAAATATCAAACTTCTTCAAAACAAACTTCTTCAATTCAATATCACCATAAGTAGTTCTCAACATGCTTTACAATCAAAGCCGTCTAGTCACAGCACTTACATCAAACTTCAGAACAAAACGGAACATCAAAAGGGATCCTAATTCATCATCTAAGTTCATCATTTGATCCCAAACAAAACAAAACAAACGAAGCTAATGAACATGTACATCACATGTAGACAGTACCAGACAGTACTATTAGGAATTATAAACGATAGACAATCCAATCCTAAGTACAAATGTTAATCCCGAAGCATCATACATTCCTACTCAGTCAACGAAAGAATTAAGGTTCAGGATACTCAGATGAATATTCTTCGTACATAGATTTAGAAAGAGTATCCCGTTGTCCCGTACCGTTCAAGATTGAATAAAAAATGGATTCCAATGCAACCAGAATAACCATGAGGAATCTTCTGCGCAAAACACTCCTCATATATAGTCAAATGAGTCCATAAAGGTAGCCAAGGTTCCATACAAGTACAATAGAAAAAGAGGTCAAAAGAGTCCTTCAAAAGGCGATGCACCCAAATTCACAAAAACTCATAATTTTGATAAAACCCCTGAAAACTCCCCAAATTGCAAACCAACCTCTTACTGTACCCAAACGATCTCGGACTCGCGCGAGACTTCGTACGCGTGATCCATACGATAAACCCGACTCGCTAAGACTCTAAACAAACTTACTAACTATTCAAACAATTAATTAAAATTAACGATGGGTTAAGGGACGGGATGTTACAAGATCACAACTTCATGAACATTGGAAGATCACAAGTAGCAGTAGTGAAAAATTGGGCAAGGGAAAGGACTTCCATTCTGAGAATGCTTAAAGAAAATTTGCAGCAAGCACAAAAAAGGATGAAACATTATGCAGACAAACTAAGGAGTGAAAGAGAATTTGCAGTTGGTGACTGGGTGTATTTGCGATTCCAGCCCTACAAACAATCTTCCTTGGCTTTGCAGCGAAATATGAAGCTATCTTCACGTTTCTATGGACCTTTTCAAGCCATTGAAAGGGTGGGCAAGGTAGCCTACAAGCTGGATTTACCTAGCTCAATCAAACGACATCCTGTTTTTCATGTTTCATTGTTGAAGAAAAAGTTGGGACAGCAAGTCATTCCTATTCCCACTCTTCCTCCAGTCAGTGATGAAGGAATGCTGCAAATGGAGCTTATAGCTGTGTTAGAAAGGAGGATGGTCAAACGAAACAACAAGGCAGTAGTACAATGGTTGGTTCAATGGTCAAGAACATTTCCTGAAGATGCTACATGGATGGACTATGAAGAATTCCACTCTAAATATCTAGATTTCCAGCCTTGAGACAAGGCTTTTTGAAGGAGGAGGGAATGTTATGATTCTAGTTGCTGAGTCTGTTGGTCTAATTGCTGAGTCTGTTAAGGCAGTTAGGAGTTGGTTAAGAACATATTCATTGTATTTTGTTTTGTAACCAGTTCATTGGGTTGGAATAAGAGCACCAATAAACTCTTTTCCTTCTATATTTCTTCTTCTTCCATTTCTAGTCATTACAGAAACAGAGAGGTCGGGCGAGAGAAATGAAGAATAGGAAGAAGAAAAAAAAGTCAGAAACCCTAAAAATTGGGGATTTGGGAGAGGCGAATAAAATTAAGGTGGTTGGTTGGTAACTAGGCCCTATTATCAAATTATATGGAAGAGAATGGCCCACAAGTCAACATTGTTCTAACTGGATGGTAATGGTCCTAACTATAGAATGATCTCCTGTTCCATCCACCATTCAAGTTTCGTCCTTTTTCTAACCGTTGGTCCGATGGTAATGACTCTAATTTATAGAATATAACCTCCTATTAAAATTTCGACCTTTTTCTGACCCTTGGGCCCAGGTGGGCCTAGTGGGTCGTTTTCATCCCCGACTATAACATTGCAACAATTTGTATATACATTTCAAGAATCACATATCCTGAGTTGAGAATTGGTTCATGCCCAACTTCTATACCTAAAATATCATGAAAACGTTAAGAAGATAATGTCTAGGCAAAAGTTGCGCACAGTTCAATTATATGTATATTACAGCAACAGCCCTTTTCGTGAAAAAGCGACAATTGGCGCTCCCTTTTGGGGACGTCCTTTCCTTTGTGACTAGGGATGGCAATTCCGTCCGGTCCGATCCGATCTGATCTGATACCCGCTCCGTTTGGATATGGATTTCGGAGATTTTTTTGGAGATCGGATCGGACTCGGATATGGATTTTGAAAAAAATTCGGAGATTGGATCGGAGGCGGATATGGAGATATCCAATCCGAATATCCGTTTGGATATCCGATCTCCGACCCATATCCGACCCGTTTGGATATCCGTTTAACCCTTAATTGCAGTTTTTCCCCTTATCTTATATAATATTATATATATTACACCATATATATATATCAATCTATTACAGAGAACACTTCAGTAATTGGGATTTGTATGACTTGTGTAAGTGTGTTGAAACTTGATTGACTTTATTTTGGAAGTTTATTTTTGGATATATTTTGAATTGTATTGCCTTTTTTATGTTTTTAATGATTAAATTATATTTTGAATTATATTGTCTTTTTAATATTTTTTTAATGATTCGGATATCCGATTCTCCGTTTGGATATCGGATCTCCAGTTTGGAGGCGGGGATGGAGGATAGAATTGATATCCGTTCGGAGATCGGAGCAGATATGGAGACGGAGAATTGGATTCGGATATGGAGGCGGATTCCGATCCGACCCGTTGCCATCCCTATTTGTGACTTCTATAAGAGCGAAATTGGGCCTAGATTCTAAGACATTTTAAAATACAATGTTGACTCAAAATAGCCAAATCCAGACGCCTTAATGTATCCACCACACCAACATATCATGTTTTGTTAATATTTAACTTTGTCTCATCCCTCTTTTATTAGAGGGTCCCAGCCCCCTTAGCTGAGTTACAAATATATATATATATATATATATATTTCAGTGTTGGGCCAAGGTCCTAACCAACGATACATCCAAAAGAGCTACACATTATTATAGGACTATAGAAGCATTTTTTTTAGTGCAGTTGTTATTTTCTTACAAACATGAGATAGATTAATAGTTTAAAGATTGAGATTATACTTCATCCAGTCTTCGGAGGCGTCACAACTTTCGCAGAGGAATCAACATATAATCTTACCCTTATGTGGTATAATCCATGGTGACAAAGCAGTCAGGCAAAACAACTTGGAAGATGGCCATGGGCATATCTTCCACACTCATACCCACCACATCTGGCCATTGTTGTCTTGCTGCAGGTAGATTTAAGCCCAAAAAGTGCCTATCTAAATTGCATCTACCGCATCAGATACCAAATCTACAAAACACATAGTCAATTGTTAGTATACTTCCAATGGGCCCATCTCTTCAATGAACGGTGCAATGACATTGACACACAGATCATCAATAGACACATGAACATGAGAAGAAAAATGTTTCTCCAAAAATCGATGTGACGATGGAGCTAAAGAGGCTATGGAAGCTATGAAGGGTGATTTCGATTGGTCAATCAAGCTAATTACTGTTGATATTAAGAATTTGCTTTCTTATTTTGATCATGATGAGTTTTCTTATATATCTAAATTTTTGAATAGGCTAAGCTTGTTCATTGGCCAAATTATGTTATTCTATTTATTAGGATGTTGGGTGGGAGAGGGCAATGTTGGGTACCTAAGTACCTTCCACACACACACACCCCCTAGCTTGTGTTTTTTTCCCCGTTCGTTTATTTTCCTTTTTAATGAAAGTTCTATTTATGGTATGCCACAGGTTCTTAATTGATGCTCACTGCATATGCTTGCCTCCCCTGATTTCACTCTTGTAATCAAACGGGGTTAACAAAAAGAGTTGCTTTACTGCTAATGGAAGTTCTTTTTTATATCGATGTTATAAATCCAACATTCAATGCTACAAGCCCATCTGCTGCATAAAACCTGGCTCAAAACATACCCCACACTACAACGGTGGTAATAAACAGGTGGGCCCACATCAGAGTAAGCCTGTGATTTTAGTGACTTGATGGTGCAACCTTATTAGTAAATTGGTGCTATAAATAATGCTAACTCATGTCAAACCCAAATAACCGGTCTTTGGAAACTCTTCTTCTTCCAAATGTCATTTGATTTTATTCCTTTTTAGATGCAATGACAATTACCCTCAGATCAGAGGGGCTTGTTTGGGATCTTTGTAAACTGAGAGGAGTTGATCCAATTTACGCATTAATATGTAGACTCATGTCTTTGGAAAACTTTTTTTTTGTATAAAATGGGTAATTTTATAAAAGAAGACAAAAGAAATACAAAGGCTCATGGAGCCCCAGAGGAAGGAGATTACAGAAGCTGGAACCAAAGAAGAGCCAGGGAGGAAGTTAGTGATCATCTTGAGCAATTTTGAAACAAAAGAAGAGGGAACTGAGCTGGTGACTGCAGAATGGTTTGGAGATCTTCTTCAAGGAAAAGCATAGATTATCCTGCAGTTGGGAGATGACCTGGTTGAGAGGAGGATGCTGATCTTCAAAAATTGCAGCATTCCTGGCCAGCCATAAGGCATATAGAACAGAGAGGAAAACCGATGCCATGTATTTCCTACCAGCCTTGTCATTACCTCTGGAAAGGGCTTGCCAAATGGATGATGCGTGATTGGGTAGGGGATGCTGGACGCTTGCACAGCGGAAAAGCCAACGCCAAATAGAAGTAGCTAGGTCGCAGTAGAAGAAGATGTGGCTGGTCGATTCTTCACTGTTGAAGCAGAGACTGCATCTGGAAGCTAAGAAGAAACCAAGGCGTTGAAGGTGATTATCAGTTGGGATACGATTGAGCATCAAGCGCCACCCGAAGCAACTGACCTTGGGTAGAGAGATACCATTCCAGATGAGGCTGGGCCATTGAAGATCAGTCCCCCTAGCTCTGATGGTGTTCCAAGCTTGATTGAGAGAGAGCATTCCGTCTGTTGCCTCTTTCCAGAAGAGGTGATCGCTGGCAGAAGGATTGAGAGAGAGAGAAGAGATATGGCAGATGCAAGCTGGTCTTGGACAGCAGTGGGAAGATTCGATGGAATATGCCAAGAGCCTGAGTGGAAGATGGAGGCCAGACGCTGATCCGGAGGGAAATTCAAGTTAGGAAAAGCTGCAGAGAGAGGTTTGTCTCCATTCCAAGTATCATGCCAAAGGTTAATCTCTTCACCATTGCCAATGCACCAGGCACTTCCTTGATGAATGAAGTGAGCAAGGCGGCGGATTCTCTTCCAAATACAAGAGCCATAAGTAGTGTTAGTTTGATCCCAGATGTTATTGTTTCTGAAGTAGCGATTCTTGAACCAAGTAGACCAGATTGTGCTCAGAGTAGAGGCCTGCCAGCCAAGCTTGATTAAAGAGGCTTTATTAACATCTTGAATCCTTCTAATGCCAAGGCCACCTTCCATCTTCGGAAGGGTAACTTGAGACCACTTCACATAGTTAATCTTTGTGGTAGAAGCATTGCCTGACCAAAGGAAGTGTCTCATCTGACGCTCAATAGCTTTGCAAATTGAGATTGGAAGAGGAAGGATGGCAGCTGAGTGTATGGGAATAGAGGAGAGCACATGTTTGATGAGGATTAGACGACCTGCGAAAGAGAGGGTTTTAGCTTTCCAAGCTGACAGCCGAGCATTAATGGAGTCCAGAAGAGGGAGGAAGTGAGCTCTCTTTGGAAAACCAAAAACAATGGGGAAACCCAGGTACTTTAGTTGAGCCATGGTTGCCTGTATTCCAAGGATGGAACAGATCCTATCCTTTCTTCTGATGCCACATTTGCCAATGAAGAGCTGGCTCTTAAGGAGATTAAAGTGTTGGCCAGAAGATGATTGATATAGTTCTAGAAGGTCTTGCAGGGCGAGAACACCAGAAGTGGCTCCCTTCATGAGGATGATAATGTCATCAGCGTATAACAGGTGGCAAGGTGTGGAGGGGACAGTGGAGAGGGGAAGGATAATACCTTGAGAATAAAGGTTATGGAGGTGGAGGCTAAGAATTTCTTCTGCTATAGTAAACAAGTAGGGGGATAGGGGATCACCTTGTCTTAGACCACAAGAGGAGCTGAAGAAGCCATGGGGAGATCGGTTGATGAGGACAGAGCATTTGGTAGTGCAAACGCACTCTTTCATTAGGGATATCCAATCTTCAGAGAATTTGAAAAATCTGAGGGCTGAGAAAAGGAAGGTCCAATTGAGTTTGTCAAAGGCTTTGGAGATGTCTAACTTGAGGCAGAGAGATCCTTTGCTGAGCTTGGATTTAAGCTTTTGGAAGAGCTCAAAAACCAGAGCTGAATGGTGATGGATGGATCGGCCTTTAATGAAAGCTGCCTGGTTAGTGGAGATCAGATTTGGAAGGACAGTGGTGAGTCTGGAAGTTAGGATTTTGGAGATAATCTTGTAGGAGAAGTTCAGCAAGCTGATAGACCTGAAGTCAGCAAAGGTAGCAGGGGATTTAGATTTTGGGATGAGGGCAAGAAAGAATGCATTGGAGGCTTTCAGGATTTTTTTGGTCTGGAAAAAGTGTTGCACTGCCTTGTTAACTGTCTGGCCTATGATTCCCCAAGCTGACGTGTAGAAAGCTCCGTTGAAGCCATCAGGCCCTGGAGAACTATTCTTCTTGAGAGCAAAAACAGCTGCTTTGATCTCGGATTCATCTGGAATAGAAGTGAGCATGTAGTTATCTAGATCAGAGACCTTATGGCTGTCAGTCTGGAATAAGATGTGGTGGAGCTGACCATCAAGGGGTTTGTAGAGATTGGAGAAGTAATCCACAGCTTGAGCTTGGATGATGAGAGGGTCATCTGTATAGTTGCCATCGACTGAGATGTGGTTGATACTGTTGAAGTAACTCCTTGTTTTTGCAGATTGGTGGAAGAACTTTGTGTTCATATCACCCTCCTTTAACCATTTAATTCTGGACCTCTGTTTCCAATGTATCTCCTGGGCTTTGAGGGCTTCATGGAGACCAAGCTTGGCTGTCATGAGGTCGTTCCACAGGGAATCCGAGGGAGAAGAGTCGAAGCTCTGCTGACATCTCAAAACAGAGGCCTCTGCCGCTAGGATATTACTGTGGACTTGTCCATAAGTAGACTTGCTCCAAAGTTTTAAAGCTTGCTTAAGAGCCTTGAGCTTCTGGGCAAGAATGAATTGAGGGTTCCCAACCACGGTAGCATTCCAGCTGGATGCAACAACATGAAGGAAGGAAGGGTGGAGGAGCCACTTGTTTTCGAACTTGAAGGGAGCTTTGATGGCAGGGGGAAGGCTGGTGTGTTTAAGAATGAGGGGACTGTGGTCAGATGAAAGTCTTGGTAGGTGAAGAATTAAGGGATCAGGGTAGCTAGCCAACCAATGGGTGTTCACCAGAGCTCTATCTAGCCTGGCAGCAACATAGGAGAGGCCTTTCCTATTGTTGGACCAAGTAAATTTACTCCCAGAGAAGAGAATGTTTGTGAGGCCAGCTTGCATGACAGCCGTTTGGAAATCTTTGAGAGAGGAGGGGGTGGACTGACGAAGACTGAGCTTCTCATGATGAGCAAGGGTAGCATTAAAGTCCCCAAGGACACACCAGGGCTGAGTGGTAATAGAGGTGTCAATGAGGACTTGCCAGAGATCTTTCCTGAGGGTATGGTTTGTGGATCCGTAAACTCCAGTGATTAGGGAGGAAAGGCCAGAGGCTGGATTGGAAAGAAGCATTGTGAGATGTTGGGAGGAGGCATTGAAGACAGAGGTGGCAAGAGGATGGGATGATTTAGAGAAGCACCAGAGGTTTGGGGAAGTTGAGGCTGGAAGATTAGAGTGGAAGGTGTCAAAGCCAAAGGTGGAGAGGCCAAGGGATTGGGTGGAGGAGAAGGTGGTCATTGGTTCAGAGATGAATATCAAGTCTGGATGATGATGGCGGACCAGGTTAGCCAGGACTCTTTTGGTAGGAGTGTTGGCAATACCCCTACAGTTCCAGTAAAGGGCCGTTAACATGGGGAAAGGATGGGGGAGGTGCGTTTGCTTTTAGACCTCCTGGTAATAGGGCCAGTGCCTGAAACGGGGCATTTGATCTTGGTTTTGCCTCTTGGGTGATTTGTGGGAGGGGCTGCAGGTGTGCTAGCCAGTATATTTTCCGGAGGGAGTTCAGTTGGCTGGCCTAAAGTTGAGTTTTGGGCCTGCTCAAAACCAGGGGGAGGGCCTGAAGGGGAGTTACCTTCAGTGAAAGCCTCAAGATTTCTTCCATACAGGTTTGGGTTGAAGGGTGGGTCCAGGAGAGAACAGTTATCCAGAGTGGAGAAGGGATTTGAGGTGTCAATGGGTGGAGTTGGGATTTGCTCGAGGATAACAGAGACTACGTCGTAGGGCAGATCATTGAAAGAGGAAGAGATAGCTGGATGCTTGGATGAGTTAAGAGAAGTCTTGGCTTTAGCAGTCTTGGCTTTAGCAAGCCCAGGTGGGTTATTGTTAGGCTGGAGAGTTAAGGAGTTGTGGAGAGCCTGAGGCTGAATAGGTGAAAGCTGGGAAGAAGAGAAGGTAGAAGTGGCTAAGGTAGAGGAGGTAGCTGGGCATGTGGGAGGAGAGGGGGAGGCCAAAAGAGGGGGGTTGGGTGGGGTATGGTTTAGAGTTAGGGCAGTTGATAGAGGGGGAGTTAGAGCAGTTGAAAGAGGGGGTGCCAGAGTTACATTGCCAGGGATTTGGTGATTTGTAATTTGGAGGGGATGAGACACGTCCAAGGGAAGGTTGGGTTGGTTCGGACTAGGGGAGAGAGAGGGAGGGGTTTGGGTGGCCTGAGGAGTAGGAACAGGTTCAGAAGGTGAGGAATCTGTGCTAACAGTGACTAGAGGAGGTTTGCCAGGTTGGTTAGCAGTAGGACAGGAATGATGGTTGTGACCAGTTTGGTAGCAAACAGAGCAGGGGAGGTTTTCAAAGGAAACTAAGATTTCTATCTCTGTTTCTCCTTGCAGGTCCACAAGGATGGATTGAGGTTTAGGTTTGGATAGATCGACATTAACCAGGACCCTTGCAAAGGTAAGAATCCTCTGAGCAGAAGTAATGTCGTCTAGCTTGATAGGTTGGCCAATGGAGTTAGCTAGGGAGAAGATGATGTGCTGGCTCCAGCAATGGTAAGGGAGCCCTGTAAATCTAACCCACACTGGAGCAATGGAGGGCCAAACCGATTCATCTTGCCCAGGGGACCAAGGAAGGAAGAAAAGTTTTCTCCTATCTAGAGAAAGAGGGGAAAGGCCTAGGATGTGGGCTTTGTCTTCAGGGGAGTTGAAACGGAAGATGAAATTTCCTTTAGTGGTAAGGGAGACCAGACAAGGTCTAGAGAGGGCCCAGAGCTTGGCCTTCTCTTCAACCCACTCAAGGGAAGGCCTTTTCCCAGCAAATTTCCCAATGACTGCAAAGGAAAAAGATTCTTTGCTAGAGGAGAGCATGGACTGGGGAATGGTTAAGGCCGGTCTTCCATTTTTCCAGGTTGTGGGGGGGTAGATAGTAGAATGGTAGAGAGGATTGGGGGCTGCAAAAAGGTTAGCAAAGGAAGTGGGAAACTGGGTGAGTGGTTGCAGGGGAGGGGCTAAACTGGACAGAGTAGGTAAGACAGGGGGTTTTGGGAGCTGATCCGCTGGCTGACCCGCTGTCCGGCTGGGAAGAGGTGGAAAGTTCCAAGAGGGATTGGGATCTGGAGGAGGAGCTGCCCAGGGGGACGAATCTTGGGGAGGGGCTGAGTTGGAGGCCCAGGGGGCTAGAGTGGGCAAAAGTGCTGGGGTTTGACTGGGTGGAGGATAAGGATGAGGGGGTGGAAGCTGAGGGAGTGATGTCGGAGAAGAAGGTTTCTGGCTGGGGGCAAAGGGGGAAAACCCCATACCCTAGACGAGAAGTTTCAAACCGAGAGCAGGCGGGAGGGGTGTGTGGGTATGTCTTTGGAAAACTTAAGTTACCTTTATGTCACATTATTCTTTGCGATAGTCAATTAGAGGAAATCTGAATGCTAACCATGCAAGTTCCAAGGACCCAAGTGGGGCCTAAGGTAATATGTTTGTGTGGACAAATTTGTAACTTCGTGAGGAAATGGACAAGAGAATTCATTAGGGGCCCTGCATTATCAACGCTCCTTATTCATTCTGGTAAATAAGATGGTTAGGATTGTGTGACCAATGTGATTAGTGGGCTATCCTTCACGAAAAGACATGACCCAGAAATAAGGATTGATTCATTAAATTAGACAGTTTGCAATCATATATTATGTTCATTGTATCATGGGATCTTAATTGGTGTGCCTTGTCCCTTTTTTTTTTGTTACTTCTTATTCAATTTCTCACATTCACTTTTATTCAGTAATCATTTATTCTAAATGTTTATTTATTTTTCCAATTGCACATTCTTCGTAAGTAATTTCCCCAATAGCTTAAAAACAAAAATCTTTCTTTATCACGAAGAAAGTTGCAATCATAAGTAAAGTTGCAATCATGAGTAAGTGTGATCCTTTCATTTTCAAGAGAAATGAGAAACTGTTGGTAAGCATACTTCAAACTTTTATGACATAATGAAGGTATGTGTATCTGTTGGATACCGCGATCACTGAGAGGGGGGGGTGAATCAGTGATTTCTAAAAACAGGTCCAATTCAACAACAAAACAAGTCAAACCACACAATGACACCAGATTTAACGTGGTTCACCGAAAGGCTACGTCCACGGTTCAAAGACTGTCCGAACACCAATCCGGGACAGATCTGAATCTTATTTAGTCGCACCAACGACAAAGAGCACCAACCCTTAGTTTCAGATAGCACCAACTATCTAGGAAGCACCGACTCCCCTTACAATTTATCTGCACCCACAGATAGGATCACCAAACCCTAAACACCAAGCACCAACTTGATGTAAAACAGAATATAAGATCAACTCTGTCTACAGCCCTTCCCCTCTACAATTCTCTCTCTCTCAATCCCTTACAAATTGAAATTAAAGCATAAACAGAGAGACACTTAACTCATGGACGAATCACCATCTTCTAGAGCATAATCTCGTCCACAATTGCTGTAGAAAACGTCTGATAATGCAGCAACACAGCAACACAGCAACAGCACCAGCTTTCTCTCAAGAACTCTCTCTCTTTTCTCTTCTCTTCCTCTCTCTCTGGTGTATCTTTAGAACGACCCATACATGCCTTTATATAGGTTTTAGTAACCCCTAATTGTGTTTAAAACGGGCTACAATTCGTTTAGATAGAGTCCCAAACAAATTAGATAACTGTGCTGAATTTTCGTGCAAAACTTCTAATTCTGCGCAACTCTGGTTCCCGTGCTCGGTCGACATCATACTGTGCTCGGTCGACATCATACACTATCTGGAAATAGTCACTTATCGAGCTCGGTCGACATCCTGATGTCCCGGTCGACCGAAGACACACTGTGTCACGAAAATAACTGGGAGCTACCAAAAACTGTTTTCTGCAGGTTTCTTCTTGCTCGGTCGACCGCATGAAGAGCCCGGTCGACCGCGTGCTCTGCATCAGGAATTCTTAATTCCTGGCTGTTTCAATTCTGTTTCCAATTCTGATTTCTTCTTTTAAGCTCTATCAATACCAGCTTATCAACATCATGTTTGTGACAATGTGTTGACAAGAATTCCAACTCAAATCAATACTTGAGATGCTAACTTCTTCAATTCATCAAAAGACTTCTCAAGTCATCTCA
Source organism: Litsea cubeba (assembly GCA_012931725.1). Lineage (NCBI taxonomy): Eukaryota > Viridiplantae > Streptophyta > Magnoliopsida > Laurales > Lauraceae > Litsea > Litsea cubeba. The sequence goes on along the minus strand of CM022955.1, from coordinate 17,842,350 downwards.
AATTCCAACAATCTCCCCCTTTGGAATTGTTGGCAACACTATTGGAACTTCAACACTTTCAACTCCAGCTTGCAGCTCTTCCAAGTTCTTTTCAATACTCACTTGGAACCAATTCTGAAATTCGGAAATATCAACCATGCACTGTCAACATTCTCCCCCTAGCTTTCATAGGATAACATCTCTCCTTGCTATCATAGCATAACATCTCTCCCCCTTTGACAACAAGTCCAAAGGGACCAAACCGAGGAGCGAATAGGATATTCAATGAATGCATTGCTCCCCCTTTCAAGCACAACTCCTACGGTTTAGGAGAGTGAGTAACTCCTAACTTTTTCCGGAGATACTCGAAGATCATCTCAAATTCTTTCTTCATCACTTCAGCAAAATTCCTGCACATTTCCTCATGCATAGCTTTTAACCAACTATCATCGAGACTGGCTTCAGCCACAGTCTTGGGTTCAATGGTGGACACAAGTGAGTAGTTGCTAACTACACTTTGTCTAGTTTGAACGCCTGCCTTAGGATCTCCAATGATTTGATCCTTAGGGTGTTGCTCTACCCAAGTGCTGTGCTTCTTAGGTGAAGTATCTTCTGAGTCATCCTTTGATTTCTCAGAATCATTAGATTCAGCCATCTCATCATCAATCTCACTCGAGTCCTCATAAACGGGACTGTCATAATGAGTTCCATTCTTGGATTCATGGTTTTCATCAATTCTCACATCAGCACTTTCTATGATTTTTCTGGTTCTTTTGTTAAGACACCTATATGCCTTGCTAGTAGAGGAGTAACCCAGAAATATACCTTCGTCAGCTCTTCCTTCAAATTTGCCCGGATTTTGTTCGAGCCGCTTGATGTAACACTTGCTGCCGAAGACTCTGAAGTGCTTGACTGTAGCTTTTCTTCCAAACCATAGCTCATAGGGAGTTTTGACTTCATGTGGCCTGATCAAGCATCGGTTTTGAATGTATACAGCCGTATGAATTGCCTCTTTCCAATACTTGTCAGCCATCTTGCTTTCACTTAGCATCGTACGAGCCATCTCTTGTACGGTGCGATTCTTCCGTTCCACAACTCCATTTTGCTGTGGAGTTCTAGGGGCTGAGTACTGTCTTTGAATGCCATGATGTTCACAATATTTAGTGAACTCTTCAGATGTGAACTCGCCTCCACGATCAGACCTTAAGATCTTGATACGTTTTTCCAATTGATTTTCAACCTGTGCTTTAAACACTTTAAAACGATCAAGTGCTTGATGCTTATGCTTAAGAAATAATACCCATGTCATACGAGTATAATCATCAATGCATAACATGAAATACTTATCTCCATTGATGCTTTGAGTTCGCATCGGTCCACAGAGATCAGTGTGCACTAGCTCAAGAGGTTTCTTGGAATGATGCTCCTTTGACTTGAACATAACCCTCGTTTGCTTTCCCTTTTGGCAAGAGTCGCAAATGGGATTGGAAGGCTTTTCCACTTTAGACATGCCTCTCACAGCCTTTGAATTGCAAATCTTTGACATGTTGTCAAAGCTTAGATGCCCAAGGCGTTTGTGCCACAACCAACTTTCCTCTGTCCGACTCATCAAGCAGGTCTTTTCAGCTCCATCTGACAATGTATAGAGATTTCCAGCAGTTCTTGATCCAGTTGCCACTGTTTTCCCGTTGCTACTCTTCTTGATGGCAAACCCATTCTTTGTGAAGATAACTTCATGACCCTTGTCACAGATCTGGCTCACACTAAGCAGGTTGTGTCTCAATCCAGACACATATAAGACTTCTTCAGATCTGATCTTGTTTGCCATAAGCTGAATAACACCTTTTCCGCAGATTTTGGCACCATCATTGTTGCCAAACTTCACTGAACCGCCTTCATAGTGCTGTAATTTGATGAATTTCTCTTTATCACCAGTCATATGGCTTGAACAACCACTATCAAGGACCCATGGTGCTGTCTTCTTTTGTGCATTGAATGCCGTTTGCACAATGAGAGATTCTTTGGGATTACCTTCCCTTTTCTTTGCTCTCCAAGCCTTGACTAACTTGGGTTTCTTTTCAACCTGAAATTTGTTAGCAATATGCAACCTACAATCCCTAGCCAAGTGTCCATAATTATGACACATATAGCACTCAATTTTGTGGCTACTTAGGATTGAAAAAGGATTCCTAGTCACAAATGGGCTGTTTCTTACATAGAATTTGCAATCAGCTCTTTTATGTCCATATCTATTGCAATGAAAGCAATAACCATAGAATTTATATCTTCTTTGTGGCTGGTTAATCTTCATTACCTTTCTAAGAGGAATGGACTCCTTTCTAGGTTGAGTGTGCTTCATAGAGTTAGAAGGTGCAGTGACTTGCTTCACAAACTTTTTCTTTTCAGGAGGTGCAATCTTAGAGGATTCTCCTTTCTCAAATCCTAGACCAAATCTGAAGTGGGCTGGTCTTTGAACTTTCAGTAGTTCATTGAGTTTCATAGTCCCTTCAATCGCTTGGAGCGCTTTGAGTTTTTTGCTATTTTCCAAATTTTCAGCCTTTGCTCTAGCGATCTCAGTTTCAAGTTTCATAGCCTCTTCCTTTTTGATACTTATTTGGTTTTCAAGGACTTCTACCATTCTTTTATATTCTTCTACTTGAGTTTTCAAAGCAATAATGGAACTTTCAGATTCATGGAGAAGTTTCAGATTTTTCTTACTTGTTTTGCGTTCCTTGCTAAGTTCCTCAAGTGCGGCTATGAGTTCCTCTTCAAGATTGACTTCAGCCTCCTCATCCTCTTCCGGATCTAGCTCTTCTTCTTCTTCAACAGTGACCATGAAGAGAGCTTCGGTTGATTCATCATCGTCTGAAGTTTCAGACGTGCTGTCATCTTGTTGACATAGAAAGTTTTTAGCTTTGCCCCTTTTTCTAAAATTTCTCTTTCCTTTACTCTTTTCAGCATAAGAGTCATTATCATTGTCTTCTTTTAGGGGACACTTCGCAGCAAAGTGACCAATACCTCCACAATTGAAGCATTTAAAGGGTAGCTTCCCTTTGTACTTGCCAATGCTTCCTTTCTTCAACTTTCTAACAAATTGAGCCTCAAGCTCATCATCATCAGAATCAATATCATGACCAGCAGTCTCTTTTGCCTTTTTCTGAACTTTGAAGGCGGCTTCTTTATCAGATGAAGACGTCTTTCCTATGCGCATCTCATAGGCAGTTAGAGAACCATGTAATTCATCCATGGAAAATGCATTCAGATCTTTGGCTTCTTCAATGGCTGAGACTTTTGAATCAAACCGGGGAAGAAGAGATCTTAGAACCTTTTTGACGATGACCGGCTCTTTAATCTCCTCCCCTAGTCCACGAATGTCATTCGTGACTTCATTCACTCGTTGCAAATATGAGTCAACATTCTCGCTTTCCTCCATGCGAAGAGATTCAAATTGAGAGCGATGAGTTTGCAATTTGGCTTCTTTAATCTTCTCATCACCTTCATGTATGCTTTGCAACTTGTCCCAAATTTCCTTGGCTGTTTTGCATGCAATTACTTTGACAAGCTCGCTGTCCACAAGGCCACTAAAGAGTGCATTCTGCGCCTTGGAGTCGTTGTCTGCCAACTTCTTCGATGCTGTATCATTGGGTACAGTGGCAGCATTGTAACCGGCTCTGACAGCCTCCCAAACATCATAGCCAAGAGATTTGATGAAGGCTTGCATCCTAATCTTCCAGAAAGAGTAATTAGAACCATCAAACAGAGGTGCTTTCATATTCCCTGTATTGACCGCCATGTGATTTGACAAGAGATCACCCTTAGCGTATTAAACTGATCAAGGGAACCTCGCTCTGATACCAATTGTTGGATACCGCGATCACTGAGAGGGGGGGGGGTGAATCAGTGATTTCTAAAAACAGGTCCAATTCAACAACAAAACAAGTCAAACCACACAATGACACCAGATTTAACGTGGTTCACCGAAAGGCTACGTCCACGGTTCAAAGACTGTCCGAACACCAATCCGGGACAGATCTGAATCTTATTTAGTCGCACCAACGACAAAGAGCACCAACCCTTAGTTTCAGATAGCACCAACTATCTAGGAAGCACCGACTCCCCTTACAATTTATCTGCACCCACAGATAGGATCACCAAACCCTAAACACCAAGCACCAACTTGATGTAAAAACAGAATATAAGATCAACTCTGTCTACAGCCCTTCCCCTCTACAATTCTCTCTCTCTCAATCCCTTACAAATTGAAATTAAAGCATAAACAGAGAGACACTTAACTCATGGACGAATCACCATCTTCTAGAGCATAATCTCGTCCACAATTGCTGTAGAAAACGTCTGATAATGCAGCAACACAGCAACACAGCAACAGCACCAGCTTTCTCTCAAGAACTCTCTCTCTTTTCTCTTCTCTTCCTCTCTCTCTGGTGTATCTTTAGAACGACCCATACATGCCTTTATATAGGTTTTAGTAACCCCTAATTGTGTTTAAAACGGGCTACAATTCGTTTAGATAGAGTCCCAAACAAATTAGATAACTGTGCTGAATTTTCGTGCAAAACTTCTAATTCTGCGCAACTCTGGTTCCCGTGCTCGGTCGACATCATACTGTGCTCGGTCGACATCATACACTATCTGGAAATAGTCACTTATCGAGCTCGGTCGACATCCTGATGTCCCGGTCGACCGAAGACACACTGTGTCACGAAAATAACTGGGAGCTACCAAAAACTGTTTTCTGCAGGTTTCTTCTTGCTCGGTCGACCGCATGAAGAGCCCGGTCGACCGCGTGCTCTGCATCAGGAATTCTTAATTCCTGGCTGTTTCAATTCTGTTTCCAATTCTGATTTCTTCTTTTAAGCTCTATCAATACCAGCTTATCAACATCATGTTTGTGACAATGTGTTGACAAGAATTCCAACTCAAATCAATACTTGAGATGCTAACTTCTTCAATTCATCAAAAGACTTCTCAAGTCATCTCAAATTCCAACAGTATCACTTGGATGTTTAAGTATTATGCAATGTATAATTTTGATATACAAATTTCAGTTTCTGTTTCCTCCTATAATGCTCTGGTTAAGTTGTTGTAGGTGCAAAAAATAATGACCCACAATAACTGGGGAGCCTTAGAGGACTTATCCAAGGTGGTGATGATTAGGTACCGTCCGAAAGCCTGAAAGAGAAGAGCAAACGGTCAGAGGACCCTGGCCTGGGTGGCGCAAGGCCCTCCGATGCCAAAGTCAGTGAGTGAACTGGAACAATGGAAGGAGAGGAAGAAGAGAGGCAGAGTAACGGCTCTGTGGGTTGAAATTGTGCGTACCTTGCTGGTGGTATGAGGCTCTATTTATAGAGGCTTGGGTCGTATCTTCGGATGATATCCTGGCGTGGGTCCCATGACTCGACTGGAAGTCATGATCAGCCCACATCGTAATTAATGCGGTCCAGTCCAGCCCACTCTGCATTTAATGCCAGTCGGATCAGCCCACATCGCATTAAATGCGCGTCTTATTGGGCCAGATTGTGTTGGACGCCTTTGACGGTTGGGGTACCATCGGATCCGCCCTCGGGCCTTGCCCTGATGTGGCTTCAGCCGCTGGATGCCGCCCTGTCAGTGATCTGGCGAAGATTGTGAACGGCTGGATGTCGCATCTGTCTCATTAGCTCGCGCCCCTATTCCTCCACGTGCCTGATGACGTGGGGGATGAGGGGTGCGAGTGGAGGCTCTTTCCTGTTTCGGCTTTCGTCCCTGCTCCTTTGGCCGAGGTGGAGCTTTCTGCCGAGGTGGGCATATGGAGTAGCCGAGCTCGGCGCTAGCGGTCCGGACCTGCTTGACTTCGGCCGGACCCCCTGTCCTGGTAGCCGGGGTGAATCTGGTGCCACGTGGGCGGCACGCGGATGGCACGTGAGAATGCTTAGTCTCATCTGATGGCTGTGATTAGCGCAATCCTGGAGTTCTGGAAATCTCCCCACACAATTGCCCCCTAGCTTTTGACCTCTTAAGCGTCCTAGCCTTTAGTGGTCGAAAGCTAGAAAATCCGTCTGGGGATGCGGCGATCATTGCCTGGTGTCGTTTCAACTTTTCTGAAACAATAAATGCTCTGCCCTGTCCGTCCTGGGAAGTGAGTCGACGGCTACACGCGTAGCCTCTTCACTGATTGCGTTGTCCCATTGATGGGACGGGCACGGGCTGCGAAGTCCGTCTTTTCGAATTCGAAAGTGGTATTCAATCGAGGGTTCCCTTTCCATAAATAGGGTCGTCTTCTTCCTTTCTTGTTTCTGTCAAACCCCGACCCAGGTTTGAATATTTAATTATGTTTTAACCGTGATTAGTGGATAAGTGGGGTTAGTGGACGATTAGCTTATTTTATTAAGCTAGATTAGGATGTTTGATTAGCTTTGAGAACCTTTGATTAGCCTTTGACTTAAGTTTGACATGGGCCGGGGCGCCCGTGGATTATGTGTGAGATTGTTGAGTTTGTTCATGATGCTTGTTAAATCCCAATTTAGGTGTATTTCGACTTATTTCATCTAGATCGTCAACTTTCATGTTTTGGCCAACTTGATTTTGTGATCAGAAATCGCGTTTTTCGAGAAAAAGGGCAAAACTGACATTTCACACAAAACCTGTACCCAAATTTCGAAAATTCCAGAAATTGCCAAAAATATACTTTTTGGAAAGTAGAAATTTCGCCGATCATTTTTGTCTTCTTCGTCGTTTCCGTTCGGGGCCCGCAAGTACCATTTTTATGCTTGTGAAGATCGGGGCCCACATTGGCTTGTCTCTTAAGAAGGGACTCTTTCTTCTCCTTCTTCATTCCATTTCCAGCAACTCTCTTGGCTAGGGCTTTTTCCTTTCCTTTCTTCTCACTCTCTCTCATCTGAAACTCTTGCTTGGAGAGGTGCTCTTGGAGGATTGATCTCCTCAAACTCTTCCTCCCTCTTCAAGCTTCCCAAAGATACCATTCTTGAGGAGTTTGGGCTAAGAGAAGCCCCTTCTTCAAGCCTCTCTTCTTTGTTAGGGTTCCTCAAGGTTAGCATTGGTTTCCTAAACTCAAGATCCTTGTTTTCCTCTCCATTAGGAGTGCTTTAAACCCATTTGCTAAGGTTTTCATTGAGGATTCACAAATGTTGACATTTTAGGGTTTCTTGGGAAAATTTTTGGGGTTTTTGTAGATTTGGAGCTTGAGGCTCTAAGGCTTGGTTTAAGGAGTGATTTTGATCACATCTTGGCTAAAGGCAAGTATATTCCAACACTAATGTGATGCTTTCCCTCATTTGGTTCTATTTCTTGATTTCCCTTTTTATGTTAATCTCCTTTAGTTTATGGTTTGCTTTGATTTAATGAACCACCTTAATAGTTATCTTAATTTATGTTATTGCTCTACTATGCATTGGAAGTTTGTTCTCCTTATGGTTTCTTGAAGAGTTTGTTTCATTGTGCTCAAATGGGTGTTCAAAGTAATGGAAAAGAAGTTTGATTTCTTTAAAAAGTGTGGAGTTTATGTTAATTAGATGGTTATGGGTGATGGTTTAATGATTTGTGGAGGTTGAGAAGAGGCCCAATATGTTGTAGAAGTGTGTATGGAAGAAGGGATTGAAAGGGGATTGAAATGATCAAGAAAGAAGAAGAGAAACAAAAAAGAAAAGAGGAACTCTGCACTCGGGCTGGACTGGGCAGGCCCAGTCCGCTCGAGCGACCCACTGGGTCGCTCGAGCGGACCAGGCACTGTCTGGGTCCGCTCGAGCGAGCCCAGCTCAGTCTGGGCTCGGGTCAGGCAGTTTTTGGGGCCTATTCTCAGGGCTCCTTTGGGCCTGTTTTAAGGTAAGTTCTTGGACCACTTGAGACCTATTAATGGACTGTTTTATGGCCTGAATCCTGGGCTGCTTTAAGGACTGAATTGGGCCTGATTAGTGGACTGTTTGAGCATTGGGGAAGGACAGTTGTGGGCCTGATTAAGAAGGGATTTAAACCTACACTTTTAAGGACACATTCTATATAATTTCAAGCCCACTTCGGGCCTATGTCCAAGCTCAATTCAGCCCCAAACTCTCTCCTATAAGTGAAGCCCATTCAACCTTTTACAAGCCTAGAATTCATGGTGAGAAGTGTCTTGGACTATGGCCCATACCATTTGGAAAACCCTCAAGTCTAAATGTACGTTTAATCCCTTATGATTGTCAATGATCTTCAGTGGCACCAAATCACTTTCTTTAATGACAATAAAGGGGGTCAAATGTATATTGAGACTACCCGCTTAGTCGACCGAACCATCATACATTCTTTTGTATAAAAAGACTTTTGTTTTGGGTTCTTTATCCAATCCTTTTTAATGTTTTGAAGTGGGTTACCCCATGTTTTAGTAATGAAGAAACTACTCATTTATTTTGCTCGGATCCGCTCATATGCATTGTTTGGAGTAGTTTACTTATCGATTTGGAAATGTATCCTATAAATGGAATTGTATTTCTTCGAGGTTTCGGATTTTCACTAAAATGGCACCACTAGGCTTAGGTCACCTTGTCGGACTGATCATCCGGCTTGGGGTCTTTATTTTGTTTGCCAGCTGCAGTTTGGATTCCGTTTGTACCGACCATGGCAACGGTAATTTATCCGGTCCCACGAGTAGTGGCTACGGTTCTGTCTGATAACGACTATGTCGTTCCGGTCCCACGTTTAGTGGCTACGGTTTGTCTGCTCCGGTTACTTCGGTAACAGGAGAATATAGCTTTATGTGGGTTGCCATTGTTTTTATGCATTGATGTTCATCTCATGGCATTTATTTATGTTACTCATCATGACATTGGATTTATAAACCATCGAGATGTATCTTCTATCTTTGCTTCGACATTGTTATTAATCGTGATTTCATCGCAGCTCTTACGTATTATGTTTTGTTTTACTTTCATCCTATTATTGTTGTAATTGCTTGCCAGACCGTCGTGTCTGACTCTCTTTTGTTTGGTGTCAGATGTCGAGCCCCTCGCGGTTGAGGCGCACTTCGAGGCGGAACCCATAGTTCCAGTGGAGGGCGAGTGGCAGCCCGATGATGTCAATTAGACGTCGGGTTACCTTGGAGCTGCGATCACATTTTGGGGATTTCATGATATACATTTTGGGTTTTTGTTATGGCCATTGTTGGCTTATTTTCTTTTGGGAAAGTTTGTAATTAATACTTAACTTTACTTTTGTATCAACTTCAAACTAACTTTGGGGCCCACAGTAAATGTTTCTCTTTTGATGCTAGTCTCATGCGTTCTCATCTTATACCCGTTTGTGAGACTTTTATGTTTGCTACAATGCTTCCGCGTAATTCATTTGCTATGAAAGTGACCCTTATACATCACTATTGGATCGGATTCCGTGAATCCTTACCGCGGAAACCTGTGGGAAACTAGCGTGTGCGGGCGGAATTTTCCGGCCCGTCGCGCCGCGTCCCCGGATTAAGGCCTCGTTTAGCGGGACCTCGGTCCGGGGGCGTGACAGTTTCTGATTACTTTTTGCCTTTGCCTTCACCTTTGGTTTCTGCTCTGCTGCTCGAGATCTCTCTAGCGAGGACGATCGTAGGACGTGCCCGGATCTGTTCTTGAGTCGCCCCTTCGTCTCTGTAAGTTGCTTGGTGCCTGTGTCTAGTTTTTCTTGGGGTTTCGCGACTTCTAGGGTTTAACTTCGCTGTCACCCTTTTTAGACAATGGCACCCCTAGGTTTGAACTAGATACTGAAGAGGGCATAGCCAGGTTTAGGGCCGCTTTCAACATTCCGGAGGGAGTCCTCCTCAAGCCGGCGGACCCCGTCGATTACGTCGCGCTTCGCTGGTCCTGCGGTTGGATGCCGTTCCCTCTGATCTCCGTGATCGAGGGCGGGGTCAGATTTCCTCTGCACCCCTTACTCAGGGCCTGCCTTAGTGCCTGGTCTATTACCCCGTGCCAGCTGATGCCCAATGGCTATAAGGTCATCATGGGCACGGCGAAGCTGAATGAGATTTTGGGGACCAACCTGGGTGTCCATGATATCGAGGACACCTATGATATCTGCAAGGCTGGGGAAGGGAAATACTATCTCCGGGTGAAGCCGCAGCGAAGAGGCTTCATCCTGGCCTTGGAGGATTCGAGTAAGAATGCCGAGGAAACTTTCTTCTGTGTGTCGGGGGACTGGGAGTTCGGCGCTGGCGAGAGCAGGAGGCTGATGGTCCCTCGTCGCCCCGGGTCTGTCCCAAGTAAACACCGCTTCTTTTCTCTTACTCGCTTTGCTTGATCTCGATGATGCCGAGCTGACACTCTTATTGTCTGTTGTACAGAGGCAGGTGCGAGGCGACGCCGAGCTGCGAGTGAAGGCTGGAGGAGGAACGTCGACGACATCAATAAGGTAGAAAGATACAAGGGGCACGAGACCAGGTCGGCTTGGAAGCTGCTCGGGTATACGCCGAGGTACCGCGGCCACTACAGGAGAGCCGGAGTAGCCAAGGAGGACGAGGCGCATCCTGATCGTCCTACCGTCTCCGTTGCCGTGCCTGCCGGGATCCCTTTGACCGATCCTGCTGCGAGCCGAGCTACTTCTGGCGCCGAGGCGTCCACCTCTAGTTCGGAGTTACCGAACCTGACGCAGATAGTGGACGCTTATTCGTCCGATCGGGAAGAAGGCATGGAGGGAAGCTCAAGGGCGCCAGTTGTTAAGGATCTGGCGGCCAAGTTCAGGCGGGGGTCTTCCTCCTCTGCGACGCCATCATCCGCCAGTACCCGCGCAGCTTCGGGCTCGGGGGGTGCTGGCGCCACTTCTGCTCCTGCCCCTGCTACGAGCGAGGGAGTGCGGTGACGCTCGCCGGAGCGCCCGAGGGAGGGGTCCCCGCCCAGGAAGAAGTCTAAGGCGGGGGAGAAGGACTCGGGGGCTGAACAGCCTCCGAAGGGTAAAACTCCTGTGCGGGCCCCCGGAGTCCAGGCTCCAGCTGAGAAGAATGCGCCGGCCAGCAAGTCGACTGGCGGGGCGGCCCGCGAGCTCACCGTCTCGGTAGGGCAAGGGTCCGGATCGGCTTCCGGACCTCGAACTGCCCCAGCGCCATGGAGACCGAGGATGGAGACGCAACCCGGTAAGCCTTTGAACGTCGAGGACCGGCTGATGGGGAACGCCGACGTCATCGGAGCTCTCGCCAAAGCTTGCGCTCTGCCGCGAGACATGGAAATGCACGAGACGTTCGATAACGAAAGCCTGATGGTCTCGGCGATCCAGGCTAACCTTCTGGTAAGCGTTTTCAGCGCTCTTCTTCAAGTGGTTTAGCTCGACTGCTCCTGTCTGATTTACTTTTTCCCCTTGCAGAACGTGCAAAGGCTCCTGGCCGTGGTGGGGAGGAGTGACAGGAACGCCACGAGGGTCACTCAGCTGGAGTCTGAGAGGGAAAGGCTGAAGAAGGAGCTAGAAGGGCTGAGGAAGGGAATGGAAGGGCTGAAGAAGGCTAGCGCCGAAGAGACTGCTCGGCTGGCGTCGGCTCTGGCTGATGTTGCCGAACTCACGTCGAAAGCTAATCAGCTGAAAGGCGAGGTCCGGGCGAAGAACAATAGGACCGCCGAGCTGGAGTCGGAACTGGCCAGATCGAAGTCTGAATCGGCAGCCGAGGGGACGAGGTTGCGCGGGGAAGTGCTGGCCGGGCGCGCTGAAATAGAGAAGTTGAAGATGGCGAACGCCGAGCTGGAAAAGGAGAAGGCCTCTCTTCTGTCCTGTTGACACCAAAAATGTCACTTTGCCTCTTCAAGATCCAAAGAGCTACATGAAGTCGCAACCCGCCATAAATAGGCAATGTTACTTCCAAAAATCAAATCTTGTCAGAATCAAACAAAAACTGCAAGATCTTTCAAGACAGCCAAAAGAGGAGTACACAAGAAGTTTCAGGCCATTTCAAAATCATTTGGCCTAACTTCGCTTCTCCGACAGCTGAAAAGGAGCTCTCGGCGGCAAAAGCATCAGAGACACCAAATCTTCGATCAGAGCCGATGGATGGTCTCAAAATACTTCCAAAAGGCTCCACGTCAAGTTCCGAGTCAAACCGACAACGTTTGACCCTACATCAACCCTCGAACAGCTAAATCAAGCCTCTCGGCGGCGAGAACCACCGAGGCCATTACTCATCAGATAGAGCACATGGACCGCTTCAAAATGCTTATAAAGGGCTACACGTCAAATTTCAGGTCATTTCCACAACATTTGACCATAGTTTGACGCTCGGAAGTCAAGTCAGGCCTCTCGGTGGCAAAGCTCTCCGGGACCATGATTTCCAAGACAGAGCCTATGGATCATCTTAAAATGACTCCAATAGGTTCCCTGTCAAATTTCAAGTCAATCGGACATCGGTTGACCGCACATCAAACCGCGACATCTTCATCGCGACAAAAGCGAGTCTACTGGTGATAGGACCCCAAACGGCTTCAAAACTCAAACAAAAGCCTATGGTTGGTCTTATTTACTACTCAGGAGGCTTCACACCAAATTTCAGGTCATTCCGACATCGTTTGACCCAGTTTCAGCTTCTGACGGAAAATCAGCAGCTCTGCGCGACAAAGTCTTCGGCTTTCTCAGGAAATTGGAAACTTTGCAAAATAAAATGCAAGGATTCTCATCAGGTTTCCTACAAAGAAATCAGGCCAATAAATGGTCAAAATGTCAAGGAAAAGTACAGGAGAAAAAAGAATCGAAAAACAGTAAAAACGGACACAAAACGGGACAAAAAGGGGGAAGAACCCCCCCAGGGTCGAAGACCCCTGCGACCCTGGCCCAGGGTCGCCGGCGACCTTGGAGCCCGGGGTCGCCGGGAAGGCCCCGGAAACCCCGGTTTTCGCCGTTTTTTTGCGATTCGAAGCGCCCAGCCTCTGGTACTTTCCAAAATTCATGCTTTTGAGACACCAAATCCTCTGACATCCGTCCAAAACACGGGTTAATCATCAAGAGTATCGAAAACAATATTGATCGCCACCCGGTCAACCAAAAAAAGTGTGCTTTCTACCCGACCGATCGAGAAATCGACAGGATAGATGGCACCGACCCGCTGTTGGCAACAAACACCTGAAATTACATGGTCATCTGATGTCGATCTACATGAAGATCCATCAATGATCATCACCAGAAGAATCCCAAAAGACGCGGCACGGCCCGCGACTCTTCAGCTGCTCGGCGACCACTTAATGTGATTAATTGACTAGCTTTATTACAGTCATTAATCCATTTCTTTGGACGGACCAATCAGAAGCAAGCATCCGGGAGTTACAAGTCAAGAGATTCATGGCATTTAACCCATGAAACTCCTCCCATCATGGCGATTAAAGGCGATTAAATGCCCTCAATCTCCTCGGCCAATCAGAAGCCAAGAAAAAGGAGTTACAAAATAAAGAATTCAATCTTGTAACTCCTCCCTTTATGTAGCTTTATGACAATTAAAGCTCATAAACCCTCCTAAAATGGCCACCTAAAAGCCTATAAATAGGAGAGCTCTCCAAGAAGATAATAATCAGAGAGAAAAGCACAAACACACAGACAGACAGAAGCACAGAAATTCAGAGAAGGAAAAGAGAGAAAACTCTGCGGAAGTTCTACACCGGCCACCGCTACAAGGTGACAAAAGTCCCTTGGGGGGTACTCCCCCCAAGGTCTTTGCCTTCTCCTCCTGCCTCCAATGGCTTAGATGTGGCTTTTTAGCCCGTCTACTCGGCTTTTTATTGGACATAGGACCTCCTTTTGGTCTTTGTCCTCTAAAAACCTGAGGTTATAGCCAAGCCAAGCGAATCAATAGCATCCTCTGTTCTCATCTGCATGGATGATGGCGAAGTCCACATATGGCTTGTGACCGTCAATCTAAACGAGTCCCCCACAATCTCCTGAGAAGTTAGATCCTCCTTTTCTTGCTTTTCATTGTAGTTTGTATTTTTTCAAAAGAGAAAAAAATCACAACTCTTGTCTTTCATTATTGATAAGGATTGTAAATCGGCTATAAACGCCAAAATCGGCTATAAACGCCAAAAAAATCGGCTATAAACGCCAAAATCGGCTATAAATGCCAAAAAAAATCGCCTTTCACGGCAAACCAAGAAAAATGTCTCTTTTCTTAAATATATGTGCAATGGAAAACTTGAAAGAAGTTGATTTCCTTTTTACTTGTGAAGGTTGATCTCCGGATCACCACTTGCAATTCCGAGTAAAATAGAAAATCTGGCACACCCTCACAAAAAAAGTAATGTTGATGCACGCCCCTGCCCCCTGGTTACGAAAGGGTCGGAACCAAACGGACTCCCACGTCCGCCGACCCTCGGTAGGAACCGAGCAGGAGCGCGGTCCATCAAGCTGGAACACCCGGTGGGACTCGTTTATTTGAGAACACGATGCTCGAAATGAAATATTTGCATATCATATATTTTGCTCTATGCTTATATTTCTTTTCTCGATTCCTTGGCTACTTTATAATTGGTGGCCTATGTTGAATTCCGCATCTAAGAAAAATGAGAAGAGATTTTTTGTTTGGAAATTTCTAATTCTTTGAATTTATTTCCACTCTTTCTCTTTTCAAAAAAAAAAAAAACACAAAAAAAAAATCAGATTTTTCAGTTTGGATTCAAAATTGAGAAACTTTGATCCTCTCCCTTCTGGGCACTGGCGCTCACGGAAATCGCTGAGACCGTGTTCGGATCGGGGATTGGGCCATTTTGTTTCTCTTCGATGAGTTCATTAAAGATCTAAAAAAAAAATATAAATAAAAAAAATTAGATTTCTCATTTTGGATTCAAAATTGAGAAACCTTGATCCGTTCCTATCGTTCATCGCGCTTGCAGAAATGTTGAGCCTGTTCGACTAAGGTTTTGGGCCATCGTTTCTCTTCGATGAGTTCATTAAAGATCTAAAAAAAAATATAAATAAAAAAAATTAGATTTCTCATTTTGGATTCAAAATTGAGAAACCTTGATCCGTTCCTATCGTTCATCGCGCTTGCAGAAATGTTGAGCCTGTTCGACTAAGGTTTTGGGCCATCGTTTCTCTTCGATGAGTTCATTAAAAAAAATATATAATAAAAAAAAAAAAAGACATAGACCGCTAAGGTTAAACCAACTGTGTTCTTTGATCATGGTTGATTCAAAGAAAAGCCTTATCCAGAGTGTGGAGACAGCTTGACTGTTCTAGGCAAGGGTCCTCCAAACGGGTTCATTAAGTAATCCTACCCTTACCTGGGGGCGATTCTATCAATCAAGATTTCATAAGACCGGGTTAGGAGGCCTATGTGTACTCTCTTGTCTTTTAAATATTTTTTTTTTAAAAAAATATATAAAATTTTTAAAAAATAAAAATTTTAAAATAAAAAATAAAAAATAAAAAAAAATTTCAAAAAAAAATCTTAAAAAAAGAAAAATATAAAAAATAATAAAATAAAAAAAGATTTTTTAAAAAAAAAAATCTTCAAAATCTTCAAAAAAAAAAAACTTCCGTCATTTTGGGTTTAGATTGGAGAAATCTTGGTCTTCTCCTTTCTGAGCACTGGCGCTCGCGGAAATCGCTGAGCCCGTGTTCAGATTGGAGTGCCTTTTGCTCTCTTTGATGAACCCGATATTGGCCTTTCAAAAAAAAACTCATCATTTTTAGATTCAGATTCGAGAAATTATGGTTCATTTCTTTCTGAGCACTGGCGCTCGCGGAAATCGCTGAGCCCGTGTTTAGATTGGAATACCATCGGCTCTCTTTGATGAATCCAATTTTGACCTTTCAAAACAGAGAATCTCATCTCATAGATGCGGTCTCAAAACATTTGTGTCTAGCGGTATTAGTACGCCCTTTTAGGGTCTACTGTATTGCGACCGGCACATCTGTAACTCCAACTTTATATTCTTCTTACCTCGAGCAAGCTCTGCTTCTCGATAAGTCGAATTTAAGTTCACAATTGCTTCTAGCAGTCACTGGGATGCCCATTCTGGGCTTACCATACCTGCGATCAGAACAATTGTACCCTCTATGGCTTTTGCCTTCTTCATGTTGCTTGGGTCATCTTCCTCTAGCAATTTGAAAAGACGAAACCATAGAACTTCCCATTTATGATCATTATATTCTTGTGATTACTAATGGATGTGGTCTTGTTTCAGAAATTTTCGAAAAAACTAACAATGGCAGCTTCACTAACCATTACTTTCGATGAAAACAAGCACCAACTCATGCTTCAACAGAAGCAAACCACGCGCACTTACAAGCGCCCCATCAGCTGCCGAAGCATCAACTCCCACGGCAACTCTCTGAACTCCGGGGAGTCTCTGAACTCCGGGTCGACCTCAACTCCCCGGACTATCGTCTTTGGGACGCTGGGACCATTCCCACTTCCTGAGGAACAAACTGCTCCCTCCAAGAAGCAGAAACTCGCCTCTCAACGTGTCACTACCGTGACACCAAAGCCGAGCACCAGAAGGCCTGAAGCCCGTGGCAGCCCCACGAAGCCTCGACCTGCAAGCAACCAGGTCTATCCCAAGACTTGGTCCCCGAGACCTTCACCAAAGCAAAGAAGGTCCCAAACATCTACCAAGCCAGCATTCCTGGCCCCACTCAAGGAGAACCAGTTCTACCCTCTTGCTTACATGAAAGATGAGAGACCCATCTCCAACCTGACTCTCAAGTCATCCCAGCATGAGCCGGCTTGTTCCTACAAGCCCAAAATCAGATCATGCATCACAAGGCCTCTACAAGCACCTGCTAAGGCCTACAAACCTGCAGTTCGACCCTTCATCTCTACAGGGGCTCAACTCCAAAAATTCAAAGCTTCGCTGCAACAGGCGAAGGACAGGGTTCGCATCCTGTCCTTGCCCAGCTGCAAAGAAGAGAGGCTCGGCTGCTGCGCCCGAGGGAGCACATCCTTCATCGTCAAAGCCCAGCCAGAGCTGACCGAAGCTCAAATTGCTCGTCGCATACGCCGTCGCGCGTCGTATAGACAAAAGAGACTAGAGAAGCAAAGGACCCAGCCTCCTACACTTCAAGTCTCTCCCAAATGGGTCGAAAAAGAAAGACCCAACCAAGTTGCTGCCGTCCATATGGTTGGAAAAACCAGAAGGCGCCAAAAATCAGAAACAAAAATCCATGTCCGACGTCCGATGACCCGCAGCGTCTCAAGGACAAGAAGACATTCAGAAGAATCCCCTGCTCCTTCAAGCAAAGGACAGCAGAGTGATCCTTCCTCAAGCTCTTCTTCAAAAAGAATGAGCCCCAGCTCAGTCACCAGGACAGTTTCTTCGTTCGAATCACGAAGGATGAATGTCTTGGCTACAAATTCTGAGCCACCACCCCGCAATCCACCTCCAGAAGATGCGATCACCCGCATCCAGCAGTTGGAACAGGGCCAGCAGAGGATTGAAACTCTAATGGAAAACCTTCTCCTCGCCTTCCAAAATCAGGCGAACAATGAACCTCCTCCGAATCATCAAGACGACGAGGTAAATGGAGAAGAAAATGAGTCACACGCCCTTACCAAAAAGGACGTAGACAGTATCCTCGCCAAAGCAAAAGAAGAGGATATACTCAAGGAGCATGGGATCAAGCCACCATATCCCTTATGGATGGACTCGGTCCCATTCCCCACCAAATTCAAGCATCCTACTCTCCAAACATATACGGGGAAAGGATCAGCCAGACAGCACGTCATCCACTTCAAGATCCTGATGGGAGCTATCGCGGATCAAGATGCACTCAAGATCCGCCTCTTTGCAAGTACCCTAAAAGGTACGGCCTTCGATTGGTACTCCACTCTGCCGGAGGACTCGATCCAAAACTGGGCCATGCTAGAGACACGCTTCCTGACTCACTTCAAAGGTGAAGATCATCCCGCTACTATGGCTCAGCTGTGCAGCCTAAAACAGGGGGAGAATGAATCAACATATGACTTCATTCACAAGTGGAAAGCAATGGCATACAAATGCTCTGATGTATTGCCACAAGCGTCGCTAGTCGACATCTGCCGAAACAACATGAGAGCCAGAATCCGCTCCATGATCATCGGCAACAAATCAAAAAACCTGGGAGAACTCCTAGAAGCTTCCATGGAAGCTGAAACGGTGATTAAAGACCTTAACAGTAAAAAATCATCAAGAAAAGAGCCGACCGCCATTGCAACCTCTAAACCAAAGAAAAAATAGGTCCTCAATGTGCAGACCAAGTCAGCTCCTCAGCCACCAAAGAAAGCTGAAAATAAAGTTGCTGGTAAGAGACCTGAACTCTCAGATGCCTTCAAAGAACGAGTAGAGAAGAAATACCCGTTTGATGAAGACGTTGATGAAATCTTCGGCGCTCTTGTGGCAAACGGCAAGCTCACCTTGCCTGAACCAAAAAGACCAGGTGATGTTGGCAAAACCAACGATCCTCGGTACTGTCTATACCACCAGATGATCTCGCATCCTCTCAATCAATGCTTCGTTGTGAGAGAGAAAATAAACGAGATGTGGAAAAACGGAGTCATCACCTTTGACAAAAACTATGGGTCTGCCTCCGTCAACATGGTGACATGTGGACAAACATCAAAATCACCGAAGAAGAAGATCACTACTTCCTTCAAGGTGATAAACTCAATCCAAGCGTCCGAGGAACTGGTTCCTTACCCGACACCAGACGGACAACCGATATGGGTACATCCCGATCTCCTGGAAGATGAAAATTGGGAGGTCGTGAAAACAAAGCCTACAGCTCAACAGCGAAGGCAGGCTAGGAAGTATCTCCTCAAGCTCAAACGGCAAGAGAAGACCCAGCCAAAACTCGAGGTCAAAGAAAAGGCAGAGGCTTCCTCTACCGCTTCACTGGAGGCAACAAAAACATCCCTTCCAGAGACTTCAAAGGGGGTAAGGAAATTCACTCTCAGTGATTTCATGCCATCTCAATTCAAAGAAGCCATGCAGGAGGCATCATACTCTTGCAATTCGGTAGTTGGATTCTCCATTGACGGATACGAGTCCAGCGACACCGATGATGGATTCGAATCCAACTACACAGATGAGTGGGAGGAGTCCCTTGAAACAGGAGAATATCTTTCCGATGAAGAATGGGTTCCTGAGTCTCATCTTATGCCAGTAATCTGGTATAACCCCCTACAGCCACAAGGATCCTGGTCTGATGATGAAGAACACCAAGAAGCTGTACAAGAAAATGCTGCTGACTCAGCACCTCTCATTACTCCAGTGGAAATCAACCATGTTGAGCCACAAAGAGTTGATGAAGAAGAAGATCCGGCTCCCATGCCTGATCTTGAAGAATATGCAAGGATCTTGCAGCGACTCACTCTAGAACAAGAGCAAGAACGCGTCAACGAGCCTCCTCGCAACCCAGAGCCTGAAGTCCCTGAAGACCACCAGGGTATATCAAGGAAATGCATATGCACAGAGTTCAGATCGACCCAGGTTCTGCACTCAACCTCATCTCCACATCGGCTCTTGAAGAGTTGGGCATCCCACCCAGCAAGCTGAGCCACACATCTGTATCTATCTTTGGATACGATGGGAGTACTCAAAGGCCTATCGGCAAAATCAGGTTCAAGTTGCAGATCGGTGATCTTATCTCTGTGGTCACAGTGTATGCAATAAAAACCCCTTCATGCTACAACATCCTTCTCGGACGCCCTTGGATCCACGAGAATGGTGTTGTCCCTTCAACTCTACATCAATGCATCAAGTTTGTTGGCGACGACGGCATGATACATCGAGTCTTTGCAGACAGAAAACCCTTCAAAGGTAAAGAAGTCCACTTCGCAGACTCACAGATGTATGAAGGTGAAAAAGAAGAAGAGGAGAAGCACACAGCATCCTTTGCCGAAAATCTCCAGAAAGATAAAGGCAAAGCTCCTCAATAATCACCGGAGGAAAACAAACCATCCGGTAAATCTGAAGAGAGCATGCAAACTCCCTTCATCATCTCCCTCAAATCTTCAAAGCCTTTAGTCATCACAACTAAAGTGAAGAAGGCAAAACAAAAGCCTGGGGGCAAATTTGTTGTCTCTTTCGTGTCTATCATGCAAGACACGGACTCGGATTCAGAGCCGGAAGACGACGCATCGTCAAGCCAAGCTGACACTCAGCAAGTTCAGCCTGCTCTCACTCCAATGGAGATAACTTCTGACATAGAAGATCCTACGTCAGTTTTCTTCGTTGTTCCAGCAACTTCAGCAGAGAAAAAGCCGATCTTCTTCCATAGATCGGATGCTTCTTCATCAAACTCCATGCTTGAACCTTTCCAAAATGAAGGTATGCCTCAACTATCCTTATACAGTTCTGTGGCACAAGCTATTATGAAGAAAATGGGCTATGACGCTCAAAACCCAGTCGTTTGGGAGAAGGACGCGGTATTCTCACGCCATTGGGGCCCGTCTTGACCAAAAGCCAGCTGGAAGATTGGAGACTCTATGGCTATGTAGAAAAGTCTTCACATGGGTTAGGGTATGATCCTGACACTCCCTTGAGACAGTTGACACAAAGGCTTAAAAGTCAATATACTGACCAAGCCTCAACTTCTCGAGTCCATGAAGACATCGATCTCCCTGGATATCTCTTTGATGAGTCACCTGACAAAGATCTAGGAAGCTCATCCAATTGGCACGATTTCTCCGAAAATGAAGAGGAGTTGTCCGATGGCACAGACGTGTGGACTTCTGACCCAGAAGAACCCTCATCTCCAAAAGAAGTAGCCTACTTCGACCCGGTTTCAACAGGCGATTGGGATCATCTCATAGCAAGCCTTGGGAAAATTACCGATCAAGAAGACCCGTGGAAAGGAACAAAACCTTGGTCTGGAAATGCCCTTGAAAACCCAGATGGTTTCGTTGAGCTGGAAGCCTCCGAAAATATTGTGGAGGAACCACCTTCGAACCTTCCAACAGAAGATCATGTTCAAAAGATAGACTTGGGAACACTAGATAACCCACGTCCTGTATTCATAAGCAAGAATATAAAGGATGATGAGTTACCCGAGTATATCGCCTTTCTTCGTGAGTTCGTTGATTGCTTTGCATGGTCTTACGCTGAAATGCCTGGCTTAGACCCCAAAATAGCGGTTCACAAACTCAATCTTCAAGAAGACATCAAGCCTGTCAAGCAAGGCCAAAGAAGATTCCGTCCAGATGTGATGGATAAAATTGAACAAGAAGTTCAAAAGCTCAAAAGCGTCGGCTTCATCCGTGAGGAACAACATCCTGAATGGTTGGCCAACATTGTCCCCGTGACAAAGAAGAACGGGCAGATCAGGGTCTGTATTGACTATAGAGACCTGAATGGCGCATGCCCTAAAGATGAATTTCCACTCCCCATACCAGAGGTAATGATCGATAATACCTGTGGATTCGAGCGAATGCCATTCATGGATGGTTTCTCTGGCTACAATCAGATAAAGATGCATCCTGAGGATGAAAAACATACATCCTTTCGAACCCCATTTGGCGTGTATTGCTACACTGTCATGCCATTTGGTCTGAAAAATGCTGGTGCCACATATCAGAGGGCTATGATGAAAATATTCCAAGATATGCAGCACAAGACGGTTGAATGTTACGTTGATGACCTCGCCGTCAAAAGCAAAAGAAAAGAAGATCATCTCGAAAACCTTCGAGAAGTCTTCATCCAGCTTCGCAAACACAAACTGCGAATGAATCCTTTGAAATGCTTCTTCGGCGTCTCGTCGGGTAAGTTCCTCGGATTCTTAGTTCGGAAAGCTGGAATAGAGCTTGACCCCATAAAAGTCAAAGCCATTCTAGAAATGCCCTCTCCAAGAACCTTGAGAGAACTCAAAGGGCTTCAAGGGAGATTGGCCTACATCAGACGGTTCATCTCCAATCTTTCGGGGAAATGCCGTCCATTCTCCCGGTTGATGAAAAAAGGTGTAAACTTTGTCTGGGATGCTGACTGTGAAGCTGCTTTCCAAGACATCAAGTCATACCTGACAAAGCCTCCAGTGTTAGCTGCTCCTACCACTGGAAAACCATTCATCTTGTACACAAGAGCCCTTGATCACTCTTTGGGAGCTTTGCTTGCGCAAGAAAATGATCAAAGAAAAGAAGCTGCTCTATATTACCTCAGCCGCATGCTAGTAGGTGCAGAGCATCGCTACTCTCCAGTCGAAAAAGAATGTCTTGCAGTGATGTTCGCCGTACAAAAGCTGCGTCACTACTTGCTTTCCAACACAGTATACCTGGTCTCAAGGGTCAACCTTTTGAAGGTCCTTGTCACAAAGGCAGGTTCTCTCAATGCTCGACTGGCAAAATGGTCCATCCTTCTGTCACAATTTGATATTAGGTATGTACCACAAAAAGCAATCAAAGGGCAAGCTCTAGCGGACTTCCTCGCAGAGCCTCCATTGCCTAAAGATTCTCCACTCAGAGATGATCTCCCAGACGAACCAGTCTACAATGTGGAGACTTTCTCACAAAATGCCTCCTGGGACATGTACTTTGACGGTGCAACCAGGACAAATGAAAAAAGACAGCTGATCTCAGGAGTTGGCATCCTCTTTGTTAGCCCCGACAAATACATGATTCCACACGCTTTCTCGCCACTGGAACCATGCACAAACAATGTAGCTGAATATCAAGCTCTGATCTTAGGATTAGAACTCGCCATCGAATCTGGTATCACCATGCTGGAAGTCTTTGGAGACTCTCAACTGATTGTCAACCAGATGAATCAGAAATTTGAAGTCAGGAAGCCAGATTTGTTGCCTTACTACAACAAGGCACAATCACTTCTGCAAAAGTTTGACATCTGTCACATCACCCACATTCGTAGAGGTGAAAACATACGTGCAGATGCCCTAGCCGGACTTGCCGCATCCATGGCAATCCAGGAAGGGGAAAACATGCAAATTACAGTGTGCGAAAGAAGAATCCTTCCTCCTCTTAACACACACCAAGCAGTTGCTGAATGCCACCAAGTGGTCGGAAGTCGGATTTCAATCCTTCAAACTTCAATCGGCGACTGGAGGGATCCGTTCATTGATTACATTATGTACGGAATCCTACCTGAACATCCAAAAGAACGGGTAAGCATCCAAAGGCGAACCCCAAGCTTTCATTTGGATATTCCTTCAAAAATCCTTTACAGGAAATCCTTCAACGGAGTTCTTCTACGCTGCTTGTCACAACAAGAGGCTGAAGAAACACTCAAAGAAGTTCATGCTGGTCTTTGCGGAGCTCATCAGGCTGGACCTAAGCTCTATGATCAGATAAAAAGGTTAGGATATTACTGGCCTACCATGGTAGCTGACGCAATGCAATTTGCTAAGCGCTGCCAACAATGCCAAGTTCATGGAGATTACATTCACATGCCTCCAGAATGGCTGCATCCTACAGCGATCTCATGGCCTTTCGAAGCCTGGGGTATGGACATCATAGGTCCTATTTCTCCCCCTTTGAGCAAAGGTCATCGCTTCATCTTCGCCGCTACGGATTATTTCTCCAAGTGGTCAGAAGCATTTGCGTTTAACGAAATGAAGACCTCATCAGTCCTTCAGTTCCTGCGCACCAACATCATTTGTCGTTTCGGCATACCCAAAAGATTCGTCCATGATAACGGACCACAATTCTGGGATCATCGATTCTACAGGTTCTGCGACAAATACAAAATCCAAAGCTGTCCTTCGACTCCATACAATCCGGCAGCAAACGGGTTAGCAGAAGCTTTCAACAAGACACTCTACAAAATCCTCAAAAAAACGGTCTCTAGTCACAAAAGAGACTGGAGCGACAAAATGTCTGAAGCTTTGTGGGCCTATCGAACCACCGTTCGAGGACCAACCCATAGCACACCATTCTCCTTGGTCTATGGATGCGAAGCTGTCGTACCCTTGGAAGTACAAATTCCTTCCTTGAGGGTATCCTTGCAAAATGACATGACTCAAGAAAGCAATGTCAAATTGCGACTCCATGAGCTGGACAATCTCGATGAGAGACGGCTCGAAGCTCAATAAAGCATTGAACTTTACCAAGCACGCATGGCAGGATCTTTCGATAAAAAGGTCAGGTAACGCGCCTACAAAAAGAGTGACTTGGTTCTTACGGTAAAAAGACCAATGGTCTTCGCTCACAAGTCCAAAGGCAAATTTGAGCCAAAATGGGAGGGACCCTACGTCATCGACAAGGTTTTCTCCAACGGCGAATACGCACTCCTAAACATGGAAGGTGACAGATGTATGCTGCCCAACAACAACAAGTTCTTAAAGCGGTACTACCTTTGAAGACTTACCCAACTGGGTAAGAGCAATGCCTGTACGGCTAAAACCGGTTTCCAGGAACACGCTCGCTAAACCCACCTTTTTTTTTAGAATTTTCATATCAAATGTTGAAATTTCTAGAAATTTAAAACAATGCTTACTTTCATCGTTTCATTGTTCAAAAAAAAAAATCCAAGTTTAGGAACCTTTCCCTAACTTGACCAAAATTTTAAACCCTTGAACCCAAAATTCATGGTTTGAAACAAAATCCGGATTCAGGGATTTCCACCCTAGTCCACCCTGCCTTTTACCGCCAAAATGGTTTTAGGTCAAAACTTATGACCCTCGTGTCTTTAAACAAAAAAAAATGATTTTTCAAAAAACCGCGAGGAAGCGACGCTTAGTCGATACTCGCACAAATCGGAAGCATATGAACCATGTTCGACACTTCCAAAATCGCAGGGAAGCGACATTTTGTCGATACTTGCAAAATCCAAAACCATGGAGACGCAACATTTCAGTTGATATCCATAACCCAAAGGTTCGAAAAAACCACAAATTTAAAAAATCGTGGGGAAACGACATCAAGTCAATACCCGCAAAACCAAAATTTTTGAAAAGCAAGGATGCGACATTCCATCGATACTTGCACCCAGATCCTGCGAGGATGCGACATTCCATCGATACTCGCAACCGAATGAGCAAGGATGCGACATTCCATCGATACTTGCAAGAACATTCAGCAGGGAGGCGACTTTTAGTCGATACTTGCATTTTTGAAAACCAAACCGGCTATAAATGCCATCAAAACAGGCTATAAATGCCACAAATCGGCTATCAATGCCACCAAAACAAAACCGGCTATCAATGCCACAAACAAAAAACTTGGATTTAAAAAAAACCGGCTATCAATGCCACCAAAAAAAAAAAAAACCGGCTATCAATGCCACCAAAAACCGGCTATAGATTCCACAAAACAAACCGGCTATCAATGCCACCAAAACTGGCTATAGATGCCACAAAAAAAAATTGGCTTCCATGCCACAAACAAAAACCTGGCTTTCATGCCAAAACAATCATTTGACAAAAGATTTTCACAAAATGACAACCTTTTGATCAAATCCCATTTAGCAATTATTTTTATCACAAAAAGATTCAAGTGAGCGTAGGGATAAAAAAAATAAAAAAAAAGAGAGCATCCCATTTAGCAATTACTTTTATCACAAAAAGATTCAAGTGAGCGTAGGGATAAATAAATAAAAAAAAAGAGTACCAAAAAATACATGTGGTACAAAAAAAAGAAAGAAGGATGGTTTCTGTAAAAAAAAAATAATAATACAGGAGCTCAATAAAAAATGGTCTCCAGTCAAGAGCTCAGCTCCTTAAGCAAGCTTTTGGCCTCATCCGTTAAGGATTCCAAGGCACGCTTCTTCAGGAACCTGCCATGAGATGCTGGGGTGGGCTGTAACCCTTCTTTCGCACTGGGAAGCATCCCCCGAGCGGTTTTCCATTGTTTGTTCTCATCAGACTTCCTTTTGAGAACTCGATTGGCATCCGCAACTCGGTGAATCAGAGCAGTCTCCCTTTCACGAGCCTCTGTTATTTCAGTCCACTTGGCAGCGACTTGTGCCTGCAATTGCTCAAGACGTTTCCTGGCCTCATCGACCTCCCTATCAAGGATGTTAAGGTCATGTGTCAGCCCAGTGATGGTTAGCTCTTCTAAGTTCTTCTCTCGGACTGCCTGCTTCCTGCTTTCTGTAGCCTCATCCAGGTTAGATTGAGCCTTATCCGCAGGGTCCAAGAACATCTCCTTGAAGAACTAATCGTCAGGAAAACCCATGGTCTCAAACCACTTGTCACCCAGCTCAATGATCATATTAACGATCGCCCTGGCACCTGTGACATCCAGACCAACCTCTTCGGCATCACTGAGAATCTCCTGCACATGCTGGATCATGCCAAATCCGGCTTCCAAATGCCCAGAAAAAAGAGTCTCAATCCAAGAGCTCAGAACTCGCACCACCACCTTCTTCGCAAAAAGAAGAGATGGCCTAGCTGAAGATTCGCCCAACTCCGTTGGTCAGGCTGCTCATGTCATCATCTGTTGGAAGAGTAACAAAAGAACTCTTTCCAGCTGAAGCTGCTCCTGCTCGGGAAGGAATCTCAGCGCGAGGAATCTCTTCAACATTGTCAGAGCTGGTCCCAAGAGTCTCTACCTCTGGATCAACCTCTGGCATCCCTTGCTCTGGAAGCGACGGATCCTCCTCTGTCACTTCAAAACCTGCCAAAGAAACACAAAAAGGTATGAATATAATCCTGTTTGAAAATCATTATCAGGGTTATTACTACAAAATACCTTCTTCGACGACTGGCGGAACACTTTCTTCCTCCATGAACTCATCGGAAGCATCATCAACATTTGCGTCCATCGAGGGTTCAAAGTCATCGGAATCCTATGGCAAGTCAGCTGGCAAGAAAAATGTTAGCGAACCAAGTCACCGACACAAAAAAAAAAGAGAGAAGTCATACCAATTGGAGACTCTGGAATCACTCCAGAGTCCCTCGGTTCTTCTTCAGGTGCCTCGACAGGATCCGTCACCACCTCATCGACCGGAACCTCAGGCATCATCAAGTCTTCCTCTGCTAAAAAAAAAAAAAAGAAAAGCAGAAACAAGAAGCAAATCATAACATGGAAAAAATCCCATGAAAAGAAATGGAAAGAGAAAAAGGAAGAATCATACCTTCACCGACGGTCTCTTCTTCTCGGCTTCTCTTCTCTGGAGGCTCGTCAGCATCCACTGGCACATCCTCATTGATAGTAAGAGGAACTTCCAAGTTAGGAGAGTCCTCATGCTGCCCCTTGCTGCGATGATGACTCCTCCCCCTCTTACCCCGGCGGGCTCGCTTCTTAGAGGAACCTGCCCCGCTGTCAGAGTCAGGTTTCCCACTTGACTCCTCACTGGATGGTCTACTCTTGCCAGTAGACTCCACAGGAAGCTTGCCTCTAGTGCCGCTTGCATCCAAGTGCCAAGTTCGGCTTCCTCCTGTTCTAGCTGCTCTAAAGCCTCATCAGGTACTTCTCGAACAGCTTCAGAACCGATGACGCCCTGGTCACCGAGAAAGCCTATCTTGTGCTTCTCTCCAGAAAGGAAGGCCCAAACTTCCTCTCACCGGACGCCATCCGACTTTCCAAGGCCCTTTCCAGATGCCAGCTTCACATCAAGCTCCTTCTTGGAAAGCCCTCGATATGCCGAAAAGCTCTCCGCGAACCACTTCGCAAAGCTGGCAGTCCGGGAAGTCAGCAACACAGGATAAGAAATCATGGCTGTAGTGTCTTCAGCACTATAGAAAGCCCATGCATTTCTCCCATCCTGTAAGCCTCCAAAGCGCTTCACCATGCTTGAAGGCGCTCCAACAACGCCTTGAGAAAAGCCCAGCTGCAAAGCAAAGCGAGAGGGTACATACGGCTGGATGTCAACGAAAAGATGTCTACGGTACACCATCGTGCCGACACGTATGCTGAAAAGCCACTCTCTCTCTGCATTCATCAAGGAATAATGCCTTCCCGACCCCGCCCTGGTAGAGTCTCGGGAGGCACCAAAATCAAAAGCCTTCTTCCGCAACTCCAGAGAAAGCTTCACTGAAGACTGCCCCATCTCGACGTCCCTGAACTGTCGGATCCTCATGCGGGCAAACAAAAGTGATTCGGACACGGCTTTGCCCTTAGCCAGTCGAATCATCAGAGGATCATCATCCTGTGCAGCACCCAGCCGATGGAAGCCAGGACAGTGGTATACATACCACGAATAAAAGATATGGGCTGAAAATACCCTATTCATGGGAAGCCCAAGCCGAACCAGAAAAGCAGCATCCTGCAGTTCGGTACACAGGTAGGACTAAAGAGCTGGCACCAAAGCAAGCTGCTCTCCAAACACCATCTGACAAGCCGGAAAAATACAATGCGGACTGATGTGCGTTCCATCTCCTCCAGCAAAAATAGCCTCACCAAGCCAATAATGAGGTAAACAGCGAGATCTCTCCGCAGTGCAATGTCAGGACATATGGCGTTTGTACTTGCATAGAAATCTCTCAACTCTTCTTGCATGGCCAAGATCTTCTTTGAACTTGGATCCTGAGCTCCGGC
Source organism: Litsea cubeba (assembly GCA_012931725.1). Lineage (NCBI taxonomy): Eukaryota > Viridiplantae > Streptophyta > Magnoliopsida > Laurales > Lauraceae > Litsea > Litsea cubeba. The sequence goes on along the minus strand of CM022955.1, from coordinate 17,814,038 downwards.
TTCCTGGGTCACGCTATCAGAAGACTCCCTACTATCAAAAAAGTTGGGGAATGAAGAGCTAAAACTCTTCCAACTGCTGGATCTAACTTTCAAACCCTCATTCTCCTTCAAAAAATCATAGAAGGCGACGAGCTGAAAGTATAGAAGCTGAACTCCTCAGACTGCCCCTCGAGGACGCTGTCAATCGGCATAAACTCCTCATAGAGTTTGCCGAGGATGGGCAATCCAGTAATGGCGCTCAGCTCCTTCAAAGAAAAACCAATCTCACCATTCGTCACAACAAAGGTATTGGTTTGTGGGAGGAATGATTCCAGCATAGCCATGAAGGCCTCGTCGGAAAAGATCACGGTCTCCCTAAAGGCGCGGACCGCATAAAAAATCCCGGCTTCCTTCAAAACGGTGCCTACCAATCAGCAGGACGCGATCAGTCCACGACTTCCACTCGGAGTTAGCATTGAAACGGCCAGCGAAGTCGAAAAGGCTTGATCCAATTGCTGCCATCACCACTGAAAATACCAAGGCCCACCGGTCTCAAATCGACCGACGGATAATCAGAGCCCTGGTAGCCGCTGGATGGCATCAAAAGGTCCATGTCAATAGGCGACCTCTCCGTATATCCAGGAGAACCGCCAACAAAAACCCGGTCTTGATTACATTTGTCCTTCTCACCCAGCTTGGAGGATCTTCCCTCTTAGGCACGTGGGGGCAAGGCTCAGAATCGAGACGGTGCGATCAAACGTCGACCGGGGTAGCAACAGTCTTCTTCTCACCATTTGCTGTGAAAGAGAACTAAAAACATCTCCTCTGGTATGTCATGTCATCAGGGACTGCATCACCAAAGAAGAAGGTAGGCTTGGGCAAAACGCTCTGATCTTCCATCACCCATGGACGACTGCTTACCATGATCTTATAGAATTCCTCTCCCTTGAGAGTGATCAGTCGCTGCCTCATCTCATCTCTGTTGAGGGAGTCGCACTCTTCCAGATTTCTCTCAACATACTGGACCTTCTCAAAGGCCTGCTGAACGGCCGGATTAGAAGATCTAGAAGATCGACGAGGTACGCTTGTAGCAGGCTCTTTACCCTTGTTCGTTCTGGAGGAACCACCTGAAAAGGATGGAAAATAAAAAGATCAAACATCAAAATGACAGAATCTCGCTAAAAAAAAATCTGGCGAAATTTTGACATGATGACGGGGCAATTCCGAAGAAAAGAAACTATCCCGAAAGAAATAAGAAAGCTTGAAGATGGGCTCAACATCACTGCGAGCTCCGAAACTCCAAACTTTCGAAACCTCAAAGTCTCCGCAAAATCAGGAAGGGCTCAACATCGCTGCGAGCTCCAAATTCCCAAAATTGTGAAAACTTTCAGGTATGCTATCACATCATGCTACAAATTTAATTTACAATTGAATGCATGCATGAACATCTAGGTTTGCAAAAAAAAAAAACGGGGGGGCTGGCCCACAGGCTGTGGCCCACTGGCCACGTGGCCGAACGGCCAGATCCGTACGGATCTGTCCGTACGGCCCACAAACAAAAAAAAAAAAACAAAACATGAAAAAAAAAAGAAAGAAGAAAAGAAAAGAAAAAAACGTGTGAAAAAAAAGGAAAACACGTGAAAAAAAAAGAAAAGAAAAAGAAAGAAACAACAAAAAAAAAAAGAAAAGAAAAGAAAGAACTTTTTTTTCCTACAATGGAGTTTTCTTGAAAAAGGGAACTTACTTGAAGCCATTGATGGAGAAGAAGAAGAAAAGTCTTGAAGATCTTGAAGAAGAAGAACTCTTGGTCTTGAAGCCCTCTTGAGATTATTGCAAAAGAAAGTAATAAGAGCAAGAGATCCAACCTCCTCCTTGCTTTTATAGAAGAGAGCAAACCAAAGAAGGAAAGAAGAAAGAGGTAAGTGTTACTAATTAGTAACCTTACCAAAAGAAAGAGATTAGAAAGATTCTTTCCCAAAAGAAAGATATCTTGAGGGATTCTCTCCCAAAAAGAAATCAATGAGAGATTTTCTCCCAATAGATAGGATCGATGAAGGATTCTTTCCCAAAAGAAAGATATCTTGAGATATCCTATCCCAAAATAAAGGGAATATGAGAGATTCTCTCCAAGTAAAGATATTCTTAGATATTCTCTATCCAAATGAGATATTTTTGGATATTCTTTACAAAAATGACACCATATGAGATCTAAGCCATTTCAAAAGCTTAAGGTCCCATGGGTTAGCCCATATGAGCCAGGTTTGACCACCTAGGCACTTGAAAAAAAAAAAGAAAAAAAAATTTTTTTTGGGCTTTTAGTCAAAGAGAAATCCCTCTTACCAAGAGCATACAAAAATGGTTCCATGCCTCTTTTGAGTTGATGGGACCATACAAAAGAAAATTCCAAGCCCCATGAGCTTCCAAAAATCAAACCATCCAGCCTCATCTACCAAATTGAGCCAAAATCTTGAAATTGACATTCCACAAAAATCAAACCAAATCCTGGTCCCCTAACTTGCCACATACAGCCTGTTCGGTCACAAGATCAAAACCAAAATTGATCCCCCAACATTCCACATACAGCTTGTTGGGTCACACGATCAAAACAAAACCCAACCCCCTAACCTGCCACATACAGCCTGTTAGGTCACAAGGTCAAAACCCAAATCCACATCCCTGATGTCCTCTTCAAAACTTTGCCTCGAGATGGTACGTGATCCCTTTCACTACCATAAAATTCCCCTGGAAGCTCAAAAGGCTATAAATACCAAAAAGAAAGACTGCTCAAAGACTCTTGGTCAAGTCACAGGCTCTCCTTCAAAAATCTCTTCGAGGCACATCGACTACAAAAGTTAAGCAACTCGTCGCTGTACCTCGAGGGGGCATTTGTTGACACCAAAAATGTCACTTTGCCTCTTCAAGATCCAAAGAGCTACATGAAGTCGCAACCTGCCATAAATAGGCAATGCTACTTCCAAAAATCAAATCTTGTCAGAATCAAACAAAAACTGCAAGATCCTTCAAGACAGCCAAAAGAGGAGTACACAAGAAGTTTCGGGCCATTTCAAAATCATTTGGCCTAACTTCGCTTCTCCGACAGCTGAAAAGGAGCTCTTGGGGGCAAAAGCATCGGAGACACCAAATCTTCGATCAGAGCCGATGGATGGTCTCAAAATACTTCCAAAAGGCTCCACGTCAAGTTCCGAGTTAAACCGACAACGTTTGACCCTACATCAACCCTCGAACAGCTAAATCAAGCCTCTCGACGGCGAGAACCACCGAGGCCATTACTCATCAGATAGAGCACATGGACGGCTTCAAAATGCTTATAAAGGGTTACACGTCAAATTTCAGGTCATTTCCACAACATTTGACCATAGTTTGACGCTCGGAAGTCAAATCAAGCCTCTCGGCGACAAAGCTCTCTGGGACCATGATTTCCAAGACAGAGCCTATGGATCATCTTAAAATGACTCCAATAGGTTCCCTGTCAAATTTCAAGTCAATCGGACATCGGTTGACCGCACATCAAACCGCGACATCTTCATCGCGACAAAAGCGAGTCTACTGGTGATAAGACCCCAAACAGCTTCAAAACTCAAACAAAATCCTATGTTGGTCTTATTTACTGCTCAGGAGGCTTCACACCAAATTTCAGGTCATTCCGACATCGTTTGACCCAGTTTCAGCTTCTGACGGAAAATCGGCAGCTCTGCGCGACAAAGTCTTCGGCTTTCTCAGGAAATTGGAAACTTTGCAAAATAAAATGCAAGGATTCCATCAGGTTTCCTACAAAGAAATCAGGCCAATAAATGGTCAAAATGTCAAGGAAAAGTACAGGAGAAAAAAGAATCGAAAAACAGCAAAAACGGACACAAAACGGGACAAAAAGGGGGAAAAACCCCCCCAGGGTCGCAGGCCCCTGCGACCCTGGCCCAGGGTCGCAGGCCCCGGCGACCTTGGAGCCCGGGGTCGCCGGGAAGGCCCCGGAAACACCGGTTTTCGCCGTTTTTTCGCGATTCGAAGCGCCCAGCCTCTGGTACTTTCCAAAATTCATGCTTTTGAGACACCAAATCCTCTGACATCCGTCCAAAACACGGGTTAATCATCAAGAGTATCGAAAACAATATTGATCGCCACCCGGTCAACCAAAAAAAGTGTGCTTTCTGCCCGACCGATCGAGAAATCGACAGGACAGATGGCACCGACCCGCTGTTGGCAACAAACACCTGAAATTATATGGTCATCTGATGTCGATCTACATGAAGATCCATCGATGATCATCACCAGAAGAATCCCAAAAGACGCGGCACGGCCCGCGACTCTTCAGCTGCTCTGCGACCACTTAATGTGATTAATTGACTAGCTTTATTACAGTCATTAATCCATTTCTTTGGACGGACCAATCAGAAGCAAGCATCCGGGAGTTACAAGTCAAGAGATTCATGGCATTTAACCCATGAAACTCCTCCCATCATGGCGATTAAAGGCGATTAAATGCCCTCAATCTCCTCCGGCCAATCAGAAGCCAAGAAAAAGGAGTTACAAAATAAAGAATTCAATCTTGTAACTCCTCCCTTTATGTAGCTTTATGACAATTAAAGCTCATAAACCCTCCTAAAATGGCCACCTAAAAGCCTATAAATAGGAGAGCTCTCCAAGAAGATAATAATCAGAGAAAAAAGCACAAACACACAGACAGACAGAAGCATAGAAATTCAGAGAAGGAAAAGAGAGAAAACTCTGTGGAAGTTCTACACCGGCCACCGCTACAAGGTGACAAAAGTCCCTTGGGGGGTACTCCCCCCCAAGGTCCTTGCCTTCTCCTCCTGCCTCCAATGGCTTAGATGTGGCTTTTTAGCCCGTCTACTCGGCTTTTTATTGGACATAGGACCTCCTTTTGATCTTTGTCCTCTAAAAACCTGAGGTTATAGCCAAGCCAAGCGAATCAATAGCATCCTCTGTTCTCATCTGCATGGATGATGGCGAAGTCCACATATGGCTTGCGACCGTCAATCTAAACGAGTCCCCCAGAATCTCCTGAGAAGTTAGATCCTCCTTTTCTTGCTTTTCACTGTAGTTTGTATTTTTTCAAAAGAGACAAAAATCACAACTCTTGTCTTTCATTATTGATAAGGATTGTAAATCGGCTATAAACGCCAAAATCGGCTATAAACGCCAAAAAATCGGCTATAAACGCCAAAATCTGCTATAAATGCAAAAAAAAATCGCCTTTCACGGCAAACCAAGAAAAATGTCTCTTTTCTTAAATATATGTGCAATGGAAAACTTGAAAGAAGTTGATTTCCTTTTTACTTGCGAAGGTTGATCTCCGGATCACCACCTGCAATTCCGAGTAAAATAAAAAATCTGGCACACCCTCACAAAAAAAGAAATGTTGATGCACGCCCCTGCCCCCTGGTTACGAAAGGGTCGGAACCAATCGGACTCCCACGTCCGCCGACCCTCGGTAGGAACCGAGCAGGAGCGCGGTCCATCATGTCCGAGGCCCAATCCGCTTTCCAGAATGGGGTGGACCATGCCTCAGAGCTGTATGAGAAGCAGGTGGAAGAGATCACCTCCATTCTGTTCGAGGAAGGATGCTTGGCCGCACTGAGGCGTGCGGGGGTTCCTGAAGACCACCCTGTCTATCGGGACTTACCGAAGTATTCGGACCTGGCTCCTAAGCCGAGCCCCATTCCTTTGGCCGAAAGCGCCCCAGTCGAGGCCCCTGCAGTCGTTCCCACTCCGGATGCCGCTCCAGTTGCCCCGGCCCCGAGCGACGCCAAGGTCGCCAGCAAGGCGCGGCCTCTTCTGCCCCTGCTTCGGGTGAGGTACCGGTCAAAGCCTCTTCTGCCGGCGACGCTCCAAGCAAGGTTACGGTCGCGGCCGACGCTGCTGGTCCATCAGACACGGTGATCGACCTGGTGGAGTCGCCGAAGCCACAGTAGCCTTGCCTTTCTTTCCTTGTAAATAGCTTTCGGGCCTGTAGTACTCTTTGCCTTTAATGAAAAATGGGGCTTCTTTACTTGTGCATTTTTCTCTCTTTCGTTTCTGGGTGTGATATTGAATGCCTTTAATGTGATGCGTGACCCTAGAGAGAGTCGAACGGTCTTCATAGCTGTCTGTGCCGATTCTCCGTATTCTGGATACCATAAATAGCAATAAGCATGGTGATAGGGCCGATGAGGGAAGCGGGCGAACGTCTCCACGTGGCGCCATAGGGATCGCTGGTCAACAGACAGGAAGACGTGCGCCCCTTGTAACGCGTGGGAGACTTCGCCCCATAACTTCCTTCGGAGACTGAGCCCTTCTTCTTCCTATGTAGAGGTGGTAGGCTCGCCATGGGAGAGGAAAAGAAAAGGAATTAGGATAGCTTAATTCACATAGACGTAGGAGCCATGTTCAGCAGACCTTCGGAAATATTCGATCCGGGGGGAACCCCTGCGCCAGAGGACGGCTCTCTCCGAGGGGGGAGGCCCGTTGTGGTCTGCGCGCTCTCTGAAGGAATTCCCCGTGGACCACGTGCTCTCTGAACGCGGGTCCATGGCCAACCGTCCCTGGTCCGGTTGCAGGGGAGTCTTCTGCAACTGTGGGATGGTGGCGCCCTCTGCGTCTGGCGGTCCTGCAGGGTCTTGCGTGACATCGCGCTCCCTGTGAGCCCCTTGCGGTATATCAGGACCGCGGAGCTGAGGGTGGGATTGAGGCCCGCTGGACCTGGGGACTCTTCAAATTTTGGTCTCACTGACCGGAGGGTGTTGAAGAGCTCAGCGAGGTCCAGGGCCTCCGAACTGGAGGGGTTCCTGAATGCTTTGGTCTGACCAACCAAAGCGTATTATAAAGCTCTGTGAAATTCAGGATCCCTCAGAACCTCCAGGCAACGAACCGGCGTCTTCGAACCTGCAGCCTGAAGAGTCGGTGAAGATCAGAGCCTCCCAGTCTTTATTCCATTTTTTGTTTTTAGAGGACTGCGAGCCTCCTTTCTGTACTTTGTTTTCTTTTCTGTAACCTTTGTAATGAAGTAATTACAATGAATAAAAAAGAAGAGTTTTGTGATCACTCAAACTGTGTACAGTGCTTTTGCATTCTTTTTACTTTCCTCGCACCGCTTTGTAACACTTGCATTTCAGTGCTGCTTCTTTGCACTTCAGTGCTTGCACTGCTCTTTCTTTCTTAGAAACTGACCTTGGCCGAAATGGCTAGCATTGGCCGAGACGAACTGCCTTGAGCTTGAGCGAAGTGGATCCAGAATCCCGCTGGTCTCGGCTGTGTGAGCATGAGTTCGGCAACGGTCTTTGAGGGGTGTATAAACCCGGACTTTAGGAAACGACCGAGTGTTCGAACTCGAGGCCTTTTCCAGGGCGGTAGACCCAGGGCTTTAGGAAACGACTGAGTGTAGGAACTCGAAGCCTTTTCCAGGGCGGTAGACCCGGGGCTTTAGGAAACGACTGAGCGTTCGAGCTCGAAGCCTTTTCCAGGGCGGTAGACCCGGAGCTTTAGGAAACGACTGAGTGTAGGAACTCGAAGCCTTTTCCAGGGCGGTAGACCCAGGGCTTTAGGAAACGACTGAGTGTAGGAACTCGAAGCCTTTTCCAGGACGGTAGACCCAGGGCTTTAGGAAACGACTGAGTGCAGGAACTCGAAGCCTTTTCCAGGGCGGTAGACCCAGGGCTTTAGGAAACGACTGAGTGTAGGAACTCGAAGCCTTTTCCAGGGCGGTAGACCTAGAGCTGCCGGAGTCAGTCAAAGAGAGATGACAGATTGATGACAGGGCGAAAGCTGCTTTCATTGATTCCGAGATTCATTACATCTTTAGAAATAGAACTTCTTTAAGTGGGATGCATTCCACGGCCTCGGCAGTGGCTTGCCCTCTAAGTCTTCAAGCTTGTAGGCTGATTTTCCTGCCAGTGAGACTACCCTGAACGGGCCATGCCAGTTCGGGGCCAGCTTCCCTTCGTTTGGTTCTTTGTCAGCTGGCAGGGTCTTTTTTAGAACCAGCTCTCCCACGGAGAATCTTCTTTCTCTGACATTTTGATTGTATGCCCTGGCCAGCCGCTGCTGATAGTCGGTCAGTCGCAGGGTTGCTGCTTCTCGGCGCTCGTCTGCCAGCTCCAGCTCCATTGCCAGGTTCGTCTCATTTCGGCCTTGGTCGACCAGCTCTGTCCTCAGGGTGGGAAGGCCGATTTCTAAAGGAATGACCGCCTCCATCCCGTAAGCCAGAGAGAAAGGTGTTGTCGAGGTGGATCTCCTTGGAGTTGTTCTGTATGCCCATAGCACGCTCGGAAGCTCTTCTGCCCATCTTCCCTTTGCCTTGTCCAGTCGCTTCTTCAGGCCGTCCAGGATCACTTTGTTAGAGATTTCGGCCTGGCCATTACTCTGCGGATACGCCGGAGTGGAGTAATGGTTTCTGATACCGTGCTCTTGGCAGAAGTCTTTGAAGGATTTGGAGTCGAACTGAGTCCCGTTGTCCGAAATCAGGGTTCTGGGGATGCCGAACCTCGTTAGGATGTTTTTCCAAACGAAGTTCCTGGAGTCCCTGTCCGTGATGGAGGACAACGGTTCGGCTTCTATCCATTTTGTGAAGTAGTCTGTAGTGACTATCAGCCATCTCTTGTTCCCTGGAGCTCGGTGAAGAGGCCCCACAATGTCCAGGCCCCATTGAGCGAAGGGCCATGGACTAGAGAGGGGACTCAGATCTTGCGCTGTCTGATGGAGAGAGTGGGAGAACTTCTGGCACTTCTCGCATTTCCTGGCATACACCTGCGTGTCCTTCTGCATGTAGGGCCACCAGTAACCCTGGCTTATTGCTCTGTAGGCCAGTGATCGACCTCCTATGTGACTGCCGCAGATTCCTTCGTGGATCTCATACAGGAAGTCGTCCACCTTGCTCGGGTGGACGCATTGGAGGTATGGACCTGTGAAGGATTTCCTGTAGAGTTTGCCTTCGGGAGAGAGCCATAATCGAGCTGCCTTGAGTATGATTCGGTGGGCTTCAGTCTTGTCCTCGGGGAGCTGGTCGTCCTTCAAGTAGGCGACGATTGGATCCATCCAGCTCGGGCCGAGATCAGCACAGAGAACTAGCCGAGGTGAGTGGAGCTCTAGGCTTGATCTTGATATCGACCCGACCTCGACAGTCCTTTTCTTCCCTGCTTCGACGGCGGAGGCCAAGTTTGCAAGCGCATCTGCGTGCGTGTTCGTATCTCGGGATATTTGCCTGACCTCGGCTTTCTGGAAATGAGACAGCAGTTTTTTTGCAAGGGCTAAGTAGGCCGCCAACCTGTCGTCCCTGGCCTGGTAGTCTCCAGCGAGCTGGCTAGTTACCAGTTAAGAATCGCTGAAGATCACCAGGTGCTGGGCTCCGAGGATCTGGGCGCTGTTCAGCCCTGCTATTAGTGCTTCATACTCTGCCTCATTGTTTGTTGCTTTGAAGTCCAAGGTGAAAGCCTGCTCTATGACCAGACCCTCTGGCGATTAGAGGACTACGCCGGCGCCAGCTCTCTTAGAGGTGGACGATCCGTCGACAAAGATCTTCCATGCCGAGGCGGGAGACTGTTCGACCTCGGTCACTTCTAGCTCGTGCCCTGTGCCCCCAGTGCCGTGCCGGGCTGGGTCGGAGCCGAGTTAGGCGAGACGAACTCAACGATGAAGTCTGCCAGAATCTGGGCTTTGATCGTAGTTCGGGGACAGTACTGTATATCATACTGCCCCAGTCCAACTGCCCACTTTGATATTCGCCCTGAAAAGTCAGCCTTCTTGAATATTGAACGGAGTGGATGCTCCGTGATCACCACAATGGTGTGGGATTGGAAATAATGGGAGAGCTTGCGGGAGGCACTGATGAGAGCCAACGCAAGCTTCTCCAATAGAAGGTACCTGGTCTCGGCATCGAGCAGGGTCTTGCTCGTATAATAAATTGGTTTTTGAACTCCCTCGTCCTCCCTGATGAGGACGGAGCTCACCGCGTGATCCGAGACCGCGAGATATAAATACAAAATCTCCCCCCGAGTTGGGGTGGAGAGCAAGGGTGGTGACATCAAATAGGTTTTGAGCGCGGCCAATGCCTAGTCGCACTCAGGAGTCCACTGGAATTTTAAATTTTTCTTTAGAAGCTGAAAGAAAGGCCTGCACTTATCTGATGACCGGCTAATGAAGCGATTGAGTGCTGCAGCCATTCCCGTGAGCTTCTGGACTTCTTTCGTGGTAGAGGGGCTTAGAATGCCCTGGATCGCGGTGATCTGGTCTGGATTGGCCTCTATCCCCCTCCGCGTTACCAAGCTGCCGAGGAACTTGCCAGAGGCTACGCCGAAGGCGCACTTGGAAGCATTTAGCTTGAGCTTGTACGCGCGAAGGATGTCGAAGACTTGGCCGAGATCCGCCAGGTGGTCGCTGGAGTGCACTGATTTGACGACCATGTCGTCGATGTACACCTCTACCGTTCGGCCGAGCTGAGCCTGGAACATCTTTGTCACGAGGCGCTGATACGTGGCCCCCACGTTCTTTAGCCCGAAGGGCATCACCTTGTAGCAGTAAGTGCCGCGGGGGGTTATGAATGACGTTTTCTCCTCGTCAGGCTCGTGTAGTGGGATCTGGTGGTAGCCCTTGTAGGCGTCGAGGAAACTCATTCGGTCGTGGCCAGCGGTGGCGTCGATCAGTTGGTCAATCTTTGGAAGGGGGAAACTGTCTTTAGGGCAGGCCCTGTTCAAGTCTGTGAAGTCCACACACACCCTCCATTTACCAGTTTTCTTTTTTACCACCACCGTATTAGCCAGCCAGACCGGGTACTGGACTTCCCGGATGGCCCCTGCGTTCAGCAGTTTGTCGACCTCTTCGACGACCGCGTCCGTCTGCTGCAGCCCTGTCCTTCGGGCCCTCTGCACTACTGGTTTGTGGCTGGGGTCCACATTTAACTTGTGGCACATGACCTCGGGGTCGACCCCAGGCATTTCGCTTGGGCTCCAAGCAAAGACATCGACGTTCTGCATCAAGAACCTTGAGAGCTCGGCTCTCTCCTCGTCTGGCAGCTGGGTGCCGATCAAGAAGAACCTATCTTGGTCTGCCGAGTTCAGCCTGACCTCGGCCAGGTCCTCAATGCTTTTCTTCTCGGGGTCTCGGCCGATTTCATCTAGCCCTTTCTCGAATTCGGCGAGGTTGACGCGCTCCGGCTCTTTCTCTGCTGGGACTGCGGCCAACATGCACTGCCTAGCTTGCTGCTGGTCTCCCTCTACCGTGACCACTTCCATTTTGCCCTCTTTGTTCTCAAGGACGAACTTCAGCTTCTGGTGGAGGGAAGAAGGGACCGCTTCCAACTTGTGGAGCCACGTTCTGCCCAAAATGACGTTGTAGGGAGAAGGGGCGTCCACGACCAGGAAGTCGGCCAACACGGACGCTCCGCCGACTCGAGTTTCCAGGGTAATCCTACCCTTGGGATAGACTGGCGTGGCGGACAACCCTAGCAAGGGTGCACGGACCTCCGTGAGGTCTGCTTCCGAGAGGTTCATTTTCTTGAAGCACTCGTAGTAGAGGACCTCGGAAGAGCTGCCGGAGTCGACGAGGATCCTCTTCACGGTGAAGTCTCTTAGCTTCATTGTGAGGAGTAGGGGGTCGTTGTGGGGAAGCTGGATTCCCTCTAGATCTTTATCTGAGAACGAGATCGCGGGTCGGTCGCGGCGAGCTCTCTTGGATGCCGGTGCGAGCTCGGCTTTCATCACCTCCTTCCCGTGCGACGCTCGCCTGGCCTCGGCGCGGGCCCGCGAGCCTCCACGGGACGAGGGAGAGGGAACTGAGGACACCAGATGGATCACATTAATGATCTTTTCGGAATCCTTGCTGTCTGGATCCCGTGCCGCGCTCTGGTGAACTCGGCCCTCGCTGCCGCCGGCATCTTCTGCCTTGATGAACTCTGGAATGTGGCCTTCGCTGGCTAGCTTCTCTAGGTACCACCTCAGAGACTTGCAGTCCTCGGTCTTGTGCCCGTTACCTTTGTGGTAGGAGCAGTAGAGCTTGCTTCGGCTGCCGGAGGTGGGCTCATTCCTCAAGGGCGGAGGCCACTTGAAGAACGGCTTGGTCTTTATCTTGTTCAGGATATGGTATATCGGCTCCTTGAAGACGACGTTGACGCTCTGACCGGCGTTGGTGGGGTGTCTGGGCCTCCAGGTGCCCCCAGATCGGGACGACGTAGGCTTCGCCGAACTAGCGGCCCAGGCCTGCTTGGGCTCCTGCTTCTGAAAGAGCCTCCCGCCTCTCTGCCGAGGCTGGCTGCTCTACTGCTCGGGCTCCGGTCTTTCGTCCTCTTCCCGGGCCTGGATTTCATCTTCCTCCCGGGCGACAAAGCGCTTTATCCGGGACATTAGCGCTGGCATGGATTCTGGGGTGTCTCCGACCAAGTCCTTCCGGAGGTCGTGGCCGGGGATCAGGGCACGTTGGAAGGCGAAGATTGCTATCTCCTCCCTAGTGCCCTCGACCTGGCTGTAAACCGCCCAGAATCGTCGGGCGTACTTGGCGAGGCTCTCGCCCTGCTTCATCCTCAGGGCGAGAAGGTCCCCCTCTATCTTGGGGACGGCGCTATAAGCTTGGAACTTCTTTAGAAAGGAGAGCTGGAGCTCCTTCCAACTCAAAACTGACTTCTCTGGGAGGACGCAGAACCACTTCAGAGGGAGGTCACCCAAACTGGAGGAGAAGATCTTGCAGTTGAGGTGGCCCTCGTTTCCCCAGATGGACATCTTCTGGGAGAAGTGACGGAGGTGAGCGGATGGATCGGATAGTCCGTCGTAGGGGACGAACCGCGGGACAGAGAACCTTTTGGGCAAGGGGGTGCGCTCGATGTCCCTCGTGAAGGGTGAGGCCCCCAGATCGGTGTGGCCACAGATCTGTTTCTGGTCCCGCACGTCCAGGTTGTGTTGAAGAGCCAACCTGACGCGTTTGTCAAATCGCTCCTGCTCGTCGTCCTTCTCCGGAGTCTGCGCTCTTGGCTTTCGCTTGGAGTGGTTCGGGCTGCGATGGCTATGGGTTCGGCCATCGCGGCTACGATGACTTCGGCTGTTGCTCGAGCCTTCTTCATGGATCTGGCTTCGCTTGTGGTCCAGATGGTCTCTCAGATCCTCACGAGGAGGCTGGGCTGCCCTGCTCGGGGCGTCCCTCTTCTTTCCCTGAGGATCAGAAACCTGCCTCAACGAGGCAGTTTGCGCTACTCTCAGTTGCTACTGGAGCTCGCAGATTAACCGCTCCTGCTTCTGGAGGAGAGCATTTTGAGCTGCGACATCTCCTCCAGTGGCAGGAGGCTGAACGCGACGCGTCTCTTCCACGGCAACGGCTTTATCTTTGCGAGGACGCTCATGCCGATGCTCATCGCGTCGGGGTGGCGTGACTTCGTCTGCTGAGAACGAGGCCTCGAGTCCTTCTTGGAGGGGGACCTCGACGTAGAGCTGCGAGCCTAAGCGGCCCTCGCCTGCAGATGTGCCATGCACCGCTCGGGACCGCCCCTGAGGAGGGACGTCCGTCGATGGTGCTGGCTGCTCGAGCGCTGCTCTCGAGGATTCTCCGCCCTTCCTAGCTTTCGGAGGCATGATTTCTGGGAGATTGAAGAGGTTGGGAAGGTTGGAATATTACTTTCCCACAGACGGCGCCAATTGTAGGTGCAGAAAATAATGACCTACAATAACTGGGGAGCCTTAGAGGACTTATCCAAGGTGGTGATGATTAGGTACCGTCCGAAAGCCTGAAAGAGAAGAGCAAACGGTCAGAGGACCCTGGCCTGGGCGGCGCAAGGCTCTCCGATGCCAAAGTCAGTGAGTGAACTGGAACAATGGAAGGAGAGGAAGAAGAGAGGCAGAGTAACGGCTCTGTGGGTTGAAATTTTGTGTACCTTGCTGGTGGTATGAGGCTCTATTTATAGAGGCTTGGGTCGTATCTTCGGATGATATCCTGGCGTGGGTCCCATGACTCGACTGGAAGTCATGATCAGCCCACATCGTAATTAATGCGGTCCAATCCAGCCCACTCTGCATTTAATGCCAGTCGGATCAGCCCACATCGCATTAAATGCGCGTCTTGTTGGGCCAGATTGTGTTGGACGCCTTTGACGGTTGGGGTACCATCGGATCCGCCCTCGGGCCTTGCCCTGATGTGGCTTCAGCCGCTGGATGCCGCCCTGTCAGTGATCTGGCGAAGATTGTGAACGGCTGGATGTCGCATCTGTCTCACTAGCTCGCGCCCCTATTCCTCCACGTGCCTGATGACGTGGGGGACGAGGGGTGCGAGTGAAGGCTCTTTCCTGTTTCGGCTTTCATCCCGGCTCCTTTGACCGAGGTGGAGCTTTCTGCCGAGGTGGGCATATGGAGTAGCCGAGCTCGGCGCTAGCGGTCCGGACCTGCTTGACTTCGGCCGGACCCCCTGTCCTGGTAGCCGGGGTGAATCTGGTGCCACGTGGGCGGCACGCGGATGGCACGTGAGAATGCTTAGTCTCATCTGATGGCTGTGATTAGCGTAATCCTGGAGTTCTGGAAATCTCCCTACACAAGTAGCTCAAGTGGTACCAGAGTTGCTTATTCAAGTCTCTTAAGTGAGAGGTCTTGGGTTCGATTCTGGGGAGGCCACTCTACGGAGCCAAACGCATGATTAAGGGCACCCAGCGGTAAGCCCCCCAAAGTGTATACAAATGAGCCCGGATTGTGGTCACACATCCTGTGGGGGGCCCAGCCCACTGAGAGCACAGATCCCCTACAGTTGTATATGGACTTATGAATTTGATATAACATTTCCTGGAAACGTAGAGGACCACAAGTATCCTGCATATATTTTGAAATAACAAATGCTGCTTATCTTCCGAACAACTATGCGGCATGATGGCAAGGTTGTCACTCTAGTTAGGACAACTTCTATTCGGTCCTGAGATCAACTTAGCAAGGATTCAATAAATAAAATAACGCATGCTTGTATAAAGATAGGAAATTGATATTGGCACTCCTTTTTTTTTTTTATGGAGGAACTCCAATTCAAGCTAATTTTCTTCTCATCATTTACCTTGAAAATGAGTGCCTCCATAAAAAAAAAAGGAGTGCCAATATCAATTTCTTAAAGATATTGTGGCATGCGTGGCATTTACTTTCACACGGTTCAAGACTTGACATTTATAATGATAAAGAATACATATTTATTGTTAGGGTAATTTCTTTTGGTTTATTTCAATTGTTCGGTTTGGCCATCTATTTGGAGGCGGATTGAATCGACTGTATATTCCGCTACGCATTGGCAGAGCATTTAGAGGCACCTTGCTTAAACTTTAAGGGCACGTTTGGTAAATATCCATGGTAGGGAGGAGATTCTACGCTCCAGATGACTCCTTTGTTCCAATGGATTTGTAAAGAGAGTTATAGGTTTGGCATTGAAAGAGGATTCCCACCATTAGTAGAATATATGATCTAATAGTTGTAAGTTTTTTTGAAATAACTCAAGATCTCAACTTTTTACTCGAAGTCATTTTTGGTCATCCCATTTTTGCATTGTGTGAAATCAAAGGTTGGTAGTTTTTTGACCAAGTTATCATGATCCATGATGAATCAGGCTGCCAAATTTTGACCCGTAGCTGTTTTAGGCATTCTGAAGAGATTGGACGGTTTGGGTTTCACAAATGGGCCTCATAGAATTCTAAAAATCACCATCCAACTGTCTGGACTTTTTTTATTATAAATATCTCAAAATTTTTGAACAATCAACGGTTGATATTTGACGCCTCAGCCGTTTTGGGCCTTCTAAACAAGATTATCGATTCAGATCTAACTTGTGGGGCCTAGAAAAACCAAGATTTTGAAAAAAATAAAATAAAAAGGTCACTAGTGGAGCCCTTGACGTGCAATGCACGCACACCGAACAAACAGTTTTACTAAGAAAGCTTTTTAAAAAAAACAAAGTTCTTAAAAAATTCAGTAGAAGCTTCAATACATTTAAAAATCAGATTTCAACAGAAAATTAGTGATTGTAAATTGCAAGGCCCGTGCAATGTACAAATACAGCTACACTACTTTTTTCCTATACATTTGAAAATAATAAAACAATGATATAGTGAGAAAATGAGATCTCAAAAGACAATCAATGGAATTTATATAACTTTTTGAGGATATAAATCACATATTTCTAGATATTTTATCATGAATGTGTACAAAGAAATTTAAATTTACTTTATTTAACCTGTCAGGTCAACTTATCAGTTTCTTCCTAGTAGACTTGACCTGCTAAAGTTGGAGTCCAGTAGAAAGCATAGTCAAATTGATAACCTGTAGTTTTATAAAAAAAAATAAAAACAAAAACTAAGAACCAGATGAGTTTACTGTTCTAACCAATTACCATGAACATTATATGTTCACTACAAAATTAGATTCTATTAAGGAAAAAATAATAATTATATCTTACCGGGGAGTATTCTGATGCATTTATCCCTCACCATAGGGTGACGGACACTCCCCTTTTTGAGAAGTTTCAAGTATATAGGGAGTTTTCCTATGTACTTGAAAAATCACTTTTGTACTTGAAACTTCCCAAAAAGGGGAGTGTCCCTCACCCTATGGTGAGGGATAGATGCACTTGAATACTTCCCTATCCTACCAGAGGACATCAGAAAAAATTTGAGATAGTGGTTTTAGTCTTAACTTAAGAATAACATCTCACACTGACCGACAAGAATAATGAAGCAATCTGGCTTGTCCTCAAGTGACAGGGATCAACAATGGTGGAACTATAATATGAACTCTGACGGGTAGGATTTGCAGAGCACATGTTGATCAATATTAGTATTTAACATGTGCTTTGTTTTATTTGATAAGCTGACCACTATCAGGTAAAAAGAGGCAATACCTCTCCAAGAGTCAGCATTTTTTTTTCTGCTTAATACAAGTGTTATATTTTAGGCAAAATTAATGAAAGGTCCCTATAATGGATTCTATTCAGCCTCCAGTCCAAGCAAAAACTTGTTAAGGCCTCTGGTCCACTCAGCTAGACTATTTGCAGCCATAGGTCCCTGCGTCCACATGTTCTCATTTTTCAAGACGAAATTGCCCCTGTAACTGTAGCAACACGTGTTCAGTGGTCCCTCAATGTGTCACGATATGTTAGCCTCAAATTTAGGTCATTAGTGATTGTTTGCTACTAATATGCCCCTGTAATTCAGCGTAAATCTTATTTTTTGAAATTTCAAATTGCAATCATTCTTGATATTGAATCTGGCGCTAGAAAACTTCTGAGAAAAATCATTTCAACTCGGTCTAATTGTGAAGAAAGATCTTCTTGCCAGCAGATTGCAGATCAATCTTCTATGAAGCAAATTGCAGATCCATCGTTTTAGAAGCAGATTGCAGTTTCACTGCGAAGCAGATTGCAGATTCACTGCGAAGATCATTTCAACTTGGTCTAATTGTGAAGACATATCTTCTTGCTAGAAGATTGCAGATCCATCATTTTGGAAGCAGATTGTAATTCCACTGTGAAGCAGATTGCAGATCCAAGTTTGTTGAAGTAAGCGAGGTCTTTCATTCATAGCAGAGAGTATGCAATCTTTCTTATTTAAATGTGTAGAGATATGTATTTCTGATACTCATGGTCATTTTGATTTGCCCAGTGATTCATATTGTATAGGATTTTGATCTGTATGTGCAAATTTGTTGTTTGCTTTTGTCACTTTTTATAGTTAGATTTCCATAGTTTTATTTTTCATTTACATTTCGATTTGCATGTATTCAGATGATGTAGATTTTCTTTTTATATTTAGTTGTAGGTCTTCATGTATTTAGATTAGTTAGAGCCTAATGTATCTAGCAGTTTTATTACTTAGTTTCTTTCTTATCAATTCATTTAACTGTTGAGAGCTGCATTGTGGAAGAAGTCATGTAATCAAAGATATGTGACATTCGCATCAAATTTATCTATCTTTCTAAGATACATATCTTATTTTATGCAACATTATCTGAGTTCTGTAGAAATTATCTGAATAGAGAATCCTTCAACTCTTGGATTAGAGAAGCTCGCCATCTTCCAATTACAAAGATAGTGGACATAATAAGGGTTCAAATAATGGAGCAGATGACTACTAGGAGGGAAGTTTTCAGCATATGGAAGTTAGTCATTTGCCCACATATGGATAAGAGGTTGGATGCTTTGATCAAGCTTGGACGGACGTGGACTATCAAGCGTTCTAATGAAACTGTTTACAATGTTCACTCTTACTCGTCAGTGACTGTGGACATTTTTAATCATATCTGTTCCTGTTATCAGTGGCAGATCAATGGCTTTCCGTGCTCCCATGCTTGTGCTGCGATTCAAAAGAGTGGAAAGGACCTGAATCATTTTGTGGATCATTATTTTCACACTCATACATATAGGGCTTCATATGACGAGCAGATATTCTCAATTCCAACTGTGGGAATGCCGAAGCCAACAGTTGTTGAAGTTGTTATTCTCCTACCCTTGGTTAAACGCCCAGCTGGCAGGCCCAAAAAAAAGAGGATATTGTCAAGAGGGGAGATCACACGACAGATAAAATGTGGGTGATGTAGTCGGATTAGCAGTCACAATAAGAAGTCTTACAAGGAGCCTATTCTTTGACAATTCATTGAATTAGATGTTGACTTTAGTTTTTCGTATAATATTTGTCCCTTCTTAGCATGTATTCGACAATTCATTAAATTAGACGTTGACTTTAGTTTCTGTCTAATATTTTCCATTCTTAACATGTATATAAAATACAATATGAATTCTGATTAGTGAATAAAAAGTCAAATTGACAGTCATTTTAAAACAGTTTAATGTGTTGTTACTTGTATAAGTAATTACTTAAAAATATTTTTATATCGTGTAAAATGTGTTTTCAAAATTTGATAATAAAATTGCATTAGAATCGATATTAAATATGTAGCAGAACTCAGATAATTTGATCGAGATCTTAGATAATTTACTTCAGAAGTCAGATAATTTACTTCAGAACTCAGATAATTTGCTCCAGAACTCAGATAATTTTCTTCAGAAATCAGATAGATTTATGTAAAATCAGATAATATCCTGCAGAAATCAGATAGATTTGTGAAGAAATCCAGCTAAAATTATATCAAGACGCAGATAAAATCATTGCAGAGTGATCATCTACAAATACATTCACAAGAAGTTTTCATAAACATTCATTCTTCCATTCACAAATGAGACAATTACATTCGGAAAAATGTCACCTCAACATTCATGTGATCCAAAAAAAAAAATACATTCACAAGCTTGGTGCACTTGCACTTTTCATATACAGAGATTTAAATGAATTTGTGTCATCTTCAATGCGACAGAACACTTTTTCAAAATGACTTGTTTTTGTCATGGTCGTAGTTTTGCCGTCTCTGTTCGAAATCATCATCAGCACCTTGTTGCCTGGCATGGAAGTTTTCAATGGTCCAGCTGCGATGCGTGTCATTTACGAACTTGCTCACTATCTCTGCCCTCAACCATCAACGACGTTCTATGGCAGCTTCAAAGCAATTACTTGTTTATGAGTAGTTTGAGATGACCCCGCAATCAACACTGTGAAAGAACATGTTGTTGGTACCCTTAAATCAATTGAATAAGTGTATTGGCACAATCATACTTACGATCTCATTTTCATTTTTGGGGCGTCTTCCACACTTACCACTGGAGCTCCATATAGCTGTGTTTCTTCAATATTTATATAATTGTAGTTCTTCACATACTGTTTCTGCAGAATCAAACAAAATCCATATAGTTAGTGGGTGTGCGTTTACTGTTACGGGTACCATCATGTAAATAATGACCGGGTCAATGAGACATACCAGAATTCGTGCATCTTCAAAGTAATGATCGACTGTTTTAGCTGATCTTGGTCATAAGGAGTTGTAATGTAGCAAATCTCCTTCTTTCTTATCCATCACCAACAGTGTCCAATGGAATGGCTCGGCATTCTTCTTTTTTCCATTTGAAATCATCGGAAGTGCACGAATCTGTGATTGGCAGTTCTGCTCGGGGAGATCTGATGGTGCAGAATCTTTTCCCTCATTTCCGATGTGGAGGCTGTAACAAATTTCTGCATTAACACGAGTTTAGTAACTGTTTGTTATATTTTAAAACAAATTAAAATGTGACTTGGTTAATAAATTTAAGGATTTTTACTTAAAAAGTGTCCCCAAACTCGAATTATACAGATTTAATCAGAAATACACGAAAATGCCCATTTTGTTGTTCAGACGGTGATTTTTGAGACATTTACCCCTCCCTGTTTCGAACGACATCGTCATCTATATCAAACCCTAAGAGGATCGAACGATTTGTTCTCCTTTCTTCCCCAAAAAATTTTCTCTCTTCTCCTCCTCCGCTACCTGCGCTCGCCTTCCCTCCCCCTGCGTTGTGGCTCTATCTCTCTCGTTCCCTCCAAAAATTAAAATGGCGGGCCAGCACCGAGTTCTTGCGTGCGTGAAATACAAACACGCGCCAACATCTTAAAGAGAGAGAGGGAGGGAGTGAAAGAATGCACGATGTCTTTGTTTTGTTTGATCCTCGAGAGGAAGAAGAAGAAGTTGGGCATGGGCAGCGGGTCTTGATCGAGAGCAGCGGCTCAACCCCTGCTTCATCCCTAACGACAACATCATCAATCATCTGTCGTCTTTAATGACTCTTTCTCTCCCTAATTATCAATAACAAGATGACCATCATTCTATAATTACAAGGCATGGAGAAGGTCTTATGATTAGATTTATATTGTGACTTTTGGCATATTTTGTGTTTTGAATTCATCTTCAAAGATGAGCACACTCAAAACCAGGAGGCTCTATCATGTCTAGAAGGGAAACAATGTGAGTTTTGCATTGAAAACGTTATGGGTTTTTATACATCTTGTATATTTTGATTTCTTTGGTTGCGAAATGAATTGGGGTGGGTCTTTTTCTTTTTGTTTGAATGGGTTTGGAGAGGATGCAATGTGGGTGTTTGTTGTTTGTTTGTTTTTCCCTGTATTATTATTGAATTTTGGCTCTTGGAATGTGCTTGATTTGTCATGAATGAAATGGGTTTTCGTACTTCTCCACGAAGAAATTTTTTATTTGGAAAGATGGCATGATGATTCTTCTATAATGCCATTAATTTTATTTGGATGCATGTGAAAACAAAAAAGGAAAATTTGGGTTTTTGTTGTTTTGCCAAATTGAAATCAATTCAGATAGGAAGCAATGTGCGCTTTCTTACATTTTAATTTTGTTCAAGAACTCGGTGGACATTACAAGTTATTTAGTTGGTTTTGTGTCTCTTTGTTGGCAAAATATACTGTTATTTTTTTTGTTGTTGTTGTTTTATCAGAATGAATTGAATATGGATTTGCTTGTTTGATCTTATACTGAATTGCCTTTCTATTGGTTTTCTTGAAACAAATTGAATTCGATACTATTTGATATCATATTCATTCATCAATTTGGTCCTTTGGATAGCTTTCCTGAATGTGTTCTCAAGTGAGATTGGGTGAATGCTTGGACCTTTGTTTGATCACAAAATGAATTGGCCTTTTAGTTGCAAACAAGAATGGTTTCTTAAAGTTGGGTTGGTTTGGGACAAACTTGTTTGGATGTAAATGTTCATGCAAAGCGACTTTGAAAGGGCAAAGAATAACACAATTATGGGATGACCTTTACAACTTGTTAATACATGACACTCTCCTTGTTTGATTGGTTAACATTCTTTTGCTTGTTTGATCATAAAATGAATGCTTTTCTCATTTCCCCACAGAAAAGAAATTCACAGGGTAACAAATTGATAGCATACCATAGGGCCAGACTGCATGGCCTGCTTAAATGGACTTCTACTAAGGGGGTGGGATAGATTGAAAGTTCTCCTTGGATAAGGGCCATGCAAAAGATCATCAGCTACCTCAAATTATCATAGCCCTTGCTTTTAATACCCTTAAATCTTAATGGTCTTTTAATCATACAATTTTTTAAAGTTTGATCCAATGGTAGTGAGTAGGAATCCCATGAGTATGAAATTGGACATGGTACTAGGTCTAGCATGTTGGATAAAAGTGTGAGAGTAGCTACACTGATCAAAGGTGGCCCCAGTGGAGTGGCCCCTAAAAGAGAGGAGCTGTATAACCAGTCCACTCAGCAGGAGCGAATTGTCTTTTCTAGTGGTGACTAGTGATACTTTCATCTTACCCCTTTAACATGGAAATGGTACCTACCACTGATGTAGGTTGCATTAACAGTTTGGCTGAATAATAATTGTTTGTATACGTTAAAAGAAAGAGGGATGTGTTTGTATAGGTTCAGTTCATAAAAGAAGAAGAAGAAAAATCTGGAACCAATATTAGGGAACTCGTGACCCAAGTGTAGAATCTGCGAGCGGCAAACTATACCTATTAGGAAAATGCATTTATGAGCCAAACCCATCAGCCTTTCTCATTGTTTATGCACCCCATTATAAAGTCGTTGTCATTTTGTTGTTGGAGACAAAAAATGG
This sequence comes from Litsea cubeba, assembly GCA_012931725.1. Lineage (NCBI taxonomy): Eukaryota > Viridiplantae > Streptophyta > Magnoliopsida > Laurales > Lauraceae > Litsea > Litsea cubeba. Next base: position 17,791,580 of record CM022955.1, on the reverse strand, counting down.
GCAAAGAACTTATAAATAATTGTAACGATATCGTTATCAAAAAATTTTAAAAACTAGATTTCACTGTGAAATCGTGAGTCTTTATTATTGTTTATGCATCTCAATATAAAGTCACCATTATTTTCTTATTGGACAAAAAATGGATGAAGAATTATAAATGATTGTAACGATATCGTTATCAAAAAACAATGTTGGGCACAAAATTCAAGTTTGTATGAGTAGGAATTCAAGTTCATATAATGTTAGGCCTATAATTTTACCTTACTGCGTTGATTTATCCCATTTTCTTTTGTTTCCTAGTCATGTTTTTTATGGTTGGTGAGAGATGTGAGCTCATTTATCAGGTAGAGATAGGATCCAAATTATTTTTTATAACCCTTTGACTTCTGATATGAAGTTGAAGTGTGAATCGTGAATGAATACACCCTTTACAAGTATGAATTTGAGCTTAGCATATTGAAATGCCAATATATATGCTACAACCTAGGCAAAGTCAATAGAGAACAACATGAGCCCACCTCTTTGGGCCTAATTGTTTTCTAGAATGCATACGAATTCATGCCCTAAGGGCCTGTTTTGTTACAAATAGAAATGCTAGGAATTCAGCTTAACAAAGTAGCAAGAATTCTTATATTGCATGAGTTCTTGCATGAATGCACATTTTGTTATGGATTGAAATTTGTCATATGTTGAACAAGAACTGGTGCATTGGTCTAGTCCATACTAAGGTATGAATTTAGTGCACCATAGAGACACCTGTTTCTCTAGCTATTGAGTAGTTACTTGAAACCGACCAATCAGTGTTTGACCACCATTTTCTCAATCTCATTTTTTCTTCTATAGAAGGTGCTTGTAATTTTCACATTCAAAGGTAGTAGAAATGGTGGGTTGGTCCTCCTGCATGTGAAAACTATGAAAGGTCATATTAAAAGGCAAATACAACGTCAAGAACCAACTCCATGGCCACTGAATTCCCTCTCTAAGTAGTCCGCATTGATGGGTGAGTGTGAACTTGAAACTAAGGCCTGCAATGAGAAGTCTCTCTTGGGTTTGGGATGGTGGGAACCAAAGAACATAAAATAGGTGTGTGGAGTGTGGAGATATTTTGATGGGTTTATTTTTGGTTTCATTTCTAAATTTGAACTATGCCTTTGGTGGTTTCACAACTCCAAGAAATGATCGTTCTCATTTCCATTTCAAAGTGAAGTTACGCTCATTTTTCTCTTTACAGAATGTTTTCAAGGAACCTTATTTTTGAAGGAAACATCTCGTCCACAAAAAAACATACAGTAAATTAACTGGTTGTGCATAACCATGGTTATGAGGTTTTTCATCTTTGCTTAGGTGTGTTTCTTTCATGTAAGTGTGTTTTGTATTCCTTTTTCATTGATCAGCTAATTTACAAAAGACTCCTTAAATAGAAGCAATGGCCTAACAAACAATATAAACTCAAAAATAAGAAAAATAGATAAACAATAGAAAAGTTGATAAAAGTGTAAATTGGTTGATCTTATTGTATCTTAAATTGAAATATTTCGTTTTTTCTAAAGCTGGCATGATCTCTCTCTGTTCAATCCTATTGTATGTTAAAGCTTGCATGTAGATTTTTTTAAGTGATGAATATCACACTAGCTTTAAAAAAATCACATTTTAAATAAGCTCAATCCTTCTTTACCTTGCATTATTTTTAAAACATGCTTGCAATATTTTCAAATAAATTTTGTGCCATGGACATATTAATGGATGTATCCATGTTTTGATCTCTCTCTGTCAATTGATTTCAATTAGGTATTAAAAATCTTTCCATTTGTTTATTACTTAAGTCTTCAGATGTAAAAAACCTAAAAATGCCATAGGGTCATGCATTATCTTATTGTTTGTTTTGTATAAGAGGTGGTGATAATGCACTGGGCATGTACTAAGATAACAGCCTCGTTAGCTACTAAAGACACCAGTCTTTTGGAAATCTTACTTGATAAGGTGAGTGTTTGATCACATGAATTTCAAGTTACCCAGAAGCTTTATTGTTGTTTCTTTATTTAGGTTGATAACTTCATAGTTTTGATAATTTTTGAAACAGCTGTTTCTGAGTTTCAGCTGAAATTATGCTAAGGTATATCATATGCAGCAGTTGCTACTCATGCAAATAGCATTGGCCGGTGGAAGTTAGCTACAATGCTTGTTGACTATGAACAACATTCATCAAAAAAGGTTTTTTTTAATCCTTTTTCCTCCTTTCTTTTTTGGTGGCCTCATGAAGAACTTGAGCTCACACACTCACACCCACATCCCTAACCAGCTAGGCTATAGCTGGGGGACCTTTGGATCCTTCCATATAGGTTGTCAATTGTCATATTTGTAGAATGTCATTTGACATCGATACTTATCATTGTCTTGACTAACTAATTGTTATCAAGGCATTGCCTACTAGATGATTATTAAAGTTGTTGAAAGAAGTATTGCCAAAAAGTAGTTAAGTTCTGTCTTTTGAACTTAGGTTCCCCTCTTACTAAGCATAGGAGAGGAGGACACAGCATTGGTGAAGGCAACTGAAAGTGGTGCTATTGACCTTGTTTATCTTGTACTCTTTCATATATCGCAGAAGGTATTGCTTTCAACAAAATTTGATGCTGCATTTATTTATCTTGTCACATTTATACTATCTTGTTACTACAGAGTGAATCAAAATTTGCCCCATGTATTTGTGGATCAAAATACTGCATAAATGAATGTTACATGTTTCAAATTTTATTCATCACTATTTGTTGGGTTGTTTTCACTTGCAGAAGCCTCCTCTAGAGTTCTTTGGAATGATACAGGCAAGGCCTTTGGCCCGCGATTTATTCATAACATTTGCACGGTATTATGTTCTTTACTGCATACTTTGAATCACATTTAAGATTGATTTCTTTCTAACTTTTTCTACTTTTTAAAACCAAATTGTAAAATCAAGTATTCAAGGATTTTTTTTCAGTTATATTGTATTTATTATTTTGATCTGCTTGCAGGTGTTATATGCATGAATTCCTGAAGGACTTCTTTCTGTCAACTGACCAGCTTCAAGTAGGTTTTTTAAAGCACACTCCTTGGTGTTCCCCCTCCCTCCTCTTAAGATCAATGGTTTTCCTTGGTCTTTCTAGTGTGCGCGAGTTTTAAGTGCATGTATGAGTGTTGTGCATGAGTGTGCTTGTTCATGTGTGTATGAGTGTTTTCCTTAAGATCAATGATCTTTTCTAAATTCTTACCATTAGGACTGACACACCAACCTAATCCATACCATATATAACCATTGGGATTGCTTGCTCTATGTACCATTTACAAAGGGGGTGTTCTTACATATGAATTCGCTGCCTTTTTTTTTGGCTAAAAATATGAATTTGTCGCCTTTAGTAGGCATTTTTATAGAGAAATTTGCTGAACCCCTGAGCAACAGGATGAAAGCCTGAAAACTTGACTAAATTCTCTCTCTCTAAATTGCAATGCTTTTGTCCTTTTATTTGTGACACACTTTTGGTCTTATGCCTTGTAAAGCTGCTTCATAACCAATAGATCTGACGCAAACAGCTTCGCTATTTTGATTAATTTTGTTGTAAACTCACCTGTTATTCTCTATTGTACAATCCTATCTCAGTCTTAGTGGACATTTGGCTTTGTAGGATGTTGTTTTCCTCTTGTGGAAAGAGTCATGGGAACTTGGAAAGAATCCTATGGCTAGTAAGGGATCACCTCTTCATGGCCCACGCATCAAACTCATTGAGAAGGCTCAGAATCCTTTTGCAGAGACCAAAGAACACACTTTTGAGTCAAAGGTGGCGGAAGAGAATGGAAAATTATTTAGGTAAACAAAAAAGAAAAACATGTTAGTTGTATAGGTGTACAAAAGCATGTAATGGGCTCCAAAGTTTATCATTTCCCCATCCATCTTATGATTTCAGACAATCTGCCATCATAGAACTTACATCAATGGAGACTCTGCAGACATAGTTAATGTGTAAACCTATTACTAGATGTCCTAATCCTACACCTTAAATTATAGAACAAGTATTGTTGTCTATAAAATTTGAGGAGAGAATTGGAAATGGGAAAAAGAAAAAGAAAAAAAAGAGAGACACCTCTGTGATTTTTCATTTTTAACTAGATATTGAGAAGCACTGCATTATTCATTAGCATCCATACCCTATAAAATTCTTGCTCTTTCCACTGTTTGATATGCAAGCTTAAGGTTTCATTCAATATGATCAAAACTGTCGTTAGAAGATTAAAACCCGTGGTTGTCTTTATATCGACCTAAAGCTCACTTGAAGCTAAATTATCTTTTTCTAGTATTTGTGTTAAGATGAGTGCCAAAATTTCTACTGAGAAACTTTTCATTTGCTCTCAGATATCTTAGTATATGTAACCTTAAAGCTCTTGATTTCTCCATTTGTCTTTGTTGCCGATCTTATATTTCACACTTCAGTCTTTCACTCTCTGCCTTTCCTGCAGATGCCAACATGATCTAGAAGTGAGCACAAAACAAGCCATATTTGTTGATTCAAGTATCAGTGATACAATTCGCACTTGTATTGTTCTGGGCAATCACCGAGCTGCATTAAAAGTGAAAAAATGATTTCAAGGTTATCAAATATGCTTTTAACTGAAACATCTCTTTTCCTCTGGCTGATTGTTGTATTCTGATTTTCACATATTGTTTTATAACGAGTGCCCTTCACAGGTTCCCGAGAAGAGATGATACTGGCTTAAAGTATTTGCATTGGCTACAATCAGAGACTGGGATGCTCTAGAAAAATTTTCCAAGGAGAAGCGACCACCAATTGGTGAGCTTTCCAATCTGTTAGCCTAGCAGATTTTGTGGATGAATAAAACTCATTTGCTAAAGTCATGGTTTCTTAGCCAAACAAAAGAAAAGATATATCTAGCTCAGCCTTTTCAATAAAATAACTCGTTGTTGTTTGGATTTAGGTGTTGTTTGGCAATTCTATTTTTTTGGATTTATTTGACTTAAGAAAATGATTCAAACATATGTTCGAGTGCTTTTGACAGTTTGGGAAAGTTTATCTGAATCTCTATTGAATGAGCTTTAAGACCTGCTTCTTTCTCAAAAAGCAACAAAAAGGGACCTTTTCAAATAGACATCAATGTCTAAGTGCATGTGCAGGGTACGACGGTGGTCGATCATGGAGATACTATAAAACTTCCTGTGGGATCAGACCAGATCATCACACAAGAGACTGTGAATTTAACTGTAAGAACATTTGCCCCCAATTTATGAAGTGTTGTGCTTATCTTTATTGCATATGGCCTCATATACTTTATACATGTGCAGGTTTCGGCCAAAGATCTTGAAGTGAACCTTTGAGAAGATCTGTCGGAATGAAATATGCGAAGAAGATCACTTGGAGTCTTTGTAGGGTGTTATTTGTTAAGATTCACTAGGATCACTTGGAGAGCTACCACATTCACGTTGTTGTCACTTTAAATACATTTGTATTTGTTGGATTTTGTTGGATATGTTGCCTAGCCTAAATTAAGTCGTATGATTGCTGATTGTTGTAGGTTACTGTCCTAACATGTAGACAAAACTCTATTTGGTGACTCTTTGTTGTTGCTTTATATTTAAGTGGGTGTTTGGAAGACAGTTGTAATTTAGTTGCTGTTTGATTCAAGTTTCTCTTTGGAGGATGTATATTTGCTCTTTGTAGTATGAATAACACTGTGAATTCTCAATTGATAAGGCCATGTTGATTTTTTGTTGTCTGGCCAATAGCAATTTTGTTGTCTGGCCAATAGCAATTTTATCTATCAGTGGGGTCTGTACAAACTACAAAGGGTGCCATAAAAATAACCATGGACTGTTTAAGGAAGCAAGGTTTCTGCATGTTTGTGTTAACCGAGTTGAAAAAGTGCATGAGTTGAAAACATCGCAAATGTGATCATAATTAACTGAAAAATAGCAGATTTTAAGTTCATAGTATGGACTTGGAAATCCCCAAGTCTCGGCCAACAAAAACCCTTGGGAAGTGGGCCAACAAGTGCCCTAAATAGGGGTACTCAGCCATGTTTTTGCATGTTTGTGTTAATCGAGTTGAAAAGGTGCCGAGTTGAAAACATCACAAACGTGATCGTAATTAAGTGAAAAATAGCAAATTTTAAGTTCATGATATGGTCTTGGAAATCCCCAAATCTCAGAAAAAAAAAACTCTCGGGAAGTGGGCTAAAAAGTTTCCTAAACAGGGGTACTCAGCAAGGTTTCTAAAGATTTTCTTAACCGAGTTGCAAAAGTGCGCGGTTTGGAACGCAGGCAACCATGATCGTAATTAAGTGAAAAATAGCAAATTTTAAGTTCATGATCTTGGAAATCCCCAAATCTCAGCAGAGAAAAACCCTCGGGAAGTGGGCTAAAAAGTGTCCTAAACAGGGGTACTCAGCAATTGTAGGGCTTTTCATATCTGATTTCATTCTAGGTTTATCAATCACTTTCGAATAGTTATATTTTTAATTTTCTCTTCAAATGGAATCGACGAGAATACTTGCCTCTTGGGCCTCTTTAGACAAAATCTCACAAGATTCAAAGTTAAAAAAAAAAGAAAAAAAAATAATACATTTGGAGTCTGTTATTTCACCTATCAACTAACCCCTTACATAATAGTAGCTTCCAATCTGGAAGAGTACATGATGGATGCTACATTCGACACAATAATATCACAAGCAGGACACCGTAAACAATCATAACAACCGTCAAGACTCGACAAATTTGTTCACGCTTCTCCAATCTTATAACAACATTTGCCGCATGGCTCTCAGCTTCAGGGGGGGCATAGTGCGGAGTACTCTGGCAAGGGTATGGGTGATTGACCGTCAATTTCACATATTCATCACACCAACCAATGAAGTTGTTGCAAGCCTGTTTTTTCCTCCCGTAAATAATGGCAAATATATGTCGTTAGTTGGTACATATTTGTTTATATGCAAAAATAAATAAAAATTGAAAATAAGGAAAAGGCCAAAGTATATTGCATTCTTACCAATGGTCGTGGACAGGAATAATACTGTCTACCATAATTTTTTGTTGATCGCGAAACCTTGACTACACAATTGCCAACACCACATCGACATATGAAAAACCTCTTTCCTATTTTTGAAACATAGTGGAAGATTCAATGTTGGTTATGTTCTTTTACTGAATAACCAGATTTCAAGGTTATTTTGTTTTCATGTGCAGGAGCTCCCTTTGCAGCAGAGTCTCCTTCGGGACATGAACATCTTGATTAGTACTCATTAGCAGTGTCATTGTTTAATATGCTCTGTGTTTAGTAAAGTCTGGTTGGTGAGTTGATGTTGTGTTGCTGCAATTGCTCTTTGTTCTCCTATTGTTTTTCTTTTTTTTTCTTTTAACCTTTTAGTTTGGTGGCACATAGTAGAATGAGGAAACCTCAAGTGTTATAGTAGAACTAGTACGATGCATCTGAAGTGCAAGACGCTGTGTTAGTGATGGACCGCGCTCCTGCTCGGTTCTACCGAGGTCGGCGGACGTGGGAGTCCGTCGGGTCCGACCCTTTCGTAACCGGGGGGCAAGGGCGTGCATCAACATTTCTTTTTTTGTGTGGGTGTGCCAGATTTTCTATTTTACTTGGAATTGCAAGTGGTGATCCGCAGATCAACCTTCGCAAGTAAAAAGGAAATCAACTTCTTTCAAATTTTCCATTGCACATATATTTAAGCAAAGAGACATTTTCTTGGTTTGCCGTGAAAGGCGATTTTTTTTGCATTTATAGCCGATTTTGGCGTTTATAGCCGGTTTACAATCCTTATCAATAATGAAAGACAAGAGTTGTTATTTTTGTCTCTTTTAAAAAAATACAAACTACAATGAAAAGCAAGAAAAGGAGGATCTAACTTCTCAGAAGATTGTGGGGGACCCGTTTAGATTGACGGTCGCAAGCCATATGTGGGCTTCGCCATCATCCATGCAGATGAGAACAGAGGATGCTATTGATTCGCTTGGCTTGGCTATAACCTCAGGATTTTAGAGAACAAAGACCAAAAGAAGGTCCTATGTCCAATGAAAAGCCGAGTAGATGGGCTTGAAAAGCCATGTCTAAGCCATTGGCGGCAGAAGGAGAAGGCAAGGACCTTGGGGGGGGGGGGTACCCCCCAAGGGACTTTGGTCACCTTGTAGCGGTGGTCGGTGTAGGATTTCTGCAGAGTTTTCTCTCTTAGATTTCTGATGCCTCTTTCTGTCTGAGTTTCTAGATTTTCTGCAGTCTATTGTCTGTGTGTCTGCTGTTTTTTGTGATGATCCTTTCTTCTTGGAGAGCTCTCCTATTTATAGGCTTTTAGGTGGCCATTTAGGAGGGTTTATGAGCCTTGATTGTCATAAAGCTACATAAAGGGAGGAGTTACAAAATTGAATTCTTTATTTTGTTACTCCTTTTTCTTGGCTTCTGATTGGCCGGAGGAGATTGAGGGCATTTAATCGCCTTTAATCGCCATGATGGGAGGAGTTTCATGGGTTAAATGCCATAAATCTCTTGACTTGTAACTCCCGGATGCTTGCTTCTGATTGGTCCATCCAAAGAAATGGATTAATGACTGTAATAAAGCTAGTCAATTAATCGCATTAAGTGGTCGCCGAGCATCTGAAGAGTCGCGGGCCGTGCCGCATCTTTTGGGATTCTTCTGGTGATGATCTCGATGGATCTTCATGTAGATCGACATCAGATGACCATGTAATTTCAGGTGTTTGTTGCCAACAGCGGGTCGGTGCCATCTGTCCTGTCGATTTCTCGATCGGTCGGGTAGAAAGCACACTTTTTTTGGTTGACCGGGTGGCGATCAATATTGTTTTCGATACTCTTGATGATTGACCCGTGTTTTGGACGAATGTCAGAGGATTTGGTGTCTCAAAAGCATGAATTTTGGAAAGTACCAGAGGCTGGGCGCTTCGAATCACGAAAAAACGGCGAAAACCGGGGTTTCCGGGGCCTTCCCGGCGACCCCAGGCTCCAGGGTCGCCTGCGACCCTGGGGGGTTTTCCCCCTTTTTGTCCCGTTTTGTGTCCGTTTTTTATTGTTTTTCGATTCTTTTTTCTTCTGTATTTTTCCTTGACATTTTTGACCATTTATTGGCTTGATTTCCCTGTAGGAAACCTGATGAGAATCCTTGCATTTTATTTTGCAAAGTTTCCAATTTCCTGAGAAAGCCGAAGACTTTGTAGCGCAGAGCTGTCGATTTTCCGTCAGAAGCTGAAACTGGGTCAAACGATGTCGGAATGACCTGAAATTTGGTGTGAAGCCTCCTGAGCAATAAATAAGACCAACCATAGGCTTTTGTTTGAGTTTTGAAGCCGTTTGGGGTCCTATCACCAGTAGACTTGCTTTTGTCGTGATGAAGATGTTGTGGTTTGATGTGCGGTCAACCGATGTCTGATTGACTTGAAATTTGACAGGGAACCTATTGGAGTCATTTTAAGATGATCCATAGGCTCTGTCTTGGAAACCATGGTCCCGGAGAGCTTTGCCCCGAGAGGCCTGATTTGGCTTCCGAGCGTCAAACTATGGTCAAATGTTGTCGAAATGACCTGAAATTTGACGTGTAGCCATTTATAAGCATTTTGAAGCCGTCCATGTGCTCTATCTGATGAGTAATGGCCTCGGTGCTTCTCACCGCCGAGAGGCTTGATTTAGCTGTTCGAGGGTTGATGTAGGGTCAAACGTTGTTGGTTTGACTCGGAACTTGACGTGGAGCCTTTTGGAAGTATTTTGAGACCATCCATCGGCTCTGATCGAAGATTTGGTGTCTCTGATGCTTTTGCCGCCGAGAGCTCCTTTTCGGCTGTCGGAGAAGCGAAGTTAGGCCAAATGATTTTGAAATGGCCCGAAACTTCTTGTGTACTCCTCTTTTAGCTGTCTTGAAGAATCTTGCAGTTTTTGTTTGATTCTGACAAGATTTGATTTTTTGAAAGTAGCATTGCCTATTTTTGGCAGGTTACGACTTCATGTAGCTCTTTGGATCTTGAAGAGGCAAAGTGACATTTTTGGTGTCAACAAATGCCCCCTCGAGGTACAGCGACGAGTTGCTTAACTTTTGTAGTCGATGTGCCTCGAAGAGATTTTTGAAGGAGAGCCTCTGACTTGACCAAGGGTCTTTGAGCAGTCTTTCTTTTTGGTATTTGTAGCCTTTTGAGCTTCCAGGGGAATTTTATGGTAGTGAAAGGGATCACGTACCATCTCGAGGCAAAGTTTTGAAGATGACATCAAGGATGTGGATTTGGGTTTTGACCTTGTGACCTAACAGGCTGTATGTGGCAGGTTAGGGGGTCGGGTTTGGTTTTGATCGTGTGACCCAACAAGCTGTATGTGGAATGTTGGGGGATCAATTTTGGTTTTGATCTTGTGACCTAACAGGCTGTATGTGGCAAGTTAGGGGATCAGGTTTTGGTTTTTGGTTTTGGTCTTGTGACCCAACAAGCTGTATGTGGCAAGTTAGGGGACCAGGATTTGGTTTGATTTTTGTGGAATGTCAATTTCAAGATTTTGGCTCAATTTGGTAGATGAGGCTGGATGGTTTGATTTTTGGAAGCTCATGGGGCTTGGAATTTTCTTTGTATGGTCCAATCAACTCAAAAGAGGCATGGAACCATTTTTGTATGCTCTTGGTAAGAGGGATTTCTCTTTGACTAAAAGCCCAATTTTTTTTTTTTTAAGTGCCTAGGTGGTCAAACCTGGCTCATATGGGCTAACCCTTGGGACCTTAAGCTTTTGAAATGGCTTAGATCTCATATGGTGTCATTTTTGTAAAGAATATCCAAAATATCTCATTTGGATAGAGAATATCTAAGAATATCTTTACTTGGAGAGAATCTCTCATATTCCCTTTATTTTGGGATAGGATATCTCAAGATATCTTTCTTTTGGGAAAGAATCCTTCATCGATCCTATCTATTGGGAGAAAATCTCTCATTGATTTCTTTTTGGGAGAAAATCCTTCAAGATATCTTTCTTTTGGGAAAGAATCTTTCTAATCTCTTTCTTTTGGTAAGGTTACTAATTAGTAACACTTATCTCTTTCTTCTTTCCTTCTTTGGTTTGCTCTCTTCTATAAAAGCAAGGAGGAGGTTGGATCTCTTGCTCTTATTACTTTCTTTTGCAATAATCTCAAGAGGGCTTCAAGACCAAGAGTTCTTCTTCTTCAAGATCTTCAAGACTTTTCTTCTTCTTCTCCATTAATGGCTTCAAGTAAGTTCCCTTTTTCAAGAAAACTCCATTGTAGGAAAAATAAAAAGTTATTCTTTCTTTTTTTTTTGTTTCTTTCTTTTCTTTTCTTCTTTTTTTTTTCACGTGTTTGCTTCTTTTTTTTTCACACGTTTTTTTTTTTTTGCTTTCTTTTCTTCTTTTTTTTTTGTTTTTTTTTGTTTGTGGGCCGTACGGATCTGGCCGTACGGCAACGTGGCCTGTGGGCCATCTCCCTTTTTTTTCTTCTTTTTTCTTTTTTTTTGTTTTCTTTTCTTCCTTTTTTTTCAAGAAAGTTTCTTTTATTTTTTTTTGTTTTCTTTCCCCTTTTTTTTTTTGAGAAAGTTTCTTTTCTTTTTTTTTTCTTTTGCTCATCATGATAATGCCCCTTTTTTTTTGGCAAACCTAGATGTTCATGCATGCATTCAATTGTAAATTAAATTTGTAGCATGATGTGATAGCATACCTGAAAGTTTTCACAAATTTGGGAATTTGGAGCTCGCAGCGATGTTGAGCCCTTCCTGATTTTGCTGAGACTTTGAGGTTTCGAAAGTTTGGAGTTTCGGAGCTCGCAGCGATGTTGAGCCCATCTTCAAGCTTTCTATTTCTTTCGGGATAGTTCCTTTTCTTCGGAATTGCCCCGTCATCATGTCAAAATTTCGCCAGATTTTTAGCGAGATTCTTTCATTTTGATGTTTGATCTTTTTCTTTTCCATCCTTTGCAGGTGGTTCCTCCAGAACGAAAAAGGGTAAAGAGCCTGCTACAAGCGTACCTCGCCGATCTTCTAGATCTTCTAATCCGGCCGTTCAGCAGGCCTTTGAGAAGGTCCAGTATGTTGAGAGAAATCTGGAAGAGTGCGACTCCCTCAACAGAGATGAGATGAGGCAGCGACTGATCACTCTCAAGGGAGAGGAATTCTATAAGATCATGGTAAGCAGTCGTCCATGGGTGATGGAAGATCAGAGCGTTTTGCCCAAGCCTACCTTCTTCTTTGGTGATGCAGTCCCTGATGACATGACATACCAGAGGAGATGTTTTCAGTTCTCTTTCACAGCAGATGGTGAGAAGAAGACTATTGTTACCCGGTCGACGTTTGATCGCACCGTCTCGATTCTGAGCCTTGCCCCCACGTGCCCTAAGAGGGAAGATCCTCCAAGCTGGGTGAGAAGGACAAATGTAATCAAGACCGGGTTTTTGTTGGCGGTTCTCCTGGATATACGGAGAGGTCGCCTATTGACATGGACCTTTTGATGCCATCCAGCGGCTACCAGGGCTCTGATTATCCGTCGGTCGATTTGAGACCGGTGGGCCTTGGTATTTTCAGTGGTGATGGCAGCAATTGGATCAAGCCTTTTCGACTTCGCGGCCGTTTCAATGCTGACTCCGAGTGGAAGTCGTGGACTGATCGCGTCCTGCTGATTGGTGGCGCCGTTTTGAAGGAAGCCGGGATTTTTTATGCGGTCCGCGCCTTTAGGGAGACCGTGATCTTTTTCGACGAGGCCTTCATGGCTATGCTGGAATCATTCCTCCCACAAACCAATACCTTCATTGTGACGAATGGTGAGATTGGTTTTTTTTTTAAGGAGCTGAGCGTCATTACTGGATTGCCCATCCTCGGCAAACTCTATGAGGAGTTTATGCCGATTGACAACGTCCTCGAGGGGCAGTCTGAGGAGTTCAGGCTTCTGTACTTTCAGCTCGTCGCCTTCTACGATTTTTTGAAGGAGAAAGAGGGTTTGAAAGTTAGATCCAGCAGTTGGAAGAGTTCTAGCTCTTCATTCCCCAACTTTTTTGATAGCAGGGAGTCTTCTGATGGCGTGACCCAGGAAGCCGGAGCTCAGGATCCAAGTTCAAAGAAGATCTTGGCCATGCAAGAAGAGTTGAGAGATTTCTGTGCAAGTACAAATGCCATATGTCCTGACATTACACTGCGGAGAGATCTCGCTGTTTACCTCACTTATTGGCTTGGTGAGGCTATTTTTGCTGGAGGAGATGGAACGCACATCAGGCCGCATTGTATTTTTCCGGCTTGTCAGATGGCGTTTGGAGAGCAGCTTGCTTTGGTACCAGCTCTTTACTCCTACCTGTGTACTGAACTGCAGGCTGCTGCTTTTTTTGTTCGGCTTGGGCTTCCCATGAATAGGGTATTTTCAGCCCACATCTTTTATTCGTGGTATGTATACCACTGTCCTGGCTTCCACCGGCTGGGTGCTACACAGGATGATGATCCTCTGATGATTCGACTGGCTAAGGGCAAAGCCGTGTCCGAATCACTTTTGTTTGCCCGCAGTGAGGATCCAACGGTTCAGGGACGTCGAAATGGGGCAGTCTTCAGTGAAGCTTTCTCCGGAGTTGCGGAAGAAGGCTTTTGATTTTGGTGCCTCCCGAGACTCTACCAGGGCGGGGTCGGGAAGGCATTATTCCTTGACGAATGCAGAGAGAGAGTGGCTTTTCAGCATACGTGTCGGCACGATGGTGTACCGTAGACATCTTTTCGTCGACATCCAGCCGTATGTACCCTCTCGCTTTGCTTTGCAGCTGGGCTTTTCTCAAGGCATTGTTGGAGCGCCTTCAAGCATGGTGAAGCGCTTTGGAGGTTTACAGGATGGGAGAAATGCATGGGCTTTCTATAGTGCTGAAGACACTACAGCCATGATTTCTTATCCTGTGTTGCTGACTTCCCGGACTGCCGGCTTTGCGAAGTGGTTCGCGGAGAGCTTTTCGGCATATCGGGGGCTTTCCAAGAAGGAGCTTGATGTGAAGCTGGCATCTGGAAAGGGCCTTGGAAAGTCGGATGGCGTCCGGCGACAGGAAGTTTGGGCCTTCCTTTCTGGAGAGAAGCACAAGATAGGCTTTCTCGGTGACCAGGGCGTCATTGGTTCTAAAGCTGTTCGAGAAATACCTGATGAGGCTTTAGAGCAGCTAGAACAGGAGGAAGCCGAACTTGGCGCTTGGATGCAAGCGGCACAGAGGCAAGCTTCCGTGGAGTCTACTGGCAAGAGTAGACCATACAGTGAGGAGTCAAGTGGGAAACCTGACTCTGACAGCGGGGCAGGTTCCTCTAAGAAGCGAGCCCGCCGGAGTAGGAGGAGGAGGAGTCATCATCGCAGCAAGGGGCAGCATGAGGACTCTCCTGACTTGAAAGTTCCTCTTACTATCAATGAGGATGTGCCAGTGGATGCTGACGAGCCTCTAGAGAAGAGAAGCCAAGAAGAAGAGACCGTCGGTGAAGGTATGATTCTTCCTTTTTCTCTTTCCATTTGTTTTCATGGGATTTTTCCATGTTCTGATTTGCTTCTTGTTTCTGCTTTTCTTTTCTTTTTTAGCAGAGGAAGACTTGGTGATACCTGAGGTTCCAGTCGATGAGGTGGTGACGGATCCTGTCGAGGCACCTGAAGAAGAACCGAGGGACTCTGGAGTGAATCCAGAATCTCCAATTGGTACGACTTCCTTTTTTTTTCTTCTTTTTTTTTGTCTGTGACTTGGTTTGCTAACATTTTTCTTGCCAGCTGACTTGCCACAGGATTCTGATGACTTTGAACCATCGATGGATGCAAATGTTGATGATGCCTCCAATGAGTTCATGGAGGAAGAAAGTTTTCCGCCAGTCGTCGAAGAAGGTAATTTGTAGTTATAACCCTGATAATGATTTTCAGACAGGATCATATTCATACCTTTTTGTGTTTCTTTGGCAGGTTTTGAAGTGACAGAGGAGGATCCGTCGCTTCTAGAGCAAGGGATGTCAGAGGCTGATCCAGAGGTAGAGACTCCTGGGACCAGTTCTGACAATGTTGAGGAGATACCTCGTGCTGAGATTCCTTCCTGAGCAGGAGTAGCTTCAACTGGAAAGAGTTCTTTTGTTACTCTTCCAGCAGATGATGACATGAGCGGCCGACCAACGGAGTTGGGCGAATCTTCAGTTGGGCCATCTCTTCTTTTTGCGAAGAAGGTGGTGGTGCGGGTTCTGAGCTCTTGGATTGAGACTCTCTTTTCTGGGCACTTAGAAGCCGGATTTAGCATGATCCAGCATGTGCGTGAGATTCTCGATGATGCTGAAGAGGCTGGTCTGGATGTCACAGATGCCAGGGCGATCGTTGATAGGATCATTGAGCTGGGTGACAGGTGGTTTGAGACCATGGGTTTTCCTGATGACCAGTTCTTCAAGGAGATGTTCCTGGACCCTGCGGATAAGGCTCAGTCTAACCTGGATGAGGCTAAAGAAAGCAGGAAGCAGGCAGTCCGAGAGAAGAACTTAGAAGAGCTAACCATCATCGGGCTGACACATGACCTTAACATCCTTGATAGGGAGGTCGATGAGGCCAGGAAACGTCTTGAGCATCTGCAGGCACAAGTCGCTGCCAAGTGGACTGCAATAACAGAGGCTCGTGACAGGGAGAGTGCTCTGATTCACCGGGTTGCAGATGCCAATCGAGTTCTTGAAAGGAAATCTCAAGATAGCGAACGATGGCAAACTGCTCGGGATAATCTTCCCGGTGCTAAAGAAGGGTTTCAACCCACCCCAGCATCTCATGGCAAGTTCTTGAAGAATCGTGCCCTGGAATCCTTGACGGCTGAGGCCAAAAGTTTGCTTGAGAAGCTGAACTCTTGGCTGGAGACCATTTTTTATTGAGCTCCTGTATTATTTTTCTTTTACAGAAACCATCCTTCTCTCTTTTTTGGTACCACTTGTATTTTTTTTGGTACTTACTTTTTTGTAGTGCTTGTGAACACTTTCTTTTTTTTTGGTGCCACATGTATTTTTTTGGTACTCTTTTTTTTGTAGTGCTTGTGAACACTTTCTTTTTTTTTTGGTACCACATGTATTTTTTTGGTACTCTTTTTTTTTGTAGTGCTTGTGAACACTTTTTTTTTGTTATCCCTACGCTCACTTGAATCTTTTTGTGATAAAAGTAATTGCTAAATGGGATTTGATCAAAAGGTTGTCATTTTGTGAAAATCTTTTGTCAAATGATTGTTTTGGCATGGAAGCCAGGTTTTTGTTTGTGGCATGGAAGCCAATTTTGGCATGAGAGCCAGCTTTTCTTGTGGCATTGATAGCAGAGTCTTTTTTTTCTGGCATCTATAGCCAGTTTTGGTGGCATTGATAGCCGGTTTGTTTTGTGGCAACTATAGCCGGTTTTTGGTGGCATTGATAGCCTGTTTTGTTTTGGTGGCATTGATAGCCGGTTTTTTGAAATCCAAGTTTTTGTTTGTGGCATTGATAGCCGGTTTTGTTTTGGTGGCATTGATAGCCGGTTTGTGGCATTTATAGCCTGTTTTGATGGCATTTATAGCCGGTTTGGTTTTCAAAAATGCAAGTATCGACTAAAAGCCGCCTCCCTGCTGAATGTTCTTGCAAGTATCGATGGAATGTCGCATCCTTGCTCATTCGGTTGCGAGTATCGATGGAATGTCGCATCCTCGCGGATTTGGGTGCAAGTATCGATGGAATGTCGCATCCTTGCTTTTCAAAAATTTTGGTTTTGCGGGTACTGACTTGATTTCGATTCCCCACGATTTTTAAAATTTGTGGTTTTCTCGAACCTTTGAGTTATGGATATCAACTGAAATGTTGCGTCTCCATGGTTTTGGATTTTGCATGTATCGACGAAATGTCGCTTCCCTGCGATTTTGGAAGTGTCGAACATGGTTCATATGCTTCCGATTTGTGCGAGTATCGACTAAGCATCGCTTCCTCGCGGTTTTTTTAAAAACCATTTTTTTTTTGTTTAAAGACACGAGGGTCATAAGTTTTGACCTAAAACCATTTTGGTGGTAAAAGGCAGGGTGGACTAGGGTGGAAATCCCTGAATCCGGATTTTGTTTCAAACCATGAATTTTGGGTTCAAGGGTTGAAAATTTTGGTCAAGTTAGGGAAAGGTTCCTAAACTTGGATTTTTTTTTTGACAATGAAACGATGAAAGTAAGCATTGTTTTAAATTTTTAGAAATTTCAACATTTGATACGAAAATTCTAAAAAAGGGTGGGTTTAGCGAGCGTGTACCTGGAAACCGGTTTTGGCTGTACAGGCATTGCTCTTACCCAGTTGGGTAAGTCTTCAAGGGTAGTACCGCTTTAAGAACTTGCCGTTGATGGGCAGCATACATCTGTCACCTTCCATGTTTAGGAGTGCGTATGCGCCATTGGAGAAAACCTTGTCGATGACGTAGGGTCCCTCCCATTTTGGCTCAAATTTGCCTTTGGACTTGTGAGCGAAGACCATTGGTCTTTTTACCGCAAGAACCAAGTCACTCTTTTTGTAGCCGCGTTGCCTGACCTTTTTATCGAAAGATCCTGCCATGCGTGCTTGGTAAAGTTCAATGCTTTGTTGAGCTTCGAGCCGTCTCTCATCGAGATTGTCCAGCTCATGGAGTCGCAATTTGACATTGCTTTCTTGAGTCATGTCATTTTGCAAGGATACCATCAAGGAAGGAATTTGTACTTCCAAGGGTACGACAGCTTCGCATCCATAGACCAAGGAGAATGGTGTGCTATGGGTTGGTCCTCGAACGGTGGTTCGATAGGCCCACAAAGCTTTAGACATTTTGTCGCTCCAGTCTCTTTTGTGACTAGAGACCATTTTTTTGAGGATTTTGCAGAGTGTCTTGTTGAAAGCTTCTGCTAACCCGTTTGCTGCCGGATTGTATGGAGTCGAAGGACAGCTTTGGATTTTATATTTGTCGCAGAACCTGTAGAATCGATGATCCCGGAATTGTGGTCCGTTATCATGGACGAATCTTTTGGGTATGCCGAAACGACAAATGATGTTGGTGCGCAGGAACTGAAGGACCGATGAGGTCTTCATTTCGTTGAACGCAAATGCCTCTGACCACTTGGAGAAATAATCCGTAGCGGCGAAGATGAAGCGATGACCTTTGCTCGAAGGGGGAGAAATAGGACCTATGATGTCCATACCCCAGGCTTCGAAAGGCCATGAGATCGCTGTAGGATGCAGCCATTCTGGAGGCATGTGAATGTAATCTCCATGAATTTGGCATTGTTGGCAGCGCTTAGCAAATTGCATTGCGTCAGCTACCATGGTAGGCCAGTAATATCCTAACCTTTTTATCTAATCATAGAGCTTGGGTCCAGCCTGATGAGCTCCGCAAAGACCAGCATGAACTTCTTTGAGTGTTTCTTCAGCCTCTTGTTGTGACAAGCAGCGTAGAAGAACTCCGTTGAAGGATTTTCTGTAAAGGATTTTTGAAGGAATATCCAAATGAAAGCTTGGGGTTCGCCTTTGGATGCTTACCCGTTCTTTTGGATCTTCAGGTAGGATTCCGAACATAATGTAATCAATGAACGGATCCCTCCAGTCACCGATTGAAGTTTGAAGGATTGAAATCCGACTTCCGACCACTTGGTGGCATTCAGCAACTGCTTGGTGTGTGTTAAGAGGAGGAAGGATTCTTCTTTCGCACACTGTGATTTGCATGTTTTCCCCTTCCTGGATTGCCATGGATGCGGCAAGTCCAACTAGGGCATCTGCACGTATGTTTTCACCTCTACGAATGTGGGTGATGTGACAGATGTCAAACTTTTGCAGAAGTGATTGTACCTTGTTGTAGTAAGGCAGCAAATCTGGCTTCTTGACTTCAAATTTCTGATTCATCTGGTTGACGATCAGTTGAGAGTCTCCAAAGACTTCCAGCATGGTGATACCGGATTCGATGGCGAGTTCCAATCCTAAGATCAGAGCTTGATATTCAGCAGCATTGTTTGTGCATGGTTCCAGTAGCGAGAAAGCGTGTGGAATCATGTATTTGTCGGGGCTAACAAAGAGGATGCCAACTCCCGAGATCAGCTGTCTTTTTTCATTTGTCCTGGTTGCACCGTCAAAGTACATGTCCCAGGAGGCACTTTGTGAGAAAGTCTCCACATTGTAGACTGGTTCGTCTGGGAGATCATCTCTAAGCGGAGAATCTTTAGGCAATGGATGCTCTGCGAGGAAGTCCGCTAGAGCTTGCCCTTTGATTGCTTTTTGTGGTACATACCTAATATCAAATTGTGACAGAAGGATGGACCATTTTGCCAGTCGAGCATTGAGAGAACCTGCCTTTGTGACAAGGACCTTCAAGAGGTTGACCCTTGAGACCAGGTATATTGTGTTGGAAAGCAAGTAGTGATGCAGCTTTTGTACGGCGAACATCACTGCAAGACATTCTTTTTCGACTGGAGAGTAGCGATGCTCTGCACCTACTAGCATGCGGCTGAGGTAATGTAAGACCCCGACCCGAGAGACCTCGTTTAGAGTTGATTGAGTTGTGTTTTAGTTTTAAGTGTGTTTAGTGGTTTTTGAATTAGTTTGGGATTAGAATAGCTTTTATAATAGCTTTGGGGAATTTGGAGAGCCTTTTTACTTGTGGGACCCTTTGGGGGTTCTTGTTACGAATTGTGTGAGATTGGGGGTTTACCGATGATTTCCAAAAATCATGTTTTTAACCTCGTTGGACTTATCTTGCTAATCCCTCAAACTTTCATGTTGACATCGTTTCCATTCGAGGACCCTAAACCTGACTTTTCGCAATTGAGGGCAAAATGGTCTTTTTACCCAAAATCTGGACACCGATTTCAATGTCACCAAAATGTGCGATATATATACTTTTTAGAAACTAGAAATTTTGCCGATCAACTTTGTCTTCGTCGAATTTGTTTGAAGCCCCAAAAACTATGTTTTGAGCCCGAGAAGTCTTTTAAGTTGTGGGCCCCATCCTCACTTACTATATATAGAAAGCTTCTTCTTCATTTTTCCCATTTCTGGCAAAAACCCTAGAGGAGAAGAGAAATCCCAGCCCTAAGGGTTTTCCCTTACCCTTTTTCTTGCTTCTTCATCTTCAATCCCCCACTAAGCTAGTGCTAATGGAAAATTAGAGCCTACAATCTTCTTTCTCATCTCAAGAGCTTCATCTTGACACCATTATTGAAGAAAACCGCCCACTCCAAGACTTCCTTTGGACAACACCTTGCTTTTTGAAGAACTTCCTTGTAAGTGATCTTCCTAAAAGTTTTATAACCCTGTTTGTTTAGCCCTAGGGAAACTCCATTTCATTTATTGGAAGATTTCGTTTTGTTTTACTTGGTTTTGATAATCTAGGGTTTGGATTTGGGGGTTTTGTGTATAGGTGTTTGATTGTGGGCTTAAGAGGTGATTAGAGCTCAAATTGAGTTGCATTGGACCCAAGGCAAGTGGATGAAACGATTCTCATGTGTTTTATCATATTTTATGCAAAATCTTGATTTGTCTTCATTAATAGTTTTAATGGTTTATCATGTTTGATAGTTTAGTATTATTGATTTTGAATGATGATTTGATGAGATAAGGAGGTCAAGGAAAAACCCAATTACTCATGAAGTTATGTTTGGAAGAAGGGGAAAGAAAGGAAATGGATAGGAGTTGGACAAGAGAAGAATTCAACCAAATGGGTTGAGATTCGTTGCAGGACCGATCGATCGCCCATCAGGTCCGATCGATCGGACTGTAAATAACTGAGAGTGTTTTCAGGACCGATCGATCGCCCATCAGGTCCGATCGATCGGACTGTAAATAACTGAGAGTGTTTTCAGGATCGATCGATCGCCCATCAGGTCCGATCGATCGGACTGTAAATAACTGAGAGTGTTTTCAGGACCGATCGATCGCCCATCAGGTCCGATCGATCGGACTGTAAATAACTGGGAGTGTTTTCAGGACTGATCGATCGCCCATCAGGACCGATCGATCGGACTGTAAATAACTATGAACGTTTCAGGACCGATCGATCGGCCAATGAGTCCGATCGATCGGACTGAAATGAGATGAACTATGAGTAAGAGAATCGAGGGACTGTTCTCCAAATTCATTTCAAGTCCATACTCAAGTCCAATTCAACTCTATCCCTTCTCTTCTTATTTAAAGACATTGAACCTGTAATGATGCATTTAAACCCATGAAAGATTTGGGTAAATTGTAATGGGTTGTAGTGGGAGGTATTGTTTGGAGCCCCATTGTTATTTAAGGACTTGTGAAGTATTGCGTGAAGTCCGAAGGAAAGGGGAAACTTATCATGGAGATTCTATGAGATTTTATAGATTGACCAATGTGTATAAGGACCCGGAATGTCCCTAACTCTTAAAGAGTACCAAAATTTCATCATAACCGACATACGGGACCCTATTCGCACTGATTCAATTCTAGAAACCCTATTGTTAGCCTGTAAAGGTATTGGAAACTATTTGTATTTGATTTTCAACCAATCCCCTATTTTGGGATTTCAACCTGTGATTTGTGAGTACTCTTGAACCGTGAACATTGTGTTACCATATTGTTAATTTGTTTAGACCCGTCCCGACTTTTATACGTTTTATACCTATGGGTTCCCGCCCCGTTATGTGTATTTATTTGCTTTGATTTTCGCATGTTACCTATGAGTCGGCACCACTAAGCTTGGATAACCTTATCGGTTTGATCCACTGGTTTGGATATCCCCCTTCAGTTATACCTGCTGCAGCATGGTTCCCGCCTCGCCCCGATATACCCGGTTCGCTACCGTGGTCCCGCAGAGTATAATATGTATTTATTATATAAAAATCGTTGATTCTCCTCACCTCGTGTGACTGAGGTCAACGTCGTTGATTCTCCTCACCTCGTGTGACTGAGGTCAATGTCCCGATGTGCTCTTATCACTTTTGTGAGAGAGGATTTAGCTTTGTGTGGTTGCCATCTTGTTAGTCCCCAAATCATTGGTACCTTTACATGATTTTATCGCACACGTATCTCTTTTACATGATGCGTCCTTCTTTTATGAAAACTCATTATTTATCTAGATTCTACTATGTTTCTAAAGGCATCATGGTTTGAATTATTGTTATATCTTTTCACCCACCTGCCAGACCGTCATGTCTGATCCATTGATTTTGGTACTCAGGTCCCGAGCTTATTGCCATTGAGGAAGAGCCAGAGGAGGCGGTCGGTGAACCGCAGCGAGTGATTGAGTGGCAAGCCGATGACGTCATGTAGACATTCGGCCTTGCCTTGAGAACGATACATTTTGAGAACTTATGATATCTTTATTTTGGGTTTCCTTTGGTTGTACGGTCTTTGTTGACCGTTATTTTGGGGCATTAATCAACTGATATTTTGTAAATACACTTAAATTTACTTTGGGGGGAAATATGCTTATGATCATTGCTCATTCTGATATCTTGTGATGTTAATCATAAATCAGTCTTGTTTATGGAATTGAATAGTATTAATATGGTTTGCTACACGCTTCCGCAATCTTGAGAATATGTTTGATATGGTTATATGTAAGATGATGTGTACAGATAATCCTCACCGCGGAACCCTGTGGGAAATCACGTACACGGACAAATGTTCTTTCAATTCCGTGTGCTCTTCAGCCAAAGAGATGCACGTGGCACGGCATCACCCCCGTGTCCCGATCCCGGACTCGGATCCTCCCCTAATCTCGGTCCGGGGTCGCGACAGGACTGGTATCAGAGCGGGACATGTTTCAGGCAATTAAAAGAAACTAGAAATCTTAAGTACGTGGCGAGGATTCGTTAGATAGAATCGTGTGAGCAATGTGTGACCACCCTGTACTTGATTTATATGTGCTAACAATTTATTTTGCAGCGTTATGCCACCTCGTAAAAGAACAGCAAACAGTAATCACGTTGCCAGTAACAGTGAGAATACAGAGCCTATTGCAGAGGAACCACAAGACAACAACATGCAGAACCAATTCCAACAGATGATGCAGGCTATGATTGACCAACAACGCCAGGCAAATGAGAACCAGGCTAGGCTCCAAGCACAAGCATATGAGACCAGACCAGATTGCAAGAACAGATGCTTAAGAAAGACGAGGATCATGCTAGGGAGATAGCTCAAATGCAAGCACAGTTGTTGGGGATATTAGAAAGGAGACCGGAACCAATCCCAGTTGCACCACCTGGTCCAGTAAACATTAGAGGGAATGATCCTAATGTGTTGTATGAGCGGTTTAGGAAGAGAGGACCGAAAGAATTTTTGGGGACTGAGGATCCAATGGCAGCAGATGATCGGCTTCAGCACACCGAAAACATATTTGAGATATTCATATGTACCGGTGTAGAACGTATACAGCTTGGAGCCTCTATGTTTGTGGGTTTAGCAGATATTTGGTGGAAGACCGTCAAGGCAGAATACAGGACAATGGCTGATGCAGAAGCTTGGGTTAACTTCAAGAGACAGTTTGGAGAGAAATATGTACCTGCACATGTCAAGAGACAAAAGGCAGCAGAATTTCAGCAACTTGTGCAAGGGAACATGACGGTCCTCGAATACCTTACCAAATTCGAGAGATTGTCTAGGTATGCTCCAGAGCTGATAGACACGGTTGAGAAGAAGATAACCAAGTTCCTTGAGGGACTTCACCCGATTATTGAGAGGGATGCTACCGGGGTTGTACCACCCGTTACCTTTGAAGAAGCTGTCAAGAGAGCATACAAATTTGAGAACTTCCACAACAAGATCATCAAGAACCAAGGAAAGGGTCAAGGCCAGCAGCAGAACTATCAGCAAAGAAACAATCAGAACAAAAGGCCAAGGCAGGAGCAGAATGCGCAGAACCCAGTGGTTTGTATCCACTGTGGGAAAAACCATGAGAGTGCCAATTGCCGTTTTATTACGGGAGCATGCTTTAGACTGTGGCTCCATGAACCACCAAATGAAGGATTGTCCAAGGCCAGATAGACATAATAGGCAGCAGCAAGGAGCACAGTGTCAGGCACCACCTCAAAATGCGTTAGTGGTCCAGAATCAAGCAAGGCCACTACAACAACTAGGCACCTCAGCAACAGTTTAGGCCACAGCAACAACAACAACAACAGGCCCGTCAGCAAGGGCAAAATCAGAACCAGAATCAACGTCCTCAGAATCAGAATAGAAACGTACAACAAGGCAGGCAACAGCAAGGACAAAATAGGCCACCACAGAGAGCACAACTCTATGCTGTCAATAGAGCTGATGCAGAGGCTGAAGGCAATGTAGTGGAAGGTACACTTCTCGTCCGTGGTTTTGATGCTAGGGTTTTGTTTGACCCTGGCTCTACTCACTCATTCCTATCTCCAAAATTTGTTAAGTTGATTGATATGCATGCTAGAGAGTTGAGTTTCATTTTGACTGTGACTACCCCTTTAGGTAAGGAAGTTGTTTGTAGAACTTTTTACCCTAGTTGTCCAGTCATGATAGGAGAAGTAGTATTACCGGCAGATCTCATTTTGTTGGAGATGCAGGATTTTGATGTCATCCTAGGGATGGATTGGTTAGCAGGATACCATGATACTATGGATTGTTTCCATAAGACCTTAACTTTTAACTTAGAGGAGACCCAAGCAGGGGTGTTGTTTCAGGGAGAGAGGAGTAATTCTGGTGCAGGGTTTATTTCAGCGTTGAAGGCTGATAGACTTCTAAAATCTGTTGTGAGGGTTATTTGGCGTTTATCACGGAGGATAAACGGTCCCAAGGGGTGGAGGAGATCCCAATTGTTTGTGAATTTCCGGATGTTTTCCCGGAGGAGATACCAGGATTGCCACCCATTAGAGAGATAGACTTCACTATTGAGTTGTTACCAGGGACCGCTCCGATATCTATTGCACCCTACAGAATGGCCCGGGCAGAATTGGGAGAGTTGAAGTTGCAATTGCAAGAACTTTTAGACAAAGGTTTCGTGAGACCTAGTGTGTCATCGTTGGGAGCACCAGTTTTGTTTGTAAAAAAGAAGGATGGTTCCATGAGAATGTGTATTGACTATAGAAGATTGAACCAAGTGACCATCAAAAACAAATATCCATTGCCAAGGATAGATGAATTGTTTGATCAGTTGCAAGGAGCTGCTTACTTTTCGAAGATTGATTTGAGGTCAGGCTACCATCAGTTGAGAGTTAGAAATTCAGATGTACCAAAAACAGCATTTCGGACAAGATATGGACACTATGAGTTTCTAGTGATGCCGTTTGGTTTGACTAATGCACCGGCAGTTTTCATGGCATTGATGAACAAAATATTTGCAGAGTATTTGGATCAGTTTACAGTGGTGTTTATTGATGATATTTTAGTGTATTTCAAGACCAAAGAAGAGCACGAGGAACATTTGAGGATAGCACTCCAGCTTTTGAGGGAGAATCAATTGTTTGCAAAACTTAGTAAGTGTGAATTTTGTTGGACCAAGTCACATTTTTGGGTCATATCATCTCCAAGGAAGGATTATCAGTGGGCCCGTCCAAGATTGAGGCAGTCATGAATTGGGATAGACCGAAGAATGCATCAGAAATCAGGAGTTTTCTTGGAATGGCAGGATATTATCGGAGGTTTGTGCAAGGATTTTCGTCGATTGCGTCACCTTTGACGAAGTTGACAAGGAAGAACACGCCATATGTTTGGACGGACAAGTGTGAGGCTAGTTTCCAAGAGCTGAAGAAGAGATTGACTACAGCTCCAGTCCTCACTTTGCCATCTGGGAGCGGCGGTTTTACCATTTTTACCGATGCTTCCAATGTTGGGCTTGGATGCGTGTTAATGCAATATGGGAAGGTAGTTGCATATGGATCACGGCAGTTGAAGAATCATGAGAAGAACTATGCAACACATGATCTCGAGTTGGCCGCAGTTGTTTTAGCTTTGAAGATGTGGAGACACTACCTCTATGGAGAGAAGTTTGAGGTTCACTCCGATCACCGTAGTCTACAGTACTTGTTTTCTGAGAAGGAGTTGAACATGAGGCAGAGGAGATGGATGGAATATATCAAGGATTACGATTTTCCAATCAAGTATCGCCCGGGGAAAGCGAATGTAGTTGCAGATGCCTTGAGCAGAAAGTCAGTGAGCATGGCGAGTCTTCGGGGATCTTATGTTGTACAACAGTTAGAGGAGATGAGAGTAGATTTTCAGCCACTAAGAGAGGGTGTCATGTTGGCAAACATGTCAGTGTCAAGGCCTTCGTTCATTCAGAAGATCAAAGAGAATCAGTTACAAGACCCAGAGTTGGCTAAGATTTCTGAGCACTTAGCAGATCGTCCGGATTTTCGTGTTGTAGATGGAGTTTTGTATTACCGAGACCGTCTGTGTGTGCCTAACTTGGAGGACTTGAGGAATGATATCATGTCTGAGGCTCACAATACCAAGTATTCCATACACCCGCGCAGTACGAAGATGTACCAGAATTTGAAGGGCAGATTTTGGTGGAATAACATGAAGAGAGAGATATCAGCTTTCGTCTCTCGTTGTATGATATGTTAGTTGATCAAGGCTGAACACCAGAAGCCTCCAGGGTTACTACGACCATTAGAGATTCCGGAATGGAAATGGGAGCATATTACCATGGACTTCATATCGGGTTTACCGAAGACTAGTAAGGGCAATGATGCTATTTGGGTCATAGTGGACCGTCTCACCAAGTCAGCTCATTTCCTACCGATGAAGACCGGGAAGAAAATGCATATGTTACCTTTGGCACAGTTGTTTGTCATAGAGATTGTCAGTCGTCATGGACAGCCAGTTTCCATCACATCCGATAGAGACAGCAGATTTATCTCAAGATTTTGGAAGACTTTGCATGAGTCTATGGGTACGAAGTTACAGTTCAGCACAGCCTATCACCCACAGACCGATGGTCAGTCGGAGAGGACAATACAGACACTTGAGGATATGCTCCGAGCTTGTGTATTAGATTTCAAGACTCAGTGGGATGAAGCCTTACCGTTGTGTGAGTTCGCTTACAACAATAGTTTCCACTCGAGTATCGGTATGGCACCTTTTGAGGCTTTGTATGGCAGAAGATGTAGAACACCTGTTTGTTGGGAAGAAGTTGGTACTCGCAGTTTTCATGGACCGACCATTGTTAGTGAGACAAGTGACAAGGTCAAGTTGATCCAAGAACGTCTGAAAGTGGCTCAGAGTAGACAGAAGAGTTATGCAGACTCTCACAGAAGGGATTTACAGTTCAAAGAAGGAGATAAGGTTTTCTTGAAAGTGTCACCCACTCGTGGAACTTTGAGGTTTGGACAGAAGGGCAAATTGTCTAGGAGATACATTGGACCATACGACATTGTGAGTAGGATTGGTGATGTGGCTTACCGGTTAGCCTTACCACCCGAACTCTCCGACGTACACAATGTTTTTCATATGTCTATGTTGAAGAAGTACGTTCCCGACAGACTGCACATACTCCGTTATGAGCCATTAGAAATCCGAGAAGATGCGACCTATGTTGAGAAACCTAAGCAGATCATTGACACCAAGGAACAAGAATTGAGAACTCGGATTATTCAGTGGGTCAAGGTACTTTGGGAGAATCATGGACCGGAAGAAGCAACTTGGGAATTACGGGATCAAGTTCAGAAGAAGTACCCACATCTCCTACCAGAGGTGAGTTTTAATTTCCATTTGGAGGACCAAATGTCCTAAGGGGTGGAGGATGTAAGACCCCGACCCGAGAGACCTCGTTTAGAGTTGATTAAGTTGTGTTTTAGTTTTAAGTGTGTTTAGTGGTTTTTGAATTAGTTTGGGATTAGAATAGCTTTTATAATAGCTTTGGGGAATTTGGAGAGCCTTTTTTACTTGTGGGACCCTTTGGGGTTTCTTGTTACGAATTGTGTGAGATCGGGGGTTTACCGATGATTTCTAAAAATCGTGTTTTTAACCTCGTTGGACTTATCTTGCTAATCCCTACAACTTTCATGTTGACATCGTTTCCATTCGAGGACCCTAAACCTGACTTTTCGCAATTGAGGGAAAATGGTCTTTTTACCCAAAATCTGGACACCGATTTCAATGTCACCAAAATGTGCGATATATATACTTTTTAGAAACTAGAAATTTTTCCGATCAACTTTGTCGTCTTCGTCGAATTTGTTTGAAGCCCCAAAAACTATGTTTTGAGCCCGAGAAGTCTTTTAAGTTGTGGGCCCCATCCTCACTTACTATATATAGAAAGCTTCTTCTTCATTTTTCCCATTTCTGGCAAAAACCCTAGAGGAGAAGAGAAATCCCAGCCCTAAGGGTTTTCCCTTACCCTTTTTCTTGCTTCTTCATCTTCAATCCCCCACTAAGCTAGTGCTAATGGAAAATTAGAGGCTACAATCTTCTTTCTCATCTCAAGGGCTTCATCTTGACACCATTTTTGAAGAAAACCGCCCACTCCAAGACTTCCTTTGGACAACACCTTGCTTTTTGAAGAACTTCCTTGTAAGTGATCTTCCTAAAAGTTTTATAATCCTGTTTGTTTAGCCCTAGGGAAATTCCATTTCATTTATTGGAAGATTCCGTTTTGTTTTACTTGGTTTTGATAATCTAGGGTTTGGATTTGGGGGTTTTGTGTATAGGTGTTTGATTGTGGGCTTAAGAGGTGATTAGAGCTCAAATTGAGTTGCATTGGACCCAAGGCAAGTGGATGAAACGATTCTCATGTGTTTTATCATGTTTTATGCAAAATCTTGTTTTGTCTTCATTAATAGTTTTAATGGTTTATCATGTTTGATAGTTTAGTATTATTATTTTGAATGATGATTTGATGAGATAAGGAGGTCAAGGAATAGCCCAATTATTCATGAAGTTATGTTTGGAAGAAGGGGAAAGAAAGGAAATGGATAGGAGTTGGACAAGAGAAGAATTCAACCAAATGGGTTGAGATTCATTGCAGGACCGATCGATCGCCCATCAGGTCCGATCGATCGGACTGTAAATAACTGAGAGTGTTTTCAGGACCGATCGATCGCCCATCAGGTCCGATCGATCGGACTGTAAATAACTGAGAGTGTTTTCAGGACCGATCGATCGCCCATCAGGTCCGATCGATCGGACTGTAAATAACTGGGAGTGTTTTCAGGACCGATCGATCGCCCATCAGGACCGATCGATCGGACTGTAAATAACTGTGAACGTTTCAGGACAGATCGATCGGCCAATGAGTCCGATCGATCGGACTGAAATGAGATGAACTATGAGTAAGAGAATCGAGGGACTGTTCTCCAAATTCATTTCAAGTCCATACTCAAGTCCAATTCAACTCTATCCCTTCTCTTCTCATTTGAAGACATTGAACCTGTAATGATGCATTTAAACCCATGAAAGATTTGGGTAAATTGTAATGGGTTGTAGTGGGGAGGTATTGTTTGGAGCCCCATTGTTATTTAAGGACTTGTGAAGTATTGCGTGAAGTCCGAAGGAAAGGGGAAACTTATCATGGAGATTCTATGAGATTTTATAGATTGACCAATGTGTATAAGGACCCGGAATGTCCCTAACTCTTAAAGAGTACCAAAATTTCATCATAACCGACATACGGGACCCTATTCGCACTGATTCAATTCTAGAAACCCTATTGTTAGCCTGTAAAGGTATTGGAACTATTTGTAATTGATTTTCAACCAATCCCCTATTTTGGGATTTCAACCTGTGATTTGTGAGTACTCTTGAACCGAGAACATTGTGTTACCATATTGTTAATTTGTTTAGACCCGTCCCGACTTTTATACGTTTTATACCTATGGTTTCCCGCCCCGTTATGTGTATTTATTTGCTTTGATTTTCGCATGTTACCTATGAGTCGGCACCACTAAGCTTGGATAACCTTATCGGTTTGATCCACCGGTTTGGATATCCCCCTTCAGTTATACCCGCTGCATCATGGTTCCCGCCTCGCCCCGATATACCCGGTTCGCTACCGTGGTCCCGCAGAGTATAATATGTATTTATTATATAAAAATCGTTGATTCTCCTCACCTCGTGTGACTGAGGTCAACGTCGTTGATTCTCCTCACCTCGTGTGACTGAGGTCAATGTCCCGATGTGCTCTTATCACTTTTGTGAGAGAGGATTTAGCTTTGTGTGGTTGCCATCTTGTTAGTCCCCAAATCATTGGTACCTTTACATGATTTTATCGCACACGTATCTCTTTTACATGATGCATCATTCTTTTATAAAAACTCATTATTTATCTAGATTCTACTATGTTTCTAAAGGCATCATGGTTTGAATTATTGTTATATCTTTTCACCCACCTGCCAGACCGTCGTGTCTGATCCATTTATTTTGGTACTCAGGTCCCGAGCTTATTGCCATTGAGGAAGAGCCAGAGGAGGCGGTCGGTGAACCGCAGCGAGTGATTGAGTGGCAAGCCGATGACGTCATGTAGACATTCGGCCTTGCCTTGAGAACGATACATTTTGAGAACTTATGATATCTTTATTTTGGGTTTCCTTTGGTTGTACGGTCTTTGTTGACCGTTATTTTGGGGCATTAATCAACTGATATTTTGTAAATACACTTAAATTTACTTTTGGGGGAAATATGCTTATGATCATTGCTCATTCTGATATCTTGTGATGTTAATCATAAATCAGTCTTGTTTATGGAATTGAATAGTATTAATATGGTTTGCTACATGCTTCCGCAATCTTGAGAATATGTTTGATATGGTTATATGTAAGATGATGTGTACAGATAATCCTCACCGCGGAACCCTGTGGGAAATCACGTACACGGACAAATGTTCTTTCAATTCCGTGTGCCCTTCAGCCAAAGAGATGCATGTGGCGCGGCATCACCCCCGTGTCCCGATCCCGGACTCGGATCCTCCCCTAATCTCGGTCCGGGGTCGCGGCAGTAATATAGAGCAGCTACTTTTCTTTGATCATTTTCTTGCGCAAGCAGAGCTCCCAAAGAGTGATCAAGGGCTCTTGTGTACAAGATGAATGGTTTTCCAGTGGTAGGAGCAGCTAACACTGGAGGCTTTGTCAGGTATGACTTGATGTCTTGGAAAGCAGCTTCACAGTCAGCATCCCAGACAAAGTTTACACCTTTTTTCATCAACCGGGAGAATGGACGGCATTTCCCCGAAAGATTGGAGATGAACCGTCTGATGTAGGCCAATCTCCCTTGAAGCCCTTTGAGTTCTCTCAAGGTTCTTAGAGAGGGCATTTCTAGAATGGCTTTGACTTTTATGGGGTCAAGCTCTATTCCAGCTTTCCGAACTAAGAATCCGAGGAACTTACCCGACGAGACGCCGAAGAAGCATTTCAAAGGATTCATTCGCAGTTTGTGTTTGTGAAGCCGGAGGAAGACTTCTCGAAGGTTTTCGAGATGATCTTCTTTTCTTTTGCTTTTCACGGCGAGGTCATCAACGTAACATTCAACCGTCTTGTGCTGCATATCTTGGAATATTTTCATCATAGCCCTCTGATATGTGGCACCAGCATTTTTCAGACCAAATGGCATGACAGTGTAGCAATACACGCCAAATGGGGTCCGAAAAGATGTATGTTTTTCATCTTCAGGATGCATTTTTATCTGATTGTAGCCAGAGAAACCATCCATGAATGTCATTCGCTCGAATCCACAGGTGTTATCAATCATTACCTCTGGTATGGGGAGCAGAAATTCATCTTTAGGGCATGCGCCATTCAGGTCTCTATAGTCAATACAGACCCTGATCTGCCCATTCTTCTTTGTCACGGGGACAATGTTGGCCAACCATTCAGGATGTTGTTCCTCACGGATGAAGCCGACGCTTTTGAGTTTTTGAACTTC
Organism: Litsea cubeba; assembly: GCA_012931725.1. NCBI lineage: Eukaryota > Viridiplantae > Streptophyta > Magnoliopsida > Laurales > Lauraceae > Litsea > Litsea cubeba. The sequence goes on along the minus strand of CM022955.1, from coordinate 17,759,800 downwards.
TTGTTCAATTTTATCCATCACATCTGGACGGAATCTTCTTTGGCCTTGCTTGACAGGCTTGATGTCTTCTTGAAGATTGAGTTTGTGAACCGCTATTTTGGGGTCTAAGCCTGGCATTTCAGCGTAAGACCATGCAAAGCAATCAACGAACTCAGAAGAAAGGCGATATACTCGGGTAACTCATCATCCTTTATATTCTTGCTTATGAATACAGGACGTGGGTTATCTGGTGTTCCCAAGTCTATCTTTTGAACATGATCTTCTGTTGGAAGGTTCGAAGGTGGTTCCTCCACAATATTTTCGGAGGCTTCCAGCTCAACGAAACCTTCTAGGTTTTCAAAGGCATTTCCAGACCAAGGTTTTGTTCCTTTCCACGGGTCTTCTTGATCGGTAATTTTCCCAAGACTTGCTATGAGATGATCCCAATCGCCTGTTGAAACCGGGTCGAAGTAGGCTACTTCTTTTGGAGATGAGGGTTCTTCTAGGTCAGAAGACCACACGTCTGTTCCATCGGACAACTCCTATTCATTTTCGAGAGAAATCGTGCCAATTGGATGAGCTTCCTGGATCTTTGTCAGGTGACTCATCAAAGAGATATCCAGGGAGATCGATGTCTTCATGGACTTGAGAAGTTGAGGCTTGGTCAGTATATTGACTTTTAAGCCTTTGTGTCAACTGTCTCAAGGGAGTGTCAGGATCATACCCTAACCCGTGTGAAGACTTTTCTACATAGCCGTAGAGTCTCCAATCTTCCAGCTGACTTTTGGTCAAAACGGGCCCCAATGGCGTGAGAATACCGCGTCCTTCTCCCAAACCGACTGGGTTTTGAGCGTCATAGCCCATTTTCTTCATAATAGCTTGTGCCACATGAACTATATAAGGATAGTTGAGGCATACCTTCATTTTGGAAATGTTCAAGCATGGAGTTTGATGAAGAAGCATCCGATCTATGGAAGAAGATCGACTTTTCCTTTGCTGAAGTTGCTGGAACAACGAAGGAAGCTGACGTAGGATTTTCTATGTCAGAAGTTATCTCCATTGGAGTGAGAGAAGGCTGAACTTGCTGAGTGTCAGCTTGGCTTAACGATGTGTCGTCTTCCGGCTCTGAATCCGAGTCCGGTCTTGCATGATAGACACGAAAGAGACAACAAATTTGCCCCTAGGCTTTTGCTTTGCCTTCTTCACTTTAGTTGTGATGACCAAAGGCTTTGAAGGTTTGAGGGAGATGATGAAGGGAGTTTGAATGCTCTCTTCAGATTTACCGGATGGTTTGTTTTCTTCCGGTGATTGTTAAGGAGCTTTGCCTTTATCTTTCTGGAGATTTTCGGCAAAGGATGCTGTGTGCTTCTCCTCTTCTTCTTTTTCACCTTCATACATCTGTGAGTCTGCGAAGTGGACTTCTTTACCTTTGAAGGGTTTTCTGTCCGCAAAGACTCGATGTATCATGCCGTCGTCGCCAACAAACTTGATGCATTGATGTAGAGTTGAAGGGACAACACCATTCTCGTAGATCCAAGGGCGTCCGAGAAGGATGTTGTAGCATGAAGGGGTCTTTATTGCATACACTGTGACCTCAGAGATAAGATCACCGATCTGCAACTTGAATCTGATTTTGCCGATAGGCCTTTGAGTACTCCCATCGTATCCAAAGATAGATACAGATGTGTGGCTCAGCTTGCTGGGTGGGATGCCCAACTCTTCAAGAGCCGATGTGGAGATGAGGTTGAGTGCAGAACCTGGGTCGATCTGAACTCTGTGCATAGGCATTTCCTTGATATACCCTGTGAAGTACAGGGGTCGGTTATGGCTGGTTTCTCCAAGTAGGAGGTTGTCCTTTGTGAAGGCGATGGTTGCACTGGCTGCTTTTTTAACCAAGAGGCATTCAATGCATGATCCCTCAATTTTCTTCTTTTCTCCCTTTGAGGAGGCTTCTGAGTTTTTGACCCGGTAATCCATTTCAATTTGGAGGACTTGCGGGGCATATTTGTCGACATCCTCATTCAGCTTTTGTAATTCCGAGATGAGATTATCACGAGTGTGCGGAGACATTCGCAACAAATCTAGGATGTGCAGACGTGCAGGTATGTGCTTGAAGTGTTCAATCAAGTCATACTTGAAAGCCTCCTTAGGGCCTGCATGTTCATCATTGTTGCCACTAGGGGCGCTTACAACATCTTTTCCCGAAGGATTTACATATGTAAAGGAAGATTGGTTGTAATTTTTGTGGTAGTCCCGGCCAGAGCGGGTGCCTCTACCAACTTCGAGAGCTTCTTGAGAAGGGTCTTCGTTTGAAAGATTATCTTCAGGATCAAGAGGCTGTCGTTTTTCATTTGCTGAGGATGAATCAGCAGCAGAGTTGCCATCCTCAGTGATTGTGTTGCACGGAGCATTTTCCGGGAACAAGTCCTGAACAGCATCCAGCAACCTTTCTTCTTCGTTGACTAATTCATCATCCCAAGCATCAATAGCTGGGAATTCTTCAGTCAGGAAGGGTGTGAACTTTGAAGTCACAGTCTCAGGAGAAGAAACCTGAGAGGGTGTCATCTCAGTGAAAGTCACGTGAGACGAGGTGGCTTCAGAAGATACATTGCTAGGCGTCGCCGGAGTGTAAGTGCTCTCATCAGACGATGCTTCGGAAGAGCTATAATCCCGAATTATCACATTACAGGAAGCTCTGACGGGAGACGTTGCCAGATCGGAGTCAGACTCATCCTCGGATGTAAGAGGATCGTCTATCCAGCAATTTTCTCCATTTTCAGGAGTTAAGGGAGGATGTACCTGGTGGTCTTCAGGGACTTCAGGCTCTGGATTGCGAGGAGGCTCGTTGACGCGTTCTTGCTCTTGTTCTAGAGCGAGTCGCTGCAAGATCCTTGCATATTCTTCAAGATCAGGCATGGGAGCCGGATCTTCTTCTTCATCAACTCTTTGTGGCTCAACATGGTTGATTTCCACTGGAGTAATGAGAGGTGCTGGGTCAGCAGCATTTTCTTGTACAGCTTCTTGGTCTTCTTCATCATCAGACCAGGATCCTTGTGGCTGTAGGGGGTTATACCAGATTACTGGCATAAGATGAGACTCAGGAACCCATTCTTCATCGGAGAGATATTCTCCTGTTTCAAGGGACTCCTCCCACTCATCTGTGTAGTTGGATTCGAATCCATCATCGGTGTCGCTGGACTCGTATCCATCAATGGAGAATCCAACTACCGAATTGCAAGAGTATGATGCCTCCTGCATGGCTTCTTTGAATTGAGGTGGCATGAAATCACTGAGAGTGAATTTCCTTACCGCCTTTGAAGTCTCTGGAAGGGATATTTTTGTTGCCTCCAGTGAAACGGTAGAGGAAGCCTCTGCCTTTTATTTGACCTCTAGTTTTGGCTGGGTCTTCTCTTGCCGTTTGAGCTTGAGGAGATGTTTCCTAGCCTGCCTTCGCTGTTGAGCTGTAGGCTTTGTTTTCACGACCTCCAAATTTTCATCTTCCAGGAGATCGGGATGTACCCATATCGGTTGTCCGTCTGGTGTCGGGTAAGGAACCAGTTCCTCGGACGCTTGGATTGAGTTTATCACCTTGAAGGAAGTAGTGATCTTCTTCTTCGGTGATTTTGATGTTTGTCCACATGTCACCATGTTGACGGAGGCAGACCCATAGTTTTTGTCAAAGGTGATGACTCCGTTTTTCCACATCTCATTTATTTTCTCTCTCACAACGAAGCATTGATTGAGAGGATGCGAGATCATCTAGTGGTATGGACAGTACCGAGGATCGTTGGTTTTGCCAACATCACCCGTTCTTTCTGGTTCAAGCAAGGTGAGCTTGCTGTTTGCCACAAGAGCCCCGAAGATTTCATCAACATCTTCATCAAACAGGTATTTAAACAGGTATTTCTTCTCTACTCGTTCTTTGAAGGCATCTGAGAGTTCAGGTCTCTTACCAGCAACTTTATTTTCAGCTTTCTTTGGTGGCTGAGGAGCTGACTTGGTCTGCACATTGAGGACCTCTTTTTTCTTTGGTTTAGAGGTTGCAATGGCGGTTGGCTCTTTTCTTGATGATTTCTGACTGTTGAGGTCTTTAATCACCGTTTCAGCTTCCATGGAAGCTTCTAGGAGTTCTCCCAGGTTTTTTGATTTGTTGCCGATGATCATGGAGCGGATTCTGGCTCTCATGTTGTTTCGGCAAATGTCGACTAGCGACGCTTGTGGCAATACATCAGAGCATTTGTATGCCATTACTTTCCACTTGTGAATGAAGTCATATGTTGATTCATTCTCCCCCTGTTTTAGGCTGCACAGCTGAGCCATAGTAGCGGGATGATCCTCACCTTTGAAGTGAGTTAGGAAGCGTGTCTCTAGCATGGCCTAGTTTTGGATTGAGTCTTCTGGCAGAGTGGAGTACCAATCGAAGGTCGTACCTTTTAGGGTACTTGCAAAGAGGCGGATCTTGAGTGCATCTTGATCCGCGATAGCTCCCGTCAGGATCTTGAAGTGGATGACGTGCTGTCTAGCTGATCCTTTCCCCGTATATGTTTGGAGAGTAGGATGCTTGAATTTGGTGGGGAACGGGACCGAGTCCATCCATAAGAGATATGGTGGCTTGATCCCATGCTCCTTGAGTATATCCTCTTCTTTTGCTTTGGCGAGGATACTGTCTACGTCCTTTTTGGTAAGGGCGCGTGACTCATTTTCTTCTCCATTTACCTCGTCATTTTGATGATTCGGAGGAGGTTCATTGTTCGCCTGATTTTGGAAGGCGAGGAGAAGGTTTTCCATCAGAGTTTCAATCCTCTGCTGGCCCTATTCCAACTGCTGGATGCGGGTGATCGCATCTTCTGGAGGTGGATTGCGAGGTGGTGGCTCAGAATTTGTAGCCAAGACATTCATCCTTCGTGATTCGAACGAAGAAACTGTCCTGGTGACTGAGCTGGGGCTCATTCTTTTTGAAGAAGAGCTTGAGGAAGGATCACTCTGCTGTCCTTTGCTTGAAGGAGCAGGGGATTCTTCTGAATGTCTTCTTGTCCTTGAGACGCTGCGGGTCATCGGACGTCGGACATGGATTTTTGTTGCTGATTTTTGGCGCCTTTTGGTTTTTCCAACCATATGGACGGCAGCAACTTGGTTGGGTCTTTCTTTTTCGACCCATTTGGGAGAGACTTGAAGTGTAGGAGGCTGGGTCCTTTGCTTCTCTAGTCTCTTTTGCTGGTATGACGCGCGGCGGCGTATGCGACGGGCAATTTGAGCTTCGGTCAGCTCTGGCTGGGCTTTGACGATGAAGGATGTGCTTCCTCGGGCGCAGCAGCCGAGCCTGTCTTCTTTGCAGCTGGGCAAGGACAAGATGCAAACCCTGTCCTTCGCCTGTTGCAGCGAAGCTTTGAATTTTTGGAGTTCGGCCCCTGTAGAGATGAAGGGTCGAACTGCAGGTTTGTAGGCCTTAGCAGGTGCTTGTAGAGGCCTTGTGATACATGACTTGATTTTGGGCTTGTAGGAACAAGCCGGCTCATGCTGGGATGACTTGGAAGTCAGGTTGGAGATGGGTTTCTCCTCTTTCATGTAGGCAAGAGGGTAGAACTGGTTCTCCTTGAGTGGGGCCAGGAATGCTGGCTTAGTGGATGTTTGGGACCTTCTCTATTTTGGTGAAGGTCTTGGGGACCAAGTCTTGGGATAGACCTGGTTGCTTGCAGGTCGAGGCTTCGTGGGGCTGCCACGGGCTTCAGGCCTTCTGGTGCTCGCCTTTGGTGTCACGGTAGTGACACGTTGAGAGGCGAGTTTCTGCTTCTTGGAAGAAGCAGTTTGTTCCTCAGGAAGTGGGAATGGTCCCAGCATCCCAAAGACGATAGTCCGGGGAGTCGAGGTCGACCCGGAGTTCAGAGAATTGCCGAGGGAGTTGATGCTTCGGCAGCTGATGGGGCGCTTGTAGGTGCGCGTGGTTTGCTTCTTTTGAAGCATGAGTTGGTGCTTGTTTTCATCGAAAGTAATGGTTAGTGAAGCTGCCATTGTTAGTTTTCAAAAATTTCTGAAACAAGACCACATCCATTAGTAATCACAAGAATATAATGATCATAAATGGGAAGTTCTATGGTTTCGTCTTTTCAAATTGCTCGAGGAAGATGACCCAAGCAACATGAAGAAGGCAAAGCGCCATAGAGGGTACAATTGTTCTGATCGCAGGTATGGTAAGCCCAGAATGGGCATCCCAGTGACTGCTAGAAGCAATTGTGAACTTAAATTCTACTTATCGAGAAGCAGAGCTTGCTCGAGGTAAGAAGAATATAAAGTTTGGAGTTACAGATGTGCCGGTCGCAATACAGTAGACTCTGAAAGGGCGTACTAGTATCGCTAGACACAAATGTTTTGAGACCGCATCTATGAGATGAGATTCTCTGTTTTGAAAGGTCAAGATTGGATTCATCAAAGAGAGCAGATGGTATTCCGATCTGAACACGGGCTCAGCGATTTCCGCGAGCGCCGGTGCTCAGAAAGAAATGAACCATAATTTCTCGGATCTGAATCTAAAAATGACGAGTTTTTTTTTTTGAAAGGCCAATATCGGGTTCATCAAAGAGGGCAAAAGGCACTCCAATTTGATATCACCCCCGATTCCAACAAGTGATCACAAAATCATCGCAATTGGTTTCGTCAATGGAAACCATTACGCTCAGGTATTCATGAAGCCAGAAGCACCCATGCCACCTATTGCAACAAATTGGCATAGACACCATCATCCTGATGCAGACGGATGGCAGCTCCCATATGCAAATCGCATCGAGCAATTCAGAGACATTTTGGGAAATAGTGTAGCAACACAAGAGTCGGTTAATCTTGACAGCGATTGATTATATAAACTGATTCTCATTTGATGTAACCATATAAGTTATATAATGGAACTCATTTTGATGTAACCGTTTGCTTGTCATTTGATGTAACAATTTGATTGTCATTTGATGTAACTCAATTTATTCTTTTCTGTTGTGTAAAACATGGTCTGCACCGCCAATATGTAATGGCAAATCAGAATCTGCACGGCTAACAGATACTGTGCAATCTTTGTTATGCACGGCACATAATGGCCGTGCAGACCATGTTATGCACGGCAGATAATGGCCGTGCAGACCATATTATGCACGACACATAACGGCCGTGCATAATGTGTTATGCACATTACTTATATTTTGTGTCCCTTTTATTCCATTTTGCCTAATCTTTCTTTTACACAAATATAGACTATAAGTTCTCTTAAAATATAAAAATTCATCCATTATAGTAGACCTCTCAAAAAGTATCCTTGAATTCATCATTATATGTAAAAGTGATTATTTACATAATTGCCGTAAAAAAAAGTGGCTTAAAATTCGCCAAGTTCCAAAATAAATTACAAACTCCCATGACATAATCATAAAATCCAAAAACAGCAACTCTCCTCACGGACGCGTACATCGTCGGTACGTCACCGGCAAGCCATCCAAGATCTCGAGAGTGGTCTGTATTGCCCGGTAATAAAAATCAGCAGATTGACCAGGCTGTGCAATCGTAGCACGAAGATTATCACTCGCTTGGCGGATCTGTAAGAAATCATTATACATGTTAATAATTAAGAGAATTATAACTTTTAAAATGGATGCATAATGTTACAATTGAAATTTCAAACGCTCACCACTCTTGGAGTCGGGTCATCTTGATCCTCATGAGGATGATAATGGGAGTGCCGTTCGGGGTTCTGTACCCGAGGACGTGAAATCCTAACAAACCACTCCATGTAGTCGGGTGAGCACTCTCATGCATGTTGTACTCGATGGCCACGGTGTGCTAGTGATAATACATGATCCTCCCAAGACTCCCAATACTGATCAAGGAATCTGTCGGAGACCTTGTATTGTCCAGCAGTAGATCCTCGAGACGCACGAAGGGGCGCGAGCGGTGCTGGTGGGATAGTTTGAACATACCCAAACTGACGAAGAACCCTCTATGGGTGGTAGGGTTCAATGACATCCATTGCTATCAAGCAACCACAGAAGAAAGAACTCTGTTGGAATGGATGCTGAGCCCTGGCACCGGTATACGGATCCCAAGCCACCTATGTCAAGAAGTAATTGAAACAACTCATTAATATTCTAGCAAATAAATATAGATCATCGAAAAAACTTAAAATAAATAACAACAAATCTATTGGATGCTCACCTCACTAGGATGTAAGTCGTCCAGTCTCTCCCGCAACAACTTTACGTTCTCCCTTCCAATCCCGGAATCCTGGCCAGGATTCCAGCGAGCCGCATGAGGCATTGCAGCCGTAAACCCCCATGCTGCAGGAGGACGGACAAATGGGAAGTGCTCGTACACCCAAGACTGCAAGAGTTAGAGTTTCTTAATTATATGAATAAAAATAATATATAATTAATCGTACAGAGATAGGCAAATGGAAACTAAAGTCAAAGAGGTATGCACATTTACCGTGAGGAGTGTCAGGTATCCAGCAATCTGTCTCACATCTGCCCTCGTAGCGGTCCCCAATTGGCGATAAAGATACGCAAGTGCGGCAGCACCCCATGCATAATGACGGACTTGTCCCAAGTCCATCAGTAAAGATAGGTACGCAATGGGGACTCGGGTGGACGACTTATCGGTGAAAATTGTGCAGCCTAACAGAAACAGAAGATAGCCTCTAACTGCACAATCTACCTGCTCAACAGACAACCTAGGACCCACACTACCGCACACTCGCTTGATCCAGGCCATCCTCACTACCCCACCACGCGCCACTTGAAGTTCAGCAGACGCAGTCGCTCTATCCACGCCTAGTCCAGCCTCAAGTAAATCTATCTGCTCGGTAAATCCCATACTGGTCGATGCGTGGACAGGCAGTCCCGTTACTGGGATGCCGAGGAGAGTACCCACATCGTCTAAGGTGATCGTCATCTCACCGAATGGCATGTGGAAGGTGTTTGTCTCGGGCTGCCACCTCTCAACGAAACTGGATATCAGAGGGGCGGAAGTATATCGGTACGACAATGACTTAAGGTCAGCCAATCCAGACTCTTCTATAATCGCACGAAACTGAGGAACTTCGATATCGGCCCCATTCCCGGGCCGAGGTATGTACCAATCCTTCAACCCTCGCCAATGATTGATACACTTAAGCGGCTCACGTTCCTGCACATTAAAAGTTTTAAACTTAATTAATATATGTTATTATAGACTTCAACACATATTATTTGAAAAACAATTAATTCACAAATTTGAAAAATGCAAGATTACCTCCCCGTCCCATATGGGTATGGCCATGTGCGTCCTGACACTAGGGAGGACCGATAAATCAGCCGGACCACTGGGGATATGACCCTCCCCTGCCGCCGCTCGGGGAGGACTGGATGGCTATTCATCCTGGTCTGATGGATGATCCTCCCTTGCTGCCGCTGCAGCAGAAGTGGACGGCTGTGCCTCCTCCTCCTCTGAGGAATCATGCTCTGATGAATCCTCCTCAGATAAATCATCCTCTGACTCCTCTGACGAATCTGGGAGTGGATCCTGTCGCATTTTACGTCTTCGTTCAGATGCCGTTGGTCGTTGACGACCGGCAGTCGAAGTACTAGTATGCACACCTCGGCGACGCGCCGGTCTTGTGACACCGATCTTCGTCCTAACTCTAGATGGCTCGCTAGAAGAACTAGCCCGTCCACTTATCGAAAGTGAGCTGCCACTGCAATGAGCAGGTCTTCTAGGCATTTTCTAATCTGTTCAAAATAAAAAACAAAAATTGTTATTTTAACATTATAAAATTTTTCTGCACGGCATACTATTACAATGCAATTTCACATAGGCACGGCCAATGTTAGCCGTGCATATGTAATTTGCACGGCATATAGACACCGTGCAAATAAGATATGCACGGCTAACATTTTGGCCGTGCATATAGTAAATGCACGGTGTCGATATGCCGTGCAAATATAACCTGCACGCTTCTGGTTTGCCGAGCACTACGCGAACCAGAAGAAGAAAACCATTTGGGAAGGGAGGATTTGGCGTTCGTCACACCCATCCATATCATGTGTTAGGGAATCCACATACAATCGAAATAGGTGAAAATACAATCTAAATACGCATACATTACAACCTAAAAAGAATGTGGGATGATTGGAAAGCTTTAACGAAGGAGAAGAAGATTGCCTTACCTTATTTGAACAAGAAGAAGAAGTTGAAGAATAAGAAGAACGTGATGAGAACAGTGGAGGAGAAGATGTAGCAGAGATGACGATCTGTTAGCCGCCGTGCCGAATTTGAAAAACTAGGAAGAGGGAATGGAGAAGGAGAAGATGATGGGCTAGTGGGCAGTTTCGGTATTTTTGTGGGTAGGCTCAGCAAATAGGTTTTAAACCTAAAATGGTTGTGGTGAGCTCAGAATGTGGGTGTATTCATCAAAACTGGTGGTGCATATAGAATTTCCCCTACTGGATTGAGTTTTTAGCAGATATTGAAAGTGGGTCCCACAACTTCAATGAAGTGGGTCCTCTATTTTTCCCACACGCCATATATTAGTACCGTTTACATGATCATTGAATTCTCTTCATCTCCTCTAAATTGATATTATTTCAGCAAGCAATTCAGCTTTCAAAGCCTGGCATGTTGATTACGTGTTTAGCAAATTGCTAGCTAGTAATATCCCAGTAATTTTGTCTTTGATTCTCAGGCTCACAGGCGGTGGTTAGCCTGGTTCTGCAGAGAGAGCTTCCTTTTGGATCCTTTTCATTGGTGGCTGAGGAGGTAAGTTTGATCATTTAATATTGTTGATTGTGGCATATTGCACCGGTAGTTTCTCTCCGTAGGCACATCTTGGAGTAGTTTTACTTTTTTGATTGCCTCTGTAGGATTCTGGAGACCTACGCAAGAATGAATTGCAAGAAACATTAAAACGCATCACAGAGCTTGTAAATGATACTCTCTCTAGTGATGCCCATACAGTAAATCTCCCCTCTCAGAAGATGATGTGCTTGCTGCAATAGACACTGGCAAATCTGAAGGGGGTCCCCATGGCTGACATTGGGTTTTAGATCCCATCGATGGAACTAAAGGGTGAGCATGGTAATTAAAACCTGAATGTTACATAATGAGCAGTATATTCTAATTTAAGCTGTGGAGGAACATCTACATTTGTTTTTTGCTATAATTCCATATAAATTTCTTAGTATTAGCATTAGTTCATCTTATCTACCCTGTCCTTCATGTAAGTGCTCATTAAAATACATATTAGCTAGCCTTTGAATCAGAGGGATCCAACTGGTCTTGTTAAATCTTTTCTTGTTTAAGTTTAAGGAAATTGGGGAAATCTTCCCCCCTGTCCCTGTGTTGTTGGACTTGTTCTTGATGTCATTAGGACACTGAGAAATTGACTTTAGTGTGGTGAACTAGCATAATTAACTATATTCCTATATTTCTTTTAGCTTTCAAAATGGACATACATCATCATGATGGAAGCCTCATTCCTTCTATCTGGGTGAGCTTTGTATTTCTATTTTCTACTCATCCTATTTAGCACTATGTCCTCTCACCAAAGAAAAGCAGGTGCTCCTTTTGCTCTAGAGCAACCAAGTATGTCCTCATTTTGCTCTGGAGCAGGAAAGTATTTGTCTTGGAAATTAGAACTTTATCTAAGAGAACTTTCTGTAAATAATTCTGATAAAGATCATAAACTAATGCCGCTGTTTACATGAGTGGTTTCCTTGGTATTGGTTCTACTCATTTTTCTTAGCATACACTTCATTTATTTTGTTGGATGGGAGAAATTGCTCCCTTTGTTGGTTTTGCTTACATGCATGAGGCCGGGTTCCAGGTTCGTAAGAGGAGATCAATACGCTATAGCATTAGCATTGCTGGATGAAGGAAGAGCTGTATTGGGTGTCCTGGCCTGTCCGAATCTTCCTCTGGCACCCATTGGTTGCCATCATCAGGATTCTGTACAAACCCAAGTTGGATGTCTATTTTCTGCTAGAGTTGATGCTGGAACAGATATGCAGCTTTTTCATGGTTCTTCACCCATGAAGGTTGATATTTATACATTATTGGTGCTTAATTCAGTTCATACACACTACTATGACGGACATTTGATGCATATATCTGATGGTTCTTAGTTGTGCTGAATCCCTCCAGGTACATGTTTGTACTATTGAAAATCCTGCAGAGGCATCGTTCTTTGAATCATTTGAAGCAGCACACTCCTTGCATGGTTTGTCAAGCTCCATAGCAAAGGTATCATTCATACACATTCTCGATGCTCAAAAAGATTGTAATGTGGGAGCTACCTGTCTATGATTTAAGAAGCCATTCATCTGTTGGCCATACCCCAAAATCTCTCAATCAATTGAATCTGACCTGCAGCTCATTTGCCTGCAAATGGATGATTTAGTCAGTGTTCCACATTTGAAAAGAGAAATTTAATTGTATGGATAAGATTTCCTGATGAGGGAGATTTTTGGGCACAACTTATTCAGGCTGGCTCCTATAGGTTCAACAGCCTTGATCATTAATATTGGTCACACATGTACATTTTGCTGGACAAAAGATTAGGGCTGTTTAATTTGGTTGAGCATTTTATATTTTATCTGATATTGTTTAGAATTAGAAACCATTATCTCTTTTTGTTCTTTCAATATTGAAACTTGGAGTTCAAGCACCAACAGTTCGAATAGATAGCCATGCAAAATATGAGGCACTGGCTAGAGGAGATGGAGCTATATATTTACGCTTTCCTCATCAAGGATACCGTGAAAAGATATGGGACCATGCAGCTGGTTCCATTGTTGTCACATGTAAATATTAAACATATCGAAATATTATTTATACATATGTATAAATATATTGTAGGAGGATATCCGAACTGAGCGGGGGAGCCCGGCGTGGAGGGGTTGCCTCGCGTGCGGTGCCCACCCAGCTGGACCCTCTACAGGGGATAGGCGGGGCCCAGAGCCCCGCGCCTATTGTGTACACTCGGGAGAGGTAACCCGGAGGAGTCTCCCTTGTGCGTTTGTCCCACATCGAATGTGAGGAGTGTGGTGGTACACCCTTTGGTTACGCTCAGGCTATTATACCGGGGGTGGGAGGCCCTCACATTCGATGTGGGACAAACGCACAAGGGAGACTCCTCCGGGTTACCTCTCCCGAGTGTACACAATAGGCGCGGGGCTCTGGGCCCCGCCTATCCCCTGTAGAGGGTCCAGCTGGGTGGGCACCGCACGCGAGGCAACCCCTCCACGCCGGGCTCCCTCGCTCAGATCGGATATCCTCCTACATTTATTATTACTTTTTTCCACCTTATGTTATCCCCGAAAGGGGATGCAAGACGCTAGCATGTAGGAGCTTGGATTGGCTAGTTTAATAATGATGAGAAAGCTTGTTGGTTATCCACTTTTTCATTGTTCTTTTATTTTGATAAACTGTTTCTGTTTTATATACACAATCCCTGTTAGTCATTTTCACTTGTTCTCATAAGAATAACATGTATACAGGCATGCTGATGAGCCATGTAATCAATCAATCCAAGTTGGAAAAATGGATGTCGCAGTCAACTATGCAGGGATTCTGCTAATGCAAATCAATTTAAGCACCATCTTGAGCACCATCCCTGTAAGTGTGCTTTCCCAGAATCCCTTGTGAAGTTGTTTCCAAGTTTGGTGTTATGTTTGGCTTTTCCAATGATGTTGGGAGCATTTTATTGTTCTCTTATGGCTTTATCTTTCTTTTCCTTCCTTTTCTTTTCCCTGTTTGCTCCAGGTAAATGTTAGAACCATTAAAAATCCTGCTGAAGCATCATTCTTTGATGAAGCAGCACATTCTAGACATGATTTATCTGGTTCTTTAGCAAAGGTATCAAGGTGTGTGGGGAGATTTCCAGAACCACAGGATTACGCTAATCATAGCCATCAGATGAGGCTAAGCATTCTCCGCGTGCCATCCACGTGGCACCAAGCTCACCCCGGCTACCAGGACAGGGGGTCCGGCCGAAGTCAGGCAGCTCCGGGCCGCTAGTGCCGAACTGAACCACCCCGGGTGCCATTTCGGCAGAAAGCTCCACTCCGGCTGAAGAAGCCGGGATGGAAGCCGAAGCAAGAAAGAGCCTCCACTTGCGCCCCTCATCCCCCACGTCACCAGGCACGTGGAGGGATAGGGGCACGAGCTAGTGGGACAGACGCGACATCCAGCCGCTCACAATCTTCGCCAGATCCTGACAGGGCGGCATCCAGCGGCTGAGGCCACATCAGGGCAAGGCCCGAGGGCAGATCCGATGATCCCCTACCGCCAAAGGCGTCCAACACGATCTGGCCCAACAAGACGCGCATTAAATGCGACGTGGGCTGATCCGACGCGCATTTAATGCAGAGTGGGCTGGATTGGACCGCATTAATTGCAACGTGGGCTGATCATGACTTCCCAGTCGAATCATGAGACCCATGCCAAGATATCGTCCAAGATATCTTCCAAATCGTCTATAAAAAGGACTGCATTTCACATGCAAGGTACACACAATACAACTCATAGAGCTGTGACTCTGCCTCTCTTCTTCCTCTCCTTCCATTGTTCCAGTTCCTTCACTGACTTTGGCATCAGAGAGCCTTGCGCCGCCCAGGCCAGGGTCCTCTGACCGTGTGTTCTTCCCTTTCAGGCTTTCGGACGGTACCCAGACACCACCATCTTTGGATAAGTCCTCTAAGGCTCCCCAGTTATTGTGGGTCATTATTTTCTGCACCTACAATTGGCGCCGTCTGTGGGAAAGTAATATCCCAACCTTCCCAACCTTCCCAACCTTCTTAACCTCAATCTCTCAGAAGCCATGCCTCCGAAAGCTAGGAAGGGCGTAGAGTCCTCGAGAGCAGCGCTCGAGCTGCCACCACCGTCAACGGATGTCCCTCCTCAAGGGCGCTCCCGCACGGTGCATGGCACGTCTGCAGGCGAGGGCCGCTTAGGCTCTCAGCTCCTTGTCGAGTTCCCGCTCCAAGAGGGACTCGAGGCCTCGATCTCAGCAGAAGAAGTCATGCCACCCAGACGCGATGAGCGTCGGCATGAGCGTCCTCGGAAGGACAAAGCCGTGGCCGTAGGAGAGACGCGCCACGTTCAACCCCCTGCCACTGGAGGAGTTCTCGAAGCCCAAACTGCTCTCCTCCAGAGGTAAGAGCAGCTGATTCGCGAGCTCCAGCAGCAGCTGAGGGCAGCGCAAACCGCCTCCTTGAGGCAGGTCTCTGAGCCTCAAGGGAAGAAGAGGGACGCCCCCAGCAGGGCAGCCCAGCCTCCCCGCGAGGATCTCAGGAACCATCTGGACCATAAGCGGAGCCAGATTCGTGACGAAGGCTCGAGCAACAGCCGGAGTCATCATAGCCGCGATGGCCGAACTCATAGCCGTCGTAGCCCGAACCACCCCAAGCGAAAGCCCAGAGCTCAGACCCCAGAGAAGGACGATGAGCAGGAGCGATTTGACAAACGCGTCAGATTGGCTCTCCAGCACAACCTGGACGTGCGGGACCAGAAGCAGATCTGTGGTCACACTGATCTGGGGGGCTCACCCTTCACAAAAGAGATCGAGCACACCCCCTTGCCCAGAAAGTTCTCTGTTCCGCGGTTCGTCCCCTATGACGGACTGTCCGACCCATCCGCTCACCTCCGACACTTCTCCCAGAAGATGTCCATCTGGGGGAATGAGGGTCACCTGAACTGCAAAATCTTCTCCTCCAGTTTGGGGGACCTCCCCCTGAAATGGTTCTGTTCTCTCCCAGAGCAGTCAGTTTCGAGTTGGAAGGAGCTCCAGCTCTCCTTCCTGAAGAAGTTCCAAGCCTACAGCGTCGTCCCCAAGAGAGAAGGGGACCTCCTCGCCCTGAAGATGAAGCAGGGTGAGACCCTCACCATCTTCGCCCAGCGATTCTGGGCGGTCTACAGCCAGATTGAGGGCACGAGGGAGGAGATAGCAATCTACGCCTTCCAGCATGCCCTGATCCCCGGCCACGACTTGCGGAAGGACTTGGCCGGGAACCCCCCAGAATCCATGCCAAAGTTGATGTCCCGGGTAAAGCGCTTCATCGCCCAGGAGGAAGACGAGATCCGAGCCCGGGATCAGAACGGGCATCCGGAGCCCGAGCAGAAGAGTAACCAGCCTCGGCAGAGAGGCGGGAGGCCCTTCCAGAAGCAGGAGCCCAAGCAGGCCTGGGTCCCTAGTTCGGCGAAGCCTGCGTCGTCCAGGTCCGGGGCGCCTGGAAGCCCAGACCTCCCTCCAGCGCCAGTCAGAGCGTCAACATCGTCTTCAAGGAGCCGATCTACCGCATCCTGACCAAGATCAGGTCCAAGCCGTTCTTCAAGTACCCTCAGCCCTTGAAGAATGAGCCCACCGCCGGCAGCCGAAGCAAGCTCTACTACCCCTTCCATAGGGGTAACGGGCACAAGACCGAGGACTGCAAGACTTTGCAGTGGTACCTGGAGAAGCTGGCCGAAGAAGGCCACATTCCAGAATTCGTCAAGGCAGGTGATGCCGGCGGCAGCGAGGGCCGGATTCACCAGAGCGCAGCCCAGGCTCCAGACAGCGAGGATTCAGAGAAGATCATTAACATGATCCATCTGGCGTCCTCAGCTCCCGCTTCCTCGTCCCGGGGCAGCTCCCAGGCCCGTGCCGAAGCCAGGCGGGCTTCGCACGGGAAAGAAATAATGAAAGCCGAGCTCGCTCCGGCATCCAAGAAAGCCCGCCGCGACCGACCCGCCATCTCGTTCTCCGACAGAGACCTAGAGGGAATCCAGCTCCCTCACAACGACCCCCTGCTCCTCACCATGAAGCTGAGAGACTTCACAGTGAAGAGGATCCTCGTCGACTCCGGCAGCTCCTCCGAGGTCCTCTACTACGACTGCTTCAAGAAGATGAAACTCTCCGAAGCAGACCTCACGGAGGTCCGTGCACCCCTGCTAGGGTTGTCCGCCACGCCAGTCTACCCCAAGGGCAGGATCACCCTGGAGACCCGAGTTGGCGGAGCCTCCGTGTCGGCCGACTTTCTAGTCGTGGACGCCCCTTCTCCCTACAACGTCATTCTGGGCAGAACGTGGCTCCACAAGTTAGAAGCAGTTCCTTCTTCCCTCCATCAAAAGCTGAAGTTCGTCCTCGAGAACAAGGAGGGCAAGATGGAAGTAGTCACAGTGGAGGGAGATCAGCAGCAAGCCAGGCAGTGCATGCTGGCCGCAGTCCCGGCAGTGAAGGAGCCAGAGCGCGTCAACCTCGCCGAGTTCGAGAAAGGCCTCGATGAAATCGGCCGAGATCCCGAGAAGAAGAGCATCGAGGACCTGGCCGAGGTCAGGCTAAACCCGGCAGATCCAGACAGGTTCTTCCTGATTGGCACCCAGCTGCCAGACGAGGAGAGGGCCGAGCTCTCTCGGTTCCTGATGAAGAACGTCGACGTCTTCGCTTGGAGCCCAAGCGAAATGCCTGGGGTCGACCCCGAGGTCATGTGCCACAAGCTGAATGTGGACCCCGACCACAAGCCGGTAGTGCAGAGGGCCCGTAGGACAGGACTGCAGCAAACAGATGCGGTCGTCGAAGAGATCGACAACCTGCTAAAGGCAGGAGCCATCCGGGAAGTCCAGTACCCGGTATGGCTGGCCAACACGGTGGTGGTCAAGAAGAAAACTGGAAAGTGGAGGGTGTGCGTGGACTTCACAGACTTGAACAGGGCCTGCCCTAAAGATAGTTTCCCCCTTCCAAAGATTGACCAACTGATCGACGCCACCGCTGGTCACGACCGAATGAGCTTCCTCGACGCCTACAGAGGCTACCACCAGATCCCGCTCTACGAGCCAGACGAGGAGAAAACATCATTCATAACCCCCCGCGGCACTTACTGCTACAAGGTGATGCCCTTTGGGCTAAAGAACGCGGGGGCAACCTATCAGCGCCTCGTCACAAAAATGTTCCATGCTCAGCTCGGCCGGACGGTAGAGGTCTACATCGACGACATGGTCGTCAAATCAGTGCACTCCGGCGATCATCTGGCGGATCTCGGCCAAATCTTCGACATCCTTCGCGCGTACAAGCTGAAGCTAAACGCTTCCAAGTGCGCCTTCGGCGTAGCCTCTGGCAAGTTCCTCGGCAGCTTGGTAACGCGGAGGGGGATAGAGGCTAATCCGGACCAGATCACCGCGATCCAGAGCGTCCAGAGCCCCTCTACCACGAAGGAAGTTCAGAAGCTCACAGGAATGGCTGCAGCACTCAACCGCTTCATCAGCCGGTCATCAGATAAGTGCAGGCCTTTCTTTCAGCTTTTAAAGAAAAATCTGAAATTCCAGTGGACCCCCGAGTGAGACCAGGCATTGGCCGCACTCAAAACCTATTTAATGTCACCACCCTTACTCTCCACCCCAACTTCGGGGGAGATTCTGTATTTGTACCTTGCGGTCTCGGATCACGCAGTGAGCTCCGTCCTCATCAGGGAGGACGAGGGAATTCAAAAGCCAATTTATTATACGAGCAAGACCCTGCTCGATGCCGAGACCAGGTACCTTCTATTGGAGAAGCTTGCGTTGGCTCTCGTTAGTGCCTCCCGCAAGCTCTCCCATTATTTCCAATCCCACACCATTGTGGTGATCACGGAGCACCCACTCCGTTCAGTATTCAAGAAGGCTGACTTTTCAGGGCGAATATCAAAGTGGGCAGTTGAACTGGGGCAGTATGATATACAGTACCGTCCCCGAACTGCGATCAAAGTCCAGATTCTGGCAGACTTTATTGTCGAATTCGTCTCCCTCAACCCGGCTCCGACTCAGCTCGGCACGGCACTGGGGGGCACAGGGCACGAGCCAGTAGAAACTGAGGTCGAGCAGTCTCCCACCTCGGCATGGAAGATCTTTGTCGATGGATCGTCCACCTCCAAGAGAGCTGGCGCCGGCATAGTTCTCCAATCGCCAGAGGGACTGGTCATAGAGCAGGCCTTCACCCTGGACTTCAAAGCGACAAACAATGAGGCAGAGTACGAAGCACTGATTGCAGGGTTGAACAGTGCCCAAATCCTCGGAGCCCAGCACCTGGAGATCTTCAGCGACTTTCAACTGGTAACTAGCCAGCTCGCTGGAGACTACCAGGCCAGGGACGACAGGATGGCGGCCTACTTAGCCCTTGCGAAAAAACTGCTCTCTCATTTCCAGAAAGCCGAGGTCAGGCAAATATCCCGAGATACCAACACGCACGCAGATGCGCTTGCAAACCTGGCCTCGACTGTCGAAGCAGGGAAGAAAAGGACCATCGAGGTTGGGTCAGTATCAAGGTCAAGTCTAGAACTCCATTCATCTCGGCTTGTCCTCTGTGCTGACCTCGGCCCAAGCTGGATGGATCCAATTGTCGCCTACTTAAAGGACGACCAGCTCCCCGAGGACAAGGCTGAAGCCCACAGGATCAGACTCAAGGCAGCGCGATTCTGGCTCTCTCCCGAAGGCAAACTCTACAGGAAATCCTTCACAGGTCCATACCTCCAATGCGTCAATCCAAGCAAGGTGGACGACTTCCTGTACGAGATCCACGAAGGAATCTGCGGCAGTCACATAGGAGGTCGGTCCCTGGCTTACAGAGCAATAAGCCAGGGCTACTGGTGGCCCTACATGCAGAAAGACGCGCAGGTCTACGCCAGGAAATGCGAGAAGTGCCAGAAGTTCTCCCACTCCCTCCATCAGCCAGCACAAGATCTGAGTCCCCTCTCTAGCCCATGGCCCTTCGCTCAATGGGGCCTGGACATTGTGGGGCCTCTTCACCGAGCTCCAGGAAACAGGAGATGGCTGATAGTGGCTACGGACTACTTCACAAAGTGGATAGAAGCTGAACCGTTGTCTTCAATCACGGACAGGGACTCCAGGAACTTCGTTTGGAAAAACATCCTTACGAGGTTCGGCATCCCCCGGACCCTGATTTCGGATAACGGGACTCAGTTCGACTCCAAGTCCTTCAAAGACTTCTGCCAAGAGCACGGCATCAGAAATCATTACTCCACTCCGACATATCCACAGAGTAATGGCCAGGCAGAAATCTCCAACAAAGTGATCCTGGACGGCCTGAAGAAGCGACTGGACAAGGCAAAGGGCAGATGGACAGAGGAGCTTCCGAGCGTGCTGTGGGCATACAGAACAACCCCAAGGAGGTCCACCTCGGCAACACCTTTCTCTCTGGCCTACGGGATGGAGGCAGTCATTCCTTTGGAAATCGGCCTTCCTACCCTGAGGACAGAGCTGGTCGACCAAGGCCGAAACGAGACAAACCTGGCAATGGAGCTGGAGCTGGCAGACGAGCGACGAGAAGCAGCTGCCCTGCGACTGACCGACTATCAGCAACGGTTAGCCAGGGCATACAATCAAAATGTCAGAGAAAGAAAGTTCTCCGCGGGAGAGCTGGTTCTAAAGAAAACCCTGCCAGCTGACAGAGAGCCAAACGAAGGGAAGCTAGCCCCGAACTGGCATGGCCCGTTCAGAATAGTCTCACTGGCAGGAAAGTCAGCCTACAAGCTCGAAGACTTAGAGGGCAAGCCACTGCTGAGACCATGGAATGCATCCCACTTGAAGAAATTTTATTTCTAAGGATGTATTGAATCTCAGAATCAATAAAAGCAGCTTTCGCCTTGTCATCAACTTGTCGTCTCTCTCTGACTGATTCCGGCAGCACTGGGTCTACGCCCTGGATACAGCCTGGAGTTCTTACACTCGGCCGAATTCCTAAAGTCCCGGGTTTTGAACCCAATCATGGGTCTACGCCCTGGATACAGCCTGGAGTTCTTACACTCGGCCGAATTCCTAAAGTCCCGGGTTTTGAACCCAATCAAGGGTCTACGCCCTGGAAATGGCCTGGAGTTCTTACACTCAGCCTTTCCTAAAGTCCCGGGTTTTGAACCCACTCAAGGGTCTACCGCCCTGGAAAAGGCCTCGAGTCCAGACTCGGTCGTTTCCTAAAGCTCCGGGTCTACCGCCCTGGAAAAGGCATCGAGTCCAGACTCGGTCGTTTCCTAAAGCTCCGGGTCTACCGCCCTGGAAAAGGCCTCGAGTCCAGACTCGGTCGTTTCCTAAAGCTCCGGGTCTACCACCCTGGAAAAGGCCTCGAGTCCAGACTCGGTCGTTTCCTAAAGCTCCGGGTCTACCGCCCTGGAAAAGGCCTCGAGTCCAGACTCGGTCGTTTCCTAAAGCTCCGGGTCCTGGACCCTGGAAAAGGCCTCGAGTTCGGACACTCGGCCGAATTCCTAAAATCAGGGTTTTTACACCCCTCAAAGATCATTGCCGAGCTCACGCTTCCATAGCTGAGACCAACGGAATGATAACTCCACTTCGGCACAAGGCAGCTCGTCTCGGCCAAAGCCAGCCATTTCGGCCAAGGTCAGCTTTTCAGAGGGAGATAGCTGTGCCAGCACTCAAACACACAAAAATGCAAGTATTCCAGAACAGTGCAAAGAAAGAGAGGAAGAACTCAAAAGCATTGTACACAGTTTGGGTGATCACAGAACTCCTCCTTTCTATTCATTGTAAATTGCTTCATTACAGAAGTTGCAGAACAGAAAGAAAAATACAGAAAGGAGGATCACAGTCCTCTAAAAACAGAAAATAAAGAAAAGCTGGGAGACTCCGATCTTCGCCGACTCTTCGGGCTGCAGACTCCAAGATGCCGGATCATGGACTGGAGGTTCTGAGTGATCCTGAATTTCACCGAGCTCTATAATACACTTTGGCTGGTCAGACCAAAGCGATCGCAGAGCCCCTCCAGTCCGGAGGCCCTGGACCTCGTCGAGCTCTTCAACACCCTCCGGTCAGTGAGACCAAAGTTTGAAGAGCCCCCAGGTCCAGCGGGCCTCAACTCCACCCTTAGTCTTACCATTCTGACAGGGCGCCCGCTCGATGCGATGCAAGACCCTGCAGGATCGGCAGACACCCAGGGCCCGACCATCCCGCAGTTGCAGAGGTTTCCCCCGCAACCTGACCAGGGACGGTCGGCCATGAACCCGCGTTTCGAGAGCGCGTGGTCCACGGGGAGTTCCTTCAGAGAGCGCGCAGACTACGATGGGCTTCCCCCCTTGGAGAAAGCCATCCACAGGCGCAAGGGTCCCCCCCGGATCGAAGATTGCAGAATGTCTACCAGCCATGGTTCCTATGTCTATGTGATTTAAGCTATCCTACGTTCTGTTCTTTTCATCGCCCATGGCGAGCCTGTCGCCCCTACTTATAGGAAGAAGAAGGGCTCAGCCTCCGAAGGAAGTTATGGGGGCGAAGTCTCCCACGCGTTACTCGGGATGCACGACTGTTGACCAGCGATCCCTATGACGCCAAGTGGGGACATCCGTCCGTTTCCCTCATAGGCCGTGCCACCATGTTTATTGCTATTTATGGTCTCCAGAATACGGAGGATCGGCACAGACAGCTATGAGGACCGTTTGACTCCTTCTACCTCAAGAGTCACACGTCGCAGTAAAGGCATTCAACACCATTCAATGCACATCCAGAAATGAAGGAGAAGCAAATGCAGAGAAAGAATGCACAAGTAAAGAAGCCCGTTTTTCATTGATTACTGAGAGTATTACAAGGCTAAGGAGCAAAAACATTACATGCAAGAAAACAGAAATATAGAGGAGCCCGGCTACTATGGTTTCGGCGACTCCACTAGGTCGATCACCGTATCTGATGGACCAGTGGACTCGGCCGAAACCGTGACCTTGCTTGGAGCGTCGCTGGCAGAGGAAGCTTTGACCGGTACCTCACCCGAACCAGGGGCAGAAGAGGTCTCACCCTGAGGCACGACCGAAGCATCGCTGGCGACCGGGGCGTCGCTCAAGACCGGGGCAGCTGGAGTGTCTTCCGGAGTAGGAACGACTGCAGGAGCTTCAACTGGGGCACTTTCGGCTGCAGGAGCGGAGCTCGGCTCAGGAGCCGAGTCCGAGTACTTCGGCAGGTCTCGATAGACAGGATGGTCTTCAGGGACCCCCGCACGTCTCAGTGCGGCCAGGCATCCTTCCTCGAATAGGATGGCGGTGATCTCCTCCACCTGCTTCTCATATAGCTCGGTGGCATGATCCACCCCATCCTGGAAGGCGGACTGGGCCTCGGACAGAAGAGAGGCCTTCTCCTTCTCCAGCTCGGCGTTCGCCTTCTTCAGCCTCGCTGTTTCGGCTCGCCCAGCCAGCACTTCCCCGCGCAGCCTCGTCCCCTCGGCCGTCGATTCAGCCTTTAACCTGGCCAGCTCCGACTCCAGCTCGGCGGTCTTCTTGTTCCTCGCCCAGACCTCGCCTTTCAGATGATTGGCCTTCGACGTAAGTTCGGCGACATCAGCCAGAGCCGATGCCAGCCGAGCATCCTCATCAGCGCTGGCCTTCTTCATTCGCTCCACTCCCGCCTGCAGCTCCTCCAGTTCCTTTTTCAGCTTGTCTCTCTCGGACTCCAGCTGGGAGACCCTCGTCGCGTTCCTGTCGCTCCTTCCCACCACGGTCAGGAGCCTCTGCACGTTCTGCAAATGGAAAAAGTGGGTCAAACCGGGGCAGTCAAGCTGGGTTACTTAGAGAAAAACGGTGAAAACACTTACCAGGAGGTTGGCCTGGATCGCCGAAACCATCAGGCTCTCATCATCGAACCTCTCATGTGTCTCCATGTCTCGTGGCAGAGCACAGACCTTGGCGAGAGCCCCGATCACCTCGGCATTCCCCATCAGCCGGTCCTCGACGTTCAAAGGCTTACCGGGCTGAGTCTCCATCCTCGGCCTCCATGGCGCTGGGGCACTTCGGGGTCCGGAGGCTGATCCAGACCCTTGCCCCACCGAGATCGTCAGCTCGCGAGTCGTCCCGCCGGACGCCCTGCCCGCCGGCACGCACTTCTCAGCTGGTGCACTCTTCTCAGCCGGTGCACTCTTGTCAGTTGGGGCCTTGGCTCCGGGGGCCCGCGCAGGGGTTTTGCCCTTCGGAGGCTGCTCGGCCCCCAGGTCCTTCTCCCCCGCCTTGGACTTCTTCCTGGGCGGGGACCCCTCCCTCGGGCGCTCCGGCGAACGTCACCGAACTCCCGCATTCGAAGCAGGAGCAGGAGCGGAAGTGTCGCCAGCACCTCCCGAGCTCGAAGCTGCTCGGGTGCTGGCAGAAGATGGCGTCGCAGAGGAAGAGGACCCCCGCCTGAACTTGGCCGCTAGGTCCTTGACGGCTGGCTCCCTCGACCTTCCCGCCATATCTTCTTCCCGATCGGAAGAATAAGCGTCCACAATCTGCCTCAGATTCGACGGTTCCGAACTTGAAGTGGACGCCTCGGACCCAGATGCAGCTCGGCTAGCGGCAGGATCGCTCAGGGGGATCCCGGAAGGTATAGCAAGGGAGACGGTTGGACGATCAGGATGCGCTTCGTCCACCTCGGGTACCCCGGTCCTCTGGTAGTGGCCGCGGTATCTCGGCGTGTATCCGAGCAGCTTCCAGGCCGACCTAGTCTCGTGCCCCTTGTACCTCTCGACCTTGTTGATGTCGTCGGGGTTCCTCCTCCAGCCCTCACTCGCAGCTCGGCGTCGTCTCGCACCTGCCTCTGCATAACAAACAATAGAGGAGTCAGCTCGGCATCGTCAAAATCAAGCAAAGAAAATGAATGAAAAGGAGCGATGTTTACTTGGGACTGTCCCGGGGCGGCACGGGACCGCTAGCCTCCTACTTTCGCCAGCGCCGAACTCCCAGTCCCCCGAAACACAGAAGAAGGCTTCTTCGGCATTCTTACTTGAATCTTCCAAGGCCAGGACAAAGCCTCTTCGCTGCGGCTTCACCCGGAGATAATATCTCCCTTCCCCGGCCTTGCAGATATCGTAGGTGTCCTCGATGTCATGAACACCTATGTCGGTCCCCATAATCTCATTCAGCTTCGCCGTGCCCATGATGACCTTATAGCCATTGGGCATCAGCTGGCACGGGGTAAGGGACCAGGTACTGAGGCAAGCTCTAAGTAAAGGGTGCAGGGGGAATCTGACCCCGCCCTCGATCACAGAGATCAGAGGGAACGGCATCCAGCCGCCGGACCAGCGCATCGTGGCATAGTCGACGGAGTCTGCCGGCTTGAGGAGGACTCGCTCCGGAATATCGAAGGCTGCCCTAAATCTGGCTATGCCCTCTTCGGTGTCTAAACTGAACCTAGGGGTGCCCATGTCCAGAAATAAGGATACAGCAAAAGAAAAAACCCTAAAGGCTGCTGAACCCTACGAAAAAGCTACACAGAGGCGTGAAGCAACTTACAGAGACGAAAAGGGGCGACTCGAGTACAGATCCAGACACGCCCTACGGTCGTCCTCGCTAGAAAGATCTTGAGCAGCAGAGCAGAAATCGGAGATGAAGGCGAAGGCGAAAAGAAATCAGAAGCGAGAAGAGAAGAAGACGACCCTATTTATGGAGAAGAAACCCTCGGCGCGCGCTGCTTTCGAAATTCGAAAGGACGGATTTCGCGATCCGCGCCCATTCCATCAATAAGACAGCGCAACCAGCGAAGAGGCGACGCGTGTAACCGTCAACTCGCTTCCCAGTACAGGCAAGACAGAGCATTCATTGCTTCAGGACAGTTGAAGCGACACCAGGCAATGACCGTCGCATCCCCAGGCGAGTCTTCTAGCTTTCAACCACTAAAGGCCAGGGCGCTCAAGAGGTCAAAAGCTAGGGGGCAATTGTGTGGGGAGATTTCCAGAACCACAGGATTACGCTAATCACAGCCATCAGATGAGGCTAAGCATTCTCCGCGTGCCATCCACGTGGCACCAAGCTCACCCCGGCTACCAGGACAGGGGGTCCGGCCGAAGTCAGGTAGCTCCGGGCCGCTAGCGCCGAACTGAACCACCCCGGGTGCCATTTCGGCAGAAAGCTCCACTCCGGCTGAAGAAGCCGGGATGGAAGCCGAAGCAAGAAAGAGCCTCCACTTGCGCCCCTCATCCCCCACGTCACCAGGCACGTGGAGGGATAGGGGCACGAGCTAGTGGGACAGACGCGACATCCAGCCGCTCACAATCTTCGCCAGATCCTGACAGGGCGGCATCCAGCGGCTGAGGCCACATCAGGGCAAGGCCCGAGGGCAGATCCGATGATCCCCTACCGCCAAAGGCGTCCAACACGAACTGGCCCAACAAGACGCGCATTAAATGCGACGTGGGCTGATCCGACGCGCATTTAATGCAGAGTGGGCTGGATTGGACGGCATTAATTTAAACGTGGGCTGATCATGACTTCCCAGTCGAATCATGAGACCCATGCCAAGATATCGTCCAAGATATCTTCCAAATCGTCTATAAAAAGGACTGCATTTCACATGCAAGGTACACACAATACAACTCGTAGAGCTGTGACTCTGCCTCTCTTCTTCCTCTCCTTCCATTGTTCCAGTTCCTTCACTGACTTTGGCATCGGAGAGCCTTGCGCCGCCCAGGCCAGGGTCCTCTGACCGTGTGTTCTTCCCTTTCAGGCTTTCGGACGGTACCCAGACACCACCATCTTTGGATAAGTCCTCTAAGGCTCCCCAGTTATTGTGGGTCATTATTTTCTGCACCTACACAAGGCAAACTGTTTATGTTTATTTTTATTCCATTTTGCACAACTGTGCCTCTGCCATTTTGCTTATCATCTTTGGTACGAAATGTTGATTACACTAACTGGATTTTTTGACCACTATCTCTTTTGATGTTGTTCTTCATATAGAACACCACCAGTTCGAATGGATAGCCAGGCAAAATATGGTGCCTTGGCGAGAGGTGTTGGAGCCATATGTTTATGTTTTCCTCATCAAGGTTACCGTGAGAAGATATGGGACCATGCAGCTGGTTACATTGTGGTCGCAGGTGAAGTCAGCTGCTTCTACCCTTCACATTGTTGGTTCTCTTGATTTCCTAGTGTTTTAATGCTTTTCCCCTTCACCTTTCTTCTGTGTTCCCCATTCAAGGTAATATATCCACTGTTAATGACTTAACATTGGGCTTTTAGGTTCGGGACAATAAGTGATTGGGCAGGTAACTTCAATAAAAGACAGGCCCATATGTTTGTCTATATTTGATACCCAGATGTGCCGTACATCCATTGGGCCCTTAGTGACGGTATGGATGCACCCTATACTGCTATGATTTTGAATATTCAGCATAGTTGGGATTACCTTTCAAAATAATAATAATATTCAAGTTTGAATTCATTGGATTGGATACTATCTATGAACTTTTACCCGCACCACCCAAAATCCTATGCCAGCAAATGAAAATTCTAATGATTTTCTTACTTCTTTTTAGTAGCTACACTGTTTACTTTCTGTTGATTTTATAGGATTTACTGTACTTCCTCTTTCATAACTTTTCTTTTTCTTCTTTTTTACTCTTTGGGTTCTTTGGCAAACTCTTAGCCTTTATTCTTTTTTTTGTTTTTTTGTTTTTTTAGGGATTCCACACAAAATCAATGCCTTGCAGTTTATTGAGATAACCTTTGTTTTATTTGTGAATCATTACCCTATTTCATATATCTATTGCAATAACAAAGTAAGTCATTTTTGGTTTTTTTCCTCCTTTAAATTGCTTTCTATTGATTGCTTTATGTGATAAAATAACTATCTTCCTTGCACTAACCAACTATTCTTGTACTTGGCTAGCTTTTTAATCTATCTGTTACCATCAACCATGTGCTATTGTTCATTACTATGTTGATGTAATTAGGGAAAAAATGTACACTTTTGAAATCAGTAAGGCATCTTCCTTCTGGCACAAGTCAAATGAAATTCTTTAATAAATGCAGAAAGAAATATTAAAAGGTATTGCAAGAATGAAAATGTGGAGAGGATTATTAATTTGTTTATTTTCTTGTTTTGCAGAGGTAGTTATCTTAAGAGATACATCAACACCTAATATATTGTCCACTTCGGAGATACCAAACAGTTTGGCGAACCACACAAAAGCGTTACAATTTGGAGGATTTGCTATAGAAAATGCATGTCAAAAAAGTAGTTAGATCAAAGTTAAAAGGCTCAACAAATATGATGGGATATGGACTCTTGGTTTTTATTTTTTTAGAAATGAAGTGGATATTTTTAGTTAGAAGGTTATATGAGGTCGATGCATCATGTATGGATATTCAAATTTTATAAATTGTATATTTGAGTTCAAGCTACTTTATTGAATTCTATTCTAGATTTTGTGAACCATTGGCGATTGTTTTCTATGAATGTGAATAGATGTCATGAATGCCGTAGTTTATGATTTTTTTAAATGCATTAGGTGGCATAATAAAGAATTTTTCTACAATATTATTTTTTAAAATATTTTATTTTTCATTAGGAACGGTTACAAACCTTGCTAATAAATTTGGAACGGTTTTAAATGGTTTCGAAACAATTTAAAATTACGAAATTGGAACGGTTTAAGAACTCTTTTGGAACAGTTTCAAGAATGTGCTCATATAATAAATAGGAAAGGTTCAAGAACGGTATCGGAACGGTTTAAAAATATTCCAATTTATTATAAACTGGAACGATTTTAGAACGTTTTCAGAATGGTCACAAAACTGGTCAATATTTAAAAATAGGAACGGTTATAGAACAAAATTGGAACGGTTAAATACCGTCCCGAATTTCAAATACTGGAACGGTACAAAATCGTTCCAATAATCAGTTTTAGGAACGAGGATAAGCCGTTCTAATTTATTTGAAACACCACCTACTGGGACTGTAGGAAACCATTCCAATTCAGGTCATAATCGGTCCAAAACCATTCCTGATTGACGTTTTTGGTGTAGCGAGGTTGAGAACCAAGTACATCTCTTTCCTCTGGGTTTTCTGCCCGCCTTCAAAGTGAGGGGAGGTGCTGCCAAAATTTTACAAAATTCTGTAATCTAACATTTTCTTTTCTTTTCAACATATAAGAATGTGGGCCTACTAGTTCCCTGCATATGTCTGTATGGATTCCCGTCGGATTGCATTGACCTTTTGCTAACATCACCCCATAAAATATGGCATGCTGGGGTTCGTGCTCTGTCGCCTTCCTGGATGCAGAAAAAAAAAGCTCTCTTGATCCAGCTTCTTGACGAGTTTGTGCATAAACCATGCTAGCATATTTGGTGACCTCTGGCCATTCTTGTGACGCCACAACCGCTGCTATAGTAGGGCTAGAATCCTTCCCATGTGGCAGATGTGTGACATCAGCTCCGAATGCAAAGATACATTGCAATAAAGAAAGAAGCGTTGAGGAGGCATGTAGAAGACTTCAATGCCAAGTATCAGGCTTTCTAGGGCAGCTAGACTATCTTCTTCTTTTTTTTTTTTTTTTTAATCATCCACTGATGTATCTGGATGTACATGCATGTATGATCACTTTTGAAAGTGTTATCAATGAAAGTGACAATTCTGCATGTCTGCCTTCATGGCTTTCTGATATGGAAAGGATGTATGATTTTGATTTTCAGATTCAAATAATTCACTAATCTTAAAAGAATAGTGAATCATGATGAAGTTGGATGGAGATAAACATTAGCTGGGGGTCTTGTAGGGACATTAGCTGGGGTCTGGGTTTGATAAATCTGACTCTGAAGTTAGTCAAGTAGAATGAACATTAGCCGGGGCCTTGTAGGGGCATTAGCCGGGGTTCGGCCTTGATTCTTCGGAATCAAATAAAGGAAGTCTTAAAGGTCAAATGCGGTCTGTGTTTGTAGAGGCCAAATGATGAATGTAGATTTAGTTAGGGAGGTTTGAAGTACAATCCTTAACCGAAGGAAATGAATTTGAAAATACTTAGGAATAGTAACGTTAAAGAAACTTTCCATTAATAGGCATCATACACCTTTTGCCTTCAACAGTGAGGACAGCATATACACCATTTTAGTAGACTTTGTTGATGACGTAAGGTCATTGCCACTTAGGTTAGAACTTTCCTTTGGATTTATGGGTGAGGATCATAGGACTTCTAACTGCAAGGACCAAATCTCCTTTCTTGATGGTTCGTTCGTGCACTTTCTTGTCGAAAGATCCCGCCATGCGAGCTTGGTAGATTTCAATGCTTTGTCTAACTGCAAGTCTTTTCTCATCAAGACTTTTCAACTCTCGAAGTCTAAGTTCAGCGTTTTGATCATCTGTGATCTTTTCTGCAATCGCCACGCTGAGTGAAGGCAATTGAGTTTCCAGGGGTACGACTGCTTCACATCGTAGACAAAAGGAAATGGAGTTGATTTAGTCGGACCTCTGACCGGGTCCGGTAAGCCCAAAGTGCTTCATGGAATTTTGCTCCCCATGACTTCTTGTTACTGGAAACCATTTTCTTCAGAATTTTGCAGATGGTTTTGTTGATAGCTTCTGCCAGTCCATTTGCTGCAGGATTATATGTGGTGGAAAGGCAGCAATGAATACCATGCCTGTCGCAAAATCTATAGAATTTGTCATTGCTGAACTGGGGCCCATTGTCAATAAGCGTTTAGGCACACCAAGCGATAGATAATATGTTCTTGACAAAGTTGATTACAGTGTCAGCTTTCACTTCCGCCAATGGAACTGCCTCGGATCATTTGGAGAAATAACCGTGGGCGCCAGAATGAAATGATGACCCTTGTCCGATGGAGGACAAATTTTTTCACGACCCCTGACAGGGACCCGAGGCCCCGAGCCGGCGCAACGGCGATGCTGTTAAATTTTTTTCTTTGTTTTCCCACAGGTTCCCGCTGTGAGGATTCCACACGAATCATCTCACGATCACACATAAAGATTGAATTGAGGAAGCGTGTAGCAAACACACAAGTAATATCACACATGAGAGAGAGTATAAAAAGACTCATGTCAAAGAGAGAAACATAACTAGCACACCCATAAGTTAAGTTTGAAGTTTACAAACACGCAAAGATAAAGTTAAGTTTTACATTTCCCAAAAGATAGCCAACAAAGGCTAATGACAAAGTTCCCAAAAAGTTAGCTGGTCAATTTCCAAAATGATTCGTATCTCAAGACTCAAGCCGATGTCTAGATGACATCGTTTGGCTGCCACTCTCGCTCAACAGGTGGCTCAACAGCTGCCTCCTCGTGCTCCTTTTTAGGGGCAACGAAACTTAGATATGAGCACCAAAACGAAAAGGTCGGACACGACGGTCTGGCAGGCAATAGAATAAAGTACAATCATGTTATAAATCAAATAGTTTTGAATTTAATAAAACAACATCTACGATAGAGAGAAACAATACCTTGGCAATAAAACAAAGAAAATCAAAGGCAATATCATTTATAAGATCAGGTGATAAATCAAGTAGACCATTCGAAAACAATACCTTGGCATCCACATGGAGCTATATTCTTCGTCACCAAAGTGACGAGAGCACTCACGACAAGAATTCTCCATTACACGAAATGAAGGGAGACACGATCATATAATTATAGTAACCCAGTATAGCTGGGCATCACACACGAGTCCTGCCGCGGAACTGGTTAAACAAGCATGCACGATATTCCAAATTGATGTTGGCATGAAGTATTTAAGGACCCAAAGCGGTTGATCAGACCGACAAGGCCATCCAAGCTAAGTGGAGCCGATAAGAAAATACACACTAACATTCAAAACAAATACTTGACACTTTTATATTCGGAAACTAGTCACACTATATCATGGACACGCACACTTGCTTGCGAAAATTCACGGAATAGTAGTCCCGACACGATGTGTATAAAATCATGATTCACGGAATGATTCCCAAATTGGGTTTTAAATCAAAACCTTGGAAACATTATTTTCAAGATGATACGAATCGCAAAATGAGGTTTTGGTTTAGAAATCACAAGTCCATGTCACAAATCCTCATCAATACCTTGGGACCGTAACCGTCGAGTTAGTATACACTTTGAGATCCCATGTCGCTCATCTGTTTAGATGGTGCTCATTTTTCAACGACATTAAAGATACCAAGATGTACACATCAACCAGGAAGGGTCCAACGGTGAGTGGGATAAAAAAAACCCCACCTTTCTCTTCATTTCTAAGAATCTGGGTAAAGTTCGATCACCTTTCGGTTGGCTGTCGATTAGCCGACAAGGGCCAAGTCGGTTAGCCGACAGCTGAACAACAACTAGCCAACCCATCAGGAGCAGGGAAAACAGCTTACTGGAATTGGAACTGAAATAGTGTCGGTCACCTGTCGGTGAGCCGACAGTGGACCGACAGCTAACCGACCGTCTGCGAAAATGAATTTCTGAAGTTGTTTTTAGCCCCTTCCCTTCTCCAACATTTCTCCTTCCAACCCAACACTTATTAGCAATAAACTGAGCCAACAAGCTCCTCCTTTTCATCATTCAACCATTCAAAAACTTGTCAGCCAAACCTCCTCCATTCCAAGTTCCACTTCTAACAATCCATGCATAAAATTTTCAGTTTAAATGAAACAAATCTCAAAATAGAAATAAGTGGAAATGAACCAAAGTATATGAGCATTAAAACATGTGTTTAGTAAACTAAACTTCAAAACAAAGCAAGATTAAACATAGTGAAGATCAAAACAAGAAATCAAACTAAAGATCCACAAATCATTGCATGCACATTCATATTTCATTCAATCACTTGCCTTGGCTCAAGATGCACTCAAAACAAGTCTCCCAACACACCTCTCTACAGCTGAACTCCAATCTACAAGAAGTCCCATGAAAAGAGCTCAAAATCAAGAAATTTTTGAAAAGAAAGGGTTCCTCCTTAGGAAGCCTTGCATGCATGATATTGGAGCTCTAATGGACTCCACAATTGAGAAAGGTTTCAAGAAGAAGATGAACCCAGCTGGAATCTCTTGAAAATTGTATCAATAGCAAGCTTGAGAGATGAGAAAGAGTTTGGTGGACTCAAATCTACATTTTAGTAGAGGGAAGCACAACATGCAAAGGAGAGAAGGAAAGGAAAATGGGCCAGTTCTCTCCCTAGTTCTTAGCTGATTTGAGACATGCAGAATGAGAAGTGAGGGAGAATATACACGTGGGTGGCTTTTTGAGTTAGGTGGGGTGTGGGTCCCACCAGGCCACTAACCTTCAAGGGCTTAAAACTCCCTTATGCGGGTCCCGGATGAGATCGACGAAACAGAGTAAAATGATCGTCGAAATATCTAGTTTCCAAAAAAATACTTTTCACATGATTTTGCAAACATTGAAATTCATGCACAAATTTCGAGGTGAAAAGCATGTTTTACCCTTTTTGCTAAAAATGCGATTTCTGAGTTTCGAAAACGGATGGAGAGAACATAAAAGTTGTAAGTGCTATTTTGACAAATCAAAAGAATTAAAAATCAGAATTCCATAATCAAGAATAATCTCTCCCCACACGCACACGGATCACAAAGGCCACCCTCGGCACGTGTCAAGCTAAATCAACGGCTCTCAAAATTTCCCAAAGCTATGAAAAATCTATCGAGCTTACAATCTAAGCTAAACGCCATCTAATCCCGCTAAAAAGCTAATCTCGGCTTAAATGACGCTATTCAAAGCAAACTTGGGTCGGGGTCTGACAAATTTCTTCTATGATGTCCATACTCCAGGCTTCAAAAGGCCAAGACACTGTTGGGGGATGAAGATAAGTTGGTGGTTGATGTATGTAATCACCATGAACTTGACGTTCTCTGCACTTTTTGGCAAACTATATGGAGTCTGCAATCATTGTAGGCCAGTAATATCCCAACCTTTGTATCTGGTCATGCAATTTCGGTCCAGCCTGATGGGCGCCACATAGCCATGCATGGACTTCTCTTAATGCACCTTCTGCTTCCACTTGGGACAGACATCGTAGCAAAACTCCATCAAATGGTCTCCGATATAGAGTTTTGGATGGAAGATCATAATAATATCTAGGCGCACTCCTCTAGATACTAGTTCTACCTTTGATATTGTCGGGTAGAATGGCATGTAAGATGTAGTCGATGAAGAGTTCTCTCAAGTCTCTAAATGAATTTTCATATGAAGGAGCTTCACTTATCGAGACTTGAAAGCAATCTGCTACAGCCTGGTGAGTATCGAGGGGTGGCAATAACTTCTGTTCTGTGATGATAATTTCCACAGTACCATTCTTCGGCAAGGCCATTGAAGCAGAGCATCCGCCTTGATACTTTCACGTCTTGGTACGTGATGAAGTTCTATCAACGTGAATTGGTCTTTAAGCTTTTGGGCTTTGTTGAAGTAAGGGACCTAGTTTGGCTTTCTTACCTCATATTCGAGATTCATTTATTTTATGATCAATTGAGAATCTCCATATACTGCTAGTATGTCGATGCTGGATTCCAATGCTAACTCCAACCACATGATTAGAGTCGTATATTCAGTCGCATTGTTAGAGCAAGGCTGCAGCAATGAGAATGAGTGAGATATGTATATTCTTTCTGGACTGCAAGAGATAATTCCCAATTCTGACACCATTTCACCAAATTCATTGGTTTACATAGCTCCGTCATAGTGCATGATCCAGTGAAGATCAGGATCAACAGTATGTTTAATGATCCTTTCGGCGAAGAATACCGGTTCATTATGATTAGTCATCTTTGAATTCAGATGCCTCTGATAAAGGATGTTCAGCTAGGAAATCCGCCAAGGCCTGCCCTCTGATTGCTTTTGCTAACGCGTATCTCATATCATAGCATGACAATAATATAGACCATTTAGCTAGCCGATCATTCAGAGAACCAGCCTTTGTCATCAATACCTTCAGTTGATTGAGGGACACTATATATACTATATTTGACAGTAGGTAGTGTCGGAGCTTTTGTACCGCGAACATAAGAGCCAGGCATTCTTTTTTAACAGGTTTGTTTTTGTGCTCTACCCCCACTAACATTCGAGATAGGTAGTAGAGAGCTACTTCTTTGCCATCATCATTATTTTGAGCCAACATAGCGCCCAAAGAATGATCTAAGGCCCTTGTGTACATGATAAATGGTTTATTTGACCTTGGAGCTGCCAGTACAGGTGGATTGGTCAAATACCTTTTAATGTCTTTGAAGGCTTCATCGCATTCCTTGTCCTAGACAAAATCAACCCCTTTCTTCATCAGGCGAGAGAAGGGTCTGCACTTGTCGGATAAGTTAGAGATGAATCTCCTGATGTAGGCCAATCTGCCTCTGAGTTCTTTAAGAGTTTTTGGTGGAGGCATCTCTAGTATTGCTTGACTTTGATTGGATCAAGCTTGATTCCTCCCTTGCGTATTGTAAATCCGAGGAACTTTCCTACTCTGAAGAAACATTTGAGAGGATTCATATGCAATTTGAACTTCCGCAATCGCTCGAAGACCTTACGTAAATCATCAAAATGAGTATCCTTCTTCTTGCTTTTAATGGTGAGATCATCTACATAACATTCGACCGTCTTATGTTGGATATCTTGGAAGATTCTCATCATAGCTCTTTGATATGTGGCTCTTGCATTCTTGAGGCCGAAAGGCATGACTGTATAACAGTATACCTCGAATGGTGTCTTGAATGAGGTGTGCTTTTCATCTTCTGAGGACATCTTGATTTGGTCCAAAAAACTTGATCGGTCCTCAAGTGTAGGGTACGATTGTAGTAATAATCTAGTAAATCTAGGTCGATCCACATTGAGCAATGCTTTTAAAAAAACCTTCCAACTTTGACCTGTCCTAAATAAACACTAAATTTGGCCTAAATAGAAACTAATTAAATTAGATAACTAAATATAAAAATTTTAATTACAATGCTTTCCAAAAATAAAAGAACTATTGTAATAATGGAAACCTAATCTAAGCAATCCTAAAATATCTAAAAACCTGCAAAAGAATACACAAATCAAACTTCCAGTTTAAAAAAAATCAAAACAAAATTTCATAAATTAGATCCTACTTACCAAAATCAATTTTTTTTGCAAATATGAATGATCTATAATGCCCTAAATGCTAACAATGCAATTTTATGCAAGTTTCTAACTATATGATGCATGCTGTAAAAATTCTAAGTATGGAAACTATTGCGCAGCCCTGTTTTCAATGGACTGCACGACTGGCCTAAGATGGTGTGAACCTAAATCTAATGGCTGGATCAATACTCTGATGATGCATGAACACAATAAAAAAATAAAAAATAAAAAGGATTTAAAACGAAAAAGATATGATCACCTAAAGATGCCTACTTGAACTGTTTTGTTACTGAAATATGAACGCAGGCTTACCAACTACCCTTGTTTGAGCCTCTGGTTGACATGGTTTCTGAGGTTATTTTTGGCTGAAATTCTGCGGTTTCAAAGTCCAATTACCATACTTTAAATCTGCTATTTTGTGGACAAAAATATTAACGTTTACCTGGTTTTCAAATCGTGCACTTTTGTAACCCAGTTGGGTCAGTTCTATTGAACTGTGCAGGATTTTTCACTATTCACTTATCAGATCCAAATTTAGTGTTTCTAATCAGTTGATAATCTTGTGATTTTAGCAAAAAAAAACTTGTTCTAATGCAATTTCTAAATATGAAGTATGCACAAAGACACTTTCTAACCATATATTATGCAAATAACAAGAATAGAAAGTTTCTACTAAACATAGAAAGATGCAAGTTGAGTTTTTAAATCTAGATTTTTTAAATAAAAAAATTAAGAATATTAACTTGAAAATAACAACAAAAGGGGTGGAAAGAAAATAAAAAGCGGAAAAGTAGTACCAAAGATCTAGAAACTAGACAGTCCTACAAGTATTGACAAAGCGATGATAATGTCCTCTCTTCTAAGAGCAGAAAAAAAAATTATGCAAGTGATTATTTGATATCTCTCGACTTTTGATATTTTTATTTTATTTTCAAACCCTTGATCTAATCATGTGAAATATTATCTCCAATCAAAACAAATAAAAGAACTAAAATAAGAAAATTAAATCACTTACATAGAAAGTTGCAAAATCAATCCAAGTAGTGTATTTTTTCCTTAATCTTGAAGTACAAAAAATTAAGATTCTTCTCTCTTCAAGATTTTCTCAACATGATCTCTCAACCTATGTCTAAAGAATTAGGAGGGAGAAGAAGAAGAAGGGGCTTAGAAAGAAAGGGTGGATGGGAGTGGAATAGAGAGAGAAAGAGCCTCCTTGGTTGTTACAAAAGATGTTGCACAAAGTGATGGACGTCCAACCCCCTTGGCTGGGGCTTTTTATGCTTTTTGCAAAAAAAATTTTAATAAAGAATCTCTCATCTTTAGGGCTCTTGTTTCCTTTATGTGTAGAGATTCTTGCTTAGGCTCCAAGCTAGCTTCTTTCTTTGGAAATTCTTTTAAATTTGAGAGATTTCCTTGCCTTATTAGGTTTCTTAATACGCACACCTTCCTTTTATAATTCCAAGAATATCTCTAAAAATTGCATGATGATGTATAGGGAAGAAACTTTCCAAGTATTGAGATTTCTTGCAATTCCCACCTAAAACTTAGCAGACAACTTTCTGATGTCATATCTCCCTAAATATAGCTCTGATTTACACAATCTTGAACTCCACGGAAATCTACTCGAAAAGAGCTTTCCAATGGTGTCTAGATTGAGCCGATCCGACACTCGGTTTGAGAATTATGGCCATTTTAAGTTGCTGCCCCATAAAAATTCGGGAATAATTGTGCACAAATGGAAGCTTCAATGTTGGCATGCAATTGGGTGTGTGGGACCCATGCTGATTTCTCCTACAAATTGAAAGAAATAAATTTACCATTAATTACATGTAAGAAAATAAACATGAATAATGCCTAGGACCACACATGCCTAATGATGCACCCAAATGACAAACTTTCCAAAAATAGCACATGGTGCCAAAAATAGCAAGTATGCATTGATGAAGCCAAAAATTAATATTGGGGTGATGAATGAGATGAAAAATCCTAATTTAACAAAAGTCATGCAATTCAATGAATTTTGACCAATTCTGACCATTTTTCAAAAATATCCCCAAATACATGTAATCATGAAATTAAGTGCAATTATATGCAATTAAACCTAATTAAGTCCACAAATGCTCATGAAATGATGACCTAATGACCTAATTTTGTGGACTTATCAGTTGTATCCCGAGAACCCATCCATAAATGACATCCTCTCATATTCGAACGTATTATCAATCATGATTTCGGGGATAGGCAGCGGAAAATCATCTTTTGGACAAGCCTTATTTAGGTCTAAAAAATCGATACATACCCTGATCTGCCCATTCTTCTTTGTAATGGGGACAATATTTCCAACCAGTCAGGATATTGTTCTTCCCGAATAAATTGAACATTAAAAAGCTTTTGTACTTCTTTTTCAATCTTTTCCATGATCTCCGGCTTGGTACGCCGTTGATCTTGTTTTACTTGTTTGATATCTTTGGAGACATTCAATTTGTGCACAACAACTTTTGGATCCAATCCGGGCATTTCTACGTAAGTCCATGCAAAACAATCCACAAACTCACGCAAGAAATACACGAAATCCTCTAGTTCCTTTCCTTTAATATGAGCATTTACAAAGGTAGAACGAGGATTGTCTGGGATTTCCATATTTACTTCTTGCACTTGATCTTCAGTCGGAGGGTTGGGAGGAGGCTCTTCCACATTATTTTTGGAAGCTTCCAACTCCACAAATCCCTCTAGGGGTACCATTTGGAGATTTAAACCAAGGCCTGATCCCTTTCCAAGGATTCGGTTTTAAAGGCTCAGTGGTTTGTACATTTAGAACCAAATGATCCCAAGGGCCAGGGTAGGATGGGTTTTGGCTTTCATCTGATTGCCAATGATCAGTGACCTGGGATGCTGTATCACTATCATCAATGGCTTCTTCTTGGTGCCGGAAGATGTTCCAGTTAGCAAGATCTTTAAATCTGTCTCCAAAGAACCATCGGAATCGTATTCTTTGGTGAATGCCACCGTTTTCGCCCTGAAGCTTTTTGTGACTATAGGCATGTTTTGGTAGGGAGTGTACCCAATGCCTGACCGAAATTCTTCTATCCGGTGATTCCATTCAAATTGTTCTTTTTGCCTCTACGTCATACCGATGTAAGGTACCAGTATCCCCTCAGTCATTCCCAATCCGGTGGGCTTCTTGAGATTATAGTCCATATTTCTTATCATATTGTGGGATTGATGACTGTAGGGTTTAAAGTCTGACTTACCTTCATTGACGAAATCCCCAGGTGGAGATGAAGCAGAGGCATCTTCTGCCCGATGAGATATTCTGCCATCATCCCAAGGTTTGTTGGGGGGTACCACAAAGGTTGACCCCTCAACTTTGAATATTGGATACAGGCCTGTATATGGATGGAGAAAAGGCTCATACCCTGCCATTGGAGGTGGATCTATGAACACGCCACCATTTTCTTCTGAGTCAGATTCAAATTCAGAATCAGAATCTTGTATCATAGATACTACATTTGTATAGTGTGATCTTCTTCTCATGTTTCTCAAAGGGGAGGGAACATGATCTTCGACAGTTCCCATGAAACTAGAGAATTTCTCAAAATTTTTGAAATCTTTCCCTATGGATAGTATTCGAAAATCATGTTGTAGGCTGTGCCGGCATAATGCGATCCACACGTGTTGAGGTGGAGATTCCTCACACCTGTAAGCCAATTCCAGCCATCGGTCTAATAATTGATAACAAACAGACTCACCCAACCCTTGACGTGTGAGAACTAACCACTGTAAGGAGACTGTTTCTTTTTCCCTTGATTGGCATGCCTCCAATATGCGTATCAGATTGAATGAACGCCTTAGAATGTCCCATCGGGCTGAGGCTGTGAGTTTCACTTCCTAGCCTCCTAGATTCTGTCTCTTACCGACTTCCCTGGTTATGAGACGAGGACAATAAAGCATGATAAATTCGATGACGACTTCCCATCTCGTTCATCATGAGTTTAAACATCCTTTGAGATGCCGAACTATACATTGTAGTTTCATAATGTCCAACTCCACTGCGGTCTCGGGGCGATTGACTATTTGCATTGAGGGCCCATAACAGGTAAGACCAGCGGATTTCTTGATTTGGCTGGTTAAATGGAGAAGCCACATTGTCTGACTTAGAAGATTTAGCGGCAATGACTATGGATTTGCCCTTCTTTATGTTAGGTTTCACCTTGATTGTGAAAGGTTCGGGCGTATCTGCGAACCGTACCACCAGCTTCTTCTTTTGTTGCTGACCCGAGGCTTTGGCTAACTCAATTGTACTTGTTCCTACCACAAGCTTCTTTACATTGGGTTTCCTTTCTTCATATATGGCTGCATCAGTGAAGTAAACCTCTTTTCCTTTGAAAGGCTTCTCATCAACGAACACGCGATGTACCTTTCAACCATCATCAATATATTTGAGAAATTCGTGAAGGGTAGACGATACAATGGAGTAGTCGTGCAACTGCAACCATCTCCTTCCGAGAAAGATGTTATAGCAAGCTCGGGTTTTGACGACATGCAAGGTAGCTTCAGAAGCCAAACTCTCAAGCTGGAATTTGATTTGAATCTTCCCAATGTCGTTTTGAATTTCACCATCATATCCTTGAATCGTAGTACTGGTGCTGGTGAGCTTGTTTGGGGGAACTCCCGATTCTTGCAATGCTGCGACAGTAATAAGATTAAGAGCTGACCCTTGATCCACTTGTACCCTGGGAATTGGCACTTCTTTGATGTATGCCGTGAAGTATAAAGGCCTTGTATGATTGGCGTTCTCCAGCAACATATCTTCTTTAGAGAACGAGATAGTAGCTTTAGAAGTGCTCTGGATAGAGTATCACTCATCACATTGCTTCTAAGGTCTTTTGGATTTAGCTACTTGATGCTTCTTCTCTATTTGATGCAATTGATTATTAGGATCCAGTGCTCGCAATTCTTTGATGAAGTTGTTTCGAGTTTCTTTCGACATCTACAATAGACCGAGAATGTGTAATCGTGCAGGTATGTGCTCTAGATGTTCGACAAAGTCGTACTTAAATGGCTCTACCGACCTTTCATTAACACCGACATTTACATTCTCAGCATTTGCACTTTGACATGTGGGGACTACAAGTGAAGGAGAAGCAGGAGGAAGAGTAGAAGGAGTTGGCGCAGAAGGTTCATCATGGTTGGCTTTATAATTCCTTCCGGACCTGAGGCCGTTCCCAGTGCTTCTTTGGATAGCCAGAACTTCTTCTTACTGGGAGAAGAGATTTGCCATTCCTTCAGTTATGTCTTCCACATCGACAGATGCAGAGGATGTATTGGTTTCTTCTTCCATACCAGCTGCCACATGCAAGATGTTACCTCGGGTACACTCTCAAAATCTGTTGGTTCATTATCCAAGGTAATAATCTCATGTGTTATTGTGATGAATGAATCTGATGAACTAATTGGCATAAGATCAAGAGCTTCTTTGAACTCTGCACGATGATCTCCATTAGATCTTGAAGATGTGTCACTGATCATGATAACCGGTACATCCTTGTTTGCTGGTGTGGGGGTTGCCAAGCTAAAGGTATCTTTTGTTGTAGGTACAAGTGCATGAGCCTGACAACGAAACTCATCATCACCTACAACTGGTAAAGGATCTGGATGAATTTTCGGCGGTACCGGGAATGAAGGAGGGTCCATCTGCCAGTCACCAGGTTCAGGGAATCTTGGATTGTAGATTTGAACTTCTATTTCTGGAATGTTCTTTTGATAGAAGAAGGGATCAGTGATGAAGTCATTTTCATTCAATATCTCATCCGAAAGGTGATTTTCTTCATTAGGATCAGACTCCGGATCACTGTCCTGGTGGTCATCATCCATGGGTGGCAACATTGTAGGGGAGACCTATTCGCCATCTGAGTCCTCCAAGTGTGAAGGTGGAGAGCACTTCAATTTGGAGATTCGGTTGCAATTTGAAATCTGCAACTCATCCTCTTCCTTGGTGAGAGGGAGGAGAAAGTTCACCAAAGTAATGGGCCTTCTCATTACTTCAAAAGATTCTGCTGGCACCTTTTTCCTTGGTGATGGCTCAGTTTCATTCTTTGTTTCTTCTATAGGTTGCGCCTTAACTGTCCGGTGGGAATTACGAAGTGATCTTTTCACTTTCTTTCCCTTTTCGGGAGTAGATCTTGACTCCACTATTTTCCAGCCGTCATCACTTATAAGGTCAGGATGTACCCATATCACTTCTCTAGATGATGTGCTGACCGAGATAAGTTCATCATTATATTCGACTTAATTAATTAGTCGAAACTCCACCGTTTTTGATATGATAGGCCCGATGTTGGTAGGTTCAAATGTTCCGAATGCCACCATGTTGACTGACGTAGTATCACATTGCTAATCGAGCTGTATGACTCCTTTAACCAACATATCTTGTATTCTCTCCTTCAAGATGAAACATTCTTTCAAAGAATGAGAAATCATTCGGTGATAAGGGCAGTAATTTGGATCAGTTGTTCTTCCTTCCTGACTGGGTCTTTTGGAAGAAGGGAGTTCTAGCTTTCCATGCTCCAATAGAGTCTTGAAAATATCTTCAATATTTCAATCAAATGAGTATTTGGCATTTTTCCTCATTTCATAGTCCTCCTTCCTAGCAGCTTCGTCTTTAGGATCTTGCGCCTTTCTGGGAGCCTTCGAAGTTTGGATGTTAAAGACTTCTTCCTTCTTCTTCCCTTGGGTGCAGAAGGCGTGGAAGTTTGAACTCTTTGGGAATTGTGTTTCTGATCAAGTTCCTCACGGCAATTTTCTGCATCTATGATTGATTCCAGTAGTTTAGACATAGATTCACTAATTACCATTTCTTAATCTCGGGCTTGAGATTAGCCTTGCATACATCTACTGCCGACTTCTGAGAGATGGGCTCCTTGCATCTGTAAGCCAGTGCTCTCCACTTGTTTATGAAGCCCTGAACAGACTCATTTTCTCCTTATTTGGATTGAGTGAGTGAGTTTAGGTTGACTGACTGGTCTTCTTCTTAGAAGTGCAGTAATAACTTTTCCTTAAGAACCGCCCATGAGGTGAGGGAATTCTCGGGTAACTGTTTGTACCAATCAAAAACAGTTCCTCTTAAAGTGCCAATGAATGATCTGATTTTCAAGGCATCTACATCAGGCATGCCCCTAAGCTAGGACTTGAAGTAGACTACATGCTGATAAGCAGAGCTTTTGCCCATATAAGACTGGAAGGTCGGGGTTTTGTACTGATGAGGATAGGGTACCAAATCCATTTTAGGTGGATATTTTGGCATGATCCCTTTCTTCTTGAGCCTCCCCTCATCTCTGGTTTTAGTCAGCATGTCTGTCACATCCTTGAAAGTTACAGATTTTTCCGGATCTGTTTGGTGGCCACTATCTGATAGTTGACCACTTCGCTTGGACAACCTTTGTGAGAGCTATTGCATTTGTGCCGCTATCTGATTAATTTTTACTTTAGATGCGTGCAATTCCTTTTTATTTGAAGAAGATGGGGTTGCTGGTGGATGATCGTTTGGAACAGTCACTCGATCCATGAGGAATTGCAACTGAGTAGT
Organism: Litsea cubeba; assembly: GCA_012931725.1. NCBI lineage: Eukaryota > Viridiplantae > Streptophyta > Magnoliopsida > Laurales > Lauraceae > Litsea > Litsea cubeba. The sequence continues at coordinate 17,716,437 of CM022955.1, read as the reverse complement.
GATTTGATTAATCCTGTCATTTTCTTGTTTAACCAAATCCAGTATATTTTCAACTGGGTTTTCGCCTTCAGCTCGCTCTTCAACATTTATCGAAGCACTAGTTTCTCCAGCCATAAAGACGGGGTACTTACCTAGTCTAGTGAAAAGTGAAAAGCCACCTTCAAGATCTCGAGTGGTTAATGGAACATCATCTTCAATGAGCCGGAGTACTGGGGAATCCATGCCCCCTGTGTTTTTGTTGACTGGAGGTGTTTCCTCGTCCATAATCGGAGTTTCATGACCCTCAGAGGTATTATCTAATTCTTCACCTTCGATAGGGTTTGAACTACGAGCAGAGATTCTAGCGGAACGCTTGTTGTGTCTAGTCCTAGTAATGCAAACCACAACAGTATCAAGGTCGTCTTCTTTCATTATCCATTGCGGAGTAATTTTTCTTTGGCCGCAACTTTTCCTTCTATCATTCTTTGGTCGTCTTCTATCATATTGATGATGGGGTTCGACCCTTTTGGATGATGAACCGGTAGTGTGAGGATATTTACCTCATTTTTCTCCTTCTTTTTCAGAAGGTCTTTGAATTGTGTGAGTTCTGCAGCATTATTGATAGGGAAATGGTGTTATTTCTTCTCTGTGAGCTTGATATGCACGTGGTTTAGGAGACCACGTTGTGCATCCTGGGATCATCTCTCTTTGCTGCAGTTTCTTATTCCCGAGCATTTGGCATAAGTTTTTACTTCTATAGGTTTTGGCTTTACCATTTGTTGGGGTTTTCTCCATGTCTTGCACCTTCCGTGCTCCTTTTGTTTCTTTAGTAATGCGAAGGCGAGTTGGAATAGCCTTTTCCAAATTCTGTTGTTCTTTGAGATGAACACCAAAAGGATTTTAGGCGTATTTTGACACCCATGGCTTGCATAGCACGACCTTTTTAGAGGGCTTCACGAATACATGAGAGGCTTTGACAGTAGGAGTAGCTGGAGTCATCCATTGAAAGACAGATACTCGAACTAGGAGCTCATTTTCAGCATGGGTTCTTTTCTGGCCCCTGGAAGTCTTGCTTTCTTGGATGGAAACATTATACAAGCGTTCCTTAGTGTCATCGAAAGTGATGACAAGAGAATTTATGATTTATCTGCAACAAAAGCAAAAGAGACCAATAATGAATGAATGATAGGAGAGAGTATTTACCAGCTCGATCCTATATCAATCTATTTCATCTTTTATTTCTATGTTTTCATACACATGCCATCGAAAAACGGACAGCACTTCAGTACAATAAATATAGCCCCCAAAAGGGGTGAGAAAATTATATGTGATCCAATCATATTCATGGTGATGTATTTGGCTTTTGACCCACATACACCGATGAAATGATTAATTAGGATCTCGTCAAGTTTCGTAGGCCATAAGCAGGGCAGTAAATGCTTGCTACCGACCGAATGAAACCGACTTTAGATTGAGCATTATGGACTTATGAATAGAGACTACTTCACAAGGAAGAGTCTTATTGGCCATATTACATGTGACATGTTTAATCCAAGTCACCATTTTTCAATTTTCCATTTGGTACTGTTTAGGAGAGTCTTAGGTTCTGTACAACGAGTATTCAATCAGTATAAAGGCTTAGAACTTCATGACAGAACATCCAAGAGAAGAAAAATGTGTAAGAAGTCCAGCGGCCTCTTCTTCTGTGGACTGGCCGGTGAAGGCCGCTAGTGTTGGCCAATGGAAGTTGCTGGCATTGGCCGCTGAGAGCCAAGCTCACCGCGTTGGCTTTGCAACTCAGGGCCGTATCGCACTGGATGTCTTTAAGTGTGTAATCCACCGGCCGCGAGACTTAGTCAATCACTATGGCCTCTTTTGGGATATTATCACTTTATAGACATTGGCCGGTCATAGTGAGTTGTCTATTATAACAGCCACTAGACACGCAGCAGGGCATAGACAGGCGGTTGACTCCATAGTTTATGGCCACTATGTCATGTTCGCATTGGCCGCCCAACAAATGCGCGAAGTGGAGCAAGAGTGACCGGTTGACACCAACTTCTATGGCCGCCGTGTTCTTTCTGTATTGGCCACTGGGCGCTGGGCTTCTTCTCCATTTCCTCTTTGTCAGCTTTTGTCACGTCCCCCGAACCCGATTAAAGAAATAATCGGATCCGGGAAGTGAATTTTAGGACTAATTAAAAATTTTGCCCTTTGGGCCCACGGATCGTAGTCCGCGGTGCGGATAAAATATTTCAAGCCTCTTTTAATACAATAAACATTGAGTTCATAGAACTCTAGGCATATGGAATCTTAAGCAATGTATAATAATTCTCATTAAATTAAAATTTGCAAGAAAGAGTAAACAGGAACTAAGAGTTAAGTAATTTATTACATTGGCCAACCCAGATACAAGGCCAATAAAAGAACAGAGTAAAAGATATGATAGTTCCAACGAGATAAATAAATGAATAAAAGCAACTAGTGATGTCCCAATGAGTCACTCTCGTGCCAGGAGTGATGACGCTACTCTACGTCATCGGCACGCCACTCTCGTGCCTCCTCAGCTGGTTGGAGATCCTCTGGGATCTCGTCACAGGCCTGCTCCTCAAAGTAGAAGTCACCTGATGTGTCTGCACACCAAGGAACAGAGTCAATGACATGTTGAGCAATAGATATACAAAGCATAATAAACACGACATGCATCAAGTGTAGAATAATGACAGGTATAAGATGATAAGAATACAAGAATGCAAGGTTAGGCATAAAGCGAGATTAATAAGTCATAGAAACAATAATAGGGATCCTAGCAAACATCTAACAATAACCACTATCCATGCAAATGCAAAACAAGAACAAGAGGGAGACTCCGAGGATGTCCAAAGCCACCTCCCGGGGTACCAGGTAACAATACCCTTGGACTACTGATACCAAAGTCCGGCTCCAGTGGGATCCTAGCTCCCTGTCCTGGGAATAGCAGCACGGTCCTAGCCCGCTCCCAGCTATTCAACGCCATGGACGCCGACTGCCCACCCCGACAACCGAGTAACTGGTTCGTCATTAGACCCCAAACTGCAGATGGCCATGATATACAAACAATAACAAAGTGGTTATGACACAAGAACAACAAGACAAGCAAGTCTGGCTAATTCCATATACAAGACAATATCTTAGGGATTATCTTATTCAAGACGATACAAAACAAGCGAAACACGTGATAATCCCTTTCATACTAGCCAGTCAAGTTCATCAATACAAGACACGGTTTCCTAAGGTACACTCTAAGTCAGGTCCAAGTCCTAAATTCTATAAGAATTTATGTTTCATAATTGATTACATGTTTTATGTCAAGAGAGTGTACAAGGAGAATGGTAACAAAGGATACAAGTCAAAGTCAAGGAGGAATTACAATCCAATCCTAAGCAAATGGTGTCATCCCTGTATTCCCCGTATTCTAACAGAGTACGTATGGAATTTGGATTAATGATGCTTTCAGGAAAATCCCTTGGTGTACAATCATGTTGAGCATCATTCAATTCAACTCCATATGCATTCGGTTACACTACGTGTAATACACGAATACCTAGACAACCCATCGAATTCACACCAAGCCACGTGATTCGATTTCAATCCCATTTATGGTCATGTGCTAGTAAGTTAGTGGTTTCCAACATCTAAGTCCCAAGTCCTAGGTTAAACAATCTCTCTATCAATAACAGGAGTCAAATCCTTAATTCAAATAATTACTTCACTTCCCAACCTCCGATCATGATGAAACTAGAACCATTGGATTCTATGTCTTGAGGGCTTTCCAACGGTATATTATACATGAAAATCCAACAGGCGGATTGATAATTACAAGCCTTTGAAGTTTCAGTGACCATGCACCCTCCGATTGATCGTACCGAAGGTGCGATCAATCGGCACTGAACACCTCACAGTTAGTGCACAGTCCGATCGATCGGCACTGGGCACCTCCCAGTTAACTGAGAGTTTTCACAGACCGATCGATCAGACTGTGATCGCCCACAGTTATTTTGGGGACTGTTCACTGTCCGATCGATCGCACTGTGCGACCGATCGATCGGACAGCGAACCTGTAACCCGCAAATGGGTTTCTGCTCCCTTTTTCCTCCGGTCATTCCAAGACCAAACCTGCAGAAAATGAGCCTCCTCCCCATTCAATCCATACATCACATTCCATTTCATTTAATCAAATTAAATAGTTTCTAATCAACCTAATATCATCAATTTATCCAAAATCTAACCTAACAAATAATTTCCAATTAAAATCAGACAGACTTGGAATTAATGGGAAATCTATCAAGTAACCATTGCAAATCAATAAAGGAACAAACACACATGCTATATTATGCATTGTAAATCTACTTGCCTCAATGTCAGAAGATGAAATAGTTGGGGTAAACTCAAAGAGAAATCTTTCTACCGCAAGATCCACAATCTAACCCGAACAAATACCACCTAGAACGCAAAGAAGACGAAAGAAAGAAGAAGAATCAAGATCGGACCTAATCTAACCAAAGAAATGATAAGGTAAAAATATGAGATTGTGGAATGTCTTACCAAAATGGTATTGGAAGCAAGAGGAGATCGAGAGGAAGACGATTAACGGATCGGATCTCCGAACAGGGTCTTCTAGGGCAGAGTTCCGGCTTGAGAAAGAAAGAGGAAAAGGATGGGGGCTGCTGTTCTTTCGTTCGTTGCAGAGAAAGAATAGAAGTAGGGCACAAACTCGTTTAAGAAGACGATAGAGAGAAAAAGACCGAATCGCCCTTTAAGTGGGTCCGATGAAAGAATGGACCACTTGAAAGGTTTCTGATTGCCGGATCGCGATGAGTCAAGAGACATAAATCATCAGAACGACGAGACCTTTCCAACGAACCCAAAAATCACGGCGTTTGGAATATTTCGGAAAAACACTCAATTTTTCCTAAATTGCAAACTAACCCCCTGCTATGATTAAACGAACTCAGAATCGAATGAAACTATACAGATACTATTCTAATGCTAAAAGAAACTCGCTCATGATCTAAACCCACTTAAATATCTAAAAGACAATTAAATAAAATAATAACAAATTAAACGGGTCAACGGGCCGGGTATTGGCCTAACTGACCCAGTAAGGTCACGGACCTTATAGCTTTTCCTCTAATTTGCTCTTCTCATCTTTTTTTTTTAGAACAGCAGCAATTGAGGAGCTCTTTGTTTGTTTTCTCTCTTTTTGCTTAGAGCAACAGCATCTGAGGGACTCTCTTCAAGCTCTTCTCCAATATTTCGATCAATGAAGAATTACTGATGTAATGTATGATCCCCACAGACGGTGCCAATCTTCTGTTTCGCCCAAAAAAAGAAAAGGAGAGGAATGTAAATCGAAGGCTCTAGTGTTGAAACTACTTTTATTTCGTCCTTTGAACGTTATAGAAAGATGTGAAGACGATTTGTAACGCCCCAATTCCGGATACCGAGAAGATCGTCAAAGTATCGAAATTGGCGCGCTACTTCCCGGAAAATCCGAGAACTTCCAAGATCGTAGGTCCGCAGTGAGGTCCAATTTAAAACTTTTTGAACAATAATGTAACAACAGTTATTATTGCGGAAGCGTATTATAAGCGGAAGCCATACAGAGATAGCGGAAGCATAAGGTATCATCGTATATATGTCAAATGTAGATGGGCTGAAGTCCAGCCTAAATGTATAGTGATAACAAAATCAAAGTTTAATTACATATTTTTATCACTACCCGTCTCACAACAAAAATCTCTCAAAAACCCTAAACAAAGGAACGCTCAAACCCCTGCAGCTAGTGTCGGCTCTCCACCTTCCGGCTCAACCTCATGGTCGGCCGGCCCCCATCCGTAGTCGCCTGCTACGGGCACCTCAACGAGTGCGAACGCATCGCCCTCGAACTCGGGGTCAAGACCTAAGCACCAAGAGTGGGTCAGATCTAAAGATCTGGCAAGTCACAATATGCAGATAATATAGAATGTATGCATCAAAACGAGTAGAGACATGTATAAGGTTAAGAGAGTAACAAAGGTACATATGCTATGCAGTCGTGCAAGATAACAATGTAGAATCATAATAAGCATAACTGTAATAAACCTACACAATATGGCACATCCACATAAGCTGGTCACCGCGGGATATTATGCCGCGGCCCTCCCATACTGAACACAGTCAAGGTAGGGATCCTAAGCTAATGCTAGGGATTACTAACCCTGCAAAATATCATCAACATCATCCACAACGACCGGAACCGGCATCACACCGTCCGTCCCAACAGTGCTCATCATGATAGCCACACAACAAATCTCAATAGCTCCTACCAGTGATGATCAGTCCAACTGGCTGAGCTTAAATCAGCTGAGTGAATGTCTATGCCGACTCGGAAACAATAAAGGTCTGTGTCTGTCTAGGCTTTGCCTTGCGTGAACAGGGTCCTAACAAAAGTCCCTAAGAGGTCTAAGTACTCAATACAAATTGTGGATCATAGTTCAAGTCCAATTCCAATCATTGGATCCGTACCAAGGCCCACCAAATACTTGGCCTGGTCTATAACAATCCATATGAGACACAAGTCCATGTTCAATGACATATGATCCATCTACGTCCATAATGGGTCACAAGCCCATACAATCTAACCTCTCCATTCTAGGGTAATTCACATCCAACTTAGGCCATAAAAAGGGCCCGCCTAGCCACAGACACGGGTCAATGATCCACCAAATCAGATTACCGGGTCACCTCTAAGTATTCCTAGGTTTAGGTCCTCCATTTTCCATTTAATTAACAGGTATGAGCAATAATGAGGACAATAGAGTGATAGTCGTAGTATGAGGGAGATGAATCTCCAAGTACACGAATCATAGGGAGATAGCAACAGTCCAACCTAGGTAAATGGTCCACTTTCGGATACAGGTCCATCTCAGGTAATTCGATCTTTAAGTGAAACCACAGATGCTAAGGAATATTGTGTTTGGTGCTTAGAAGTTATGTGCATCATTTTGGTAACGTATAAAGGTCGAATCATCTTAGATTACATGACCTGGATTTTAATTAGTGGACCCCACGAGTCAAGGTTGAGCCGTACCATTGACTCGTGGCTGGCACAGTGATGGAAGTCTATTTGAATGGTCAATGGGCCCTACATATGATTGCAACAATAGAAATTAGAATCTGGGGATCGTCACTGTACACAGTGTGCTCAGCCGACCTCCTGGCCTGGGCGGTCAGCTCGGCACACTGTGATCAGAGAAGGTGAAACATCCTGCAGGCAAAGCCTGTTTGTCCAGGACTTCCTGTGAGTTCGGCTAACTCCCTGGCCTGGGTAGTCGGCCGTGCACACTAAGAATTCTGGCTGAAGGGAATGTCCCAGGTTCTAGTCTCCTTTGTTGAAATCCCGCCTTTTTGGAAATCCATCTCGGAGTTCGGCTAAGCAATGGAGCTCAATTGGATACTCAGTTCGGCCACCCAGCTCAGCTCGGCAAGGGGCCTAGCTCAGTTGGATCACCCAGCTGAGTTCGGGAAAATGCATTGGGCTTGGCAGGACATTGAGGTTGGTTTAGCTCTCAGCTCGGTTAAGCACTGAGTTCGGCTAAGTTCGAAGTCCGATCTGGCACAGAACCCGGTCTGGCACTGAGCTCGGCAAAATACTGAGCTCGGCCATAACACTGAGTTCGGCCGTGACACTGAACTCGGCTTTGAGCACTGAGCTCGGCCTAGACACTTAGCTCGGCTAAACGCGAATCTCATCCTAATCATTATGCTCGGCGGAACTCTGAGTTCAGCTAGTGTCGAATCCAGCCATCGCTGAGTTCGGCCAGTCTGAGCTCGGCAGTTGCTGAGCTGCGCTAACGCTGAGCTCGGCAACCGCTGGGCTCTGCAAGTGCTGAGTTCGGCAGTTGCTGAGCTGCACTAATGCTGAGCTCGGCAACCGCTGGGCTCTGCAAGTGCTGTGCTCGGCCATCGCTGGACTCTGTCCATCTCTCCTATCAGTGTTGTGTTCTGTTACAGAACCCAGTTCTGCGACAGGACACAACTTCTCTTCATTAAGCACAGGAATGGTGGTCCACCTCTGATCAAAATCCAGATCAAGTAGCACCCCATGGTCGCACAGGCCCCCTCACATAGACGTAGGGTCCTGATCTACCAAGGGTGGTCCTACTTCGATTCCGATCTCAATACTGCGAGATGGGTTCTTGTCATTCCATCTCCGGAAACTCATTTCCGTGACCCAATTCTTCTGGGATTCTCCATAGACCATTACAGAAGCAAAATAAATCATTCCTACATCATCCACCCATCATCAACCGGCCATTGATCATCCAAATGAGGTAATCCCATCCATCAATGGCCAAAGGAACCAAACAAACATGCTCAAGGATCGATCTAAACATATATATTACAAATTGGAATTCTACTGCAAATCAAAGGAAGGAAACATGCAATCTAGACTACCAGCACAGTGCACTTGCCTTGATCAATTGAAGGTAGAATGAAAAGAGAGAAAACCACAGGGAAAAAGAGAAAAGGTCTCGGCAGTTGCTCCTACGGTGCAGGTCGACCTCGGCTGGCCTTCTGTTAAGGGATTTCTGGGGCGAGGAAGAGAAAAGAGAGATTGGAGGGGGAGATGAGGGTTCGTTGGAGGGAATTGGGGAAGAAGAGAGAAGAGATTGGAACTTGAGAGAAAAGGAGATGAACAGTAGTTGTTAGGGCAGGGGAGGGTTTAGTTTATATAGGTTGGGTTTTTGGGTTATGGACAAAAATGCCCTTAGGGTTAGAATGGGATTAGGGTTAGGGTAAAGGGTATCTAGGTCTTTAGGTGGGCTTCTAGAAGATTCTTTGGTGCAAACCCCCTATGGTAAATACAAAACTCTAGCTAGGGCCTCTAACAAACTCCCTAACTCTAAAAATAACAAAAGACCCCCTATTGACTCTACTAATTACACCACTAGACTAACCCTAGGAAAATACATAACTACCCTCACTAAGCTCCATAATTAATATAATTAAAATACTTAGGCTAATATATAGTATTCAAATTCACATTGAGGGCCCACCAGGGGTGGGGTCTCACATTCCTCCCTCCTTAAAGACATTTGGTCCCCAAATGTAAAAACAAGGTAAGAACATACCTGCGGTAGAAGATGTGGATAATCTCTTGCCACCTGGTCTCGTAGCTCCCAAGTAGCCTCCCCCGGAGTGTGATGCTCCCACTGAACCTTCACGAACTGAATGGTTCGGTCCCGAAGCACCTTCTCTTTGGTGTCGATGACGGCGACTGGCTTGGCGATGTAGGACGCGTCGGGCTGGATGTCGAGCGGCTGGTGATGCAGAATGTGGGTAGGGTCCTCCACATACTTCCTCAACATCGAGACATGGAAGACGTCGTGCACACCTGATAGCTCTGCTGGCAACTGAAGTCTGTAGGCGACATCTCCGATCCTAGCCTTGATCTCAAAGGGTCCGACATATCTCCGTGCTAACTTGCCCTTCTCGCCGAATCTGAGGGTGCCTCGAGCTGGGGAAACCTTCAGGAATACACGGTCTCCTTTCTGAAACTCAAGGGGTCTGCGTCGGTTGTCTGCATAGCTCTTCTGTCGACTGCGGCTAATCTTCAGGTTCTCCACTATCTGGTGGATCTTCTCATTGGTGTCGCCGACGATAGATGGTCCATGGAAGCTCCTGACACCAACTTCCTCCCAACAGATTGGGGTCTTGCACTTCCTGCCGTACAACTGCTTCGAACGGTGCCATCTTGATGCTCGAGTGGTAACTGTTGTTGTAGGCAAACTCACAGAGTGGCAAAGAATCCTCCCAGTTCTCCTTGTAATCTAGGACACAAGCTCGCAACATATCCTCCAAGGTCTGGTTGGTGCGCTCCGTCTATCCGTCTGTCTGGGGGTGATAGGCTGTGCTGAAGCTCAACTTGGTACCCAAAGCTCGCTGAAGACTATCCCAAAAGTGAGAAGTGAAGCGTGGATCTCTGTCTGAAACAATCGAAGCTGGAACTCCGTGCAAAGAGACGATCCTGTCCACGTACAGCTTAGCAAGGACGTCGAGTCCTGCTCTCATCGACACTGGCAAGAAGTGAGCTGACTTAGTCAGTCTATCCACGATCACCCAAATGCCATCACTGCGTCTTCGGGTAGCTGGAAGTCCTGCAATAAAATCCATGGTAATATGCTCCCACTTCCACTGAGGTATCTCGAGCTGATGAAGTAGCCCTGGTGGCTTCTGGTGCTCGGCCTTGATCTGCTGACACGTTAGACATCTGGCCACATAGCCTGCAATCTCTTTCTTCATGTTGTTCCACCAGTAGTAGCTCCTCAGGTTCCTGTACATTTTGGTGCTGCCTGGGTGAATCGAATATCTGCTGTGGTGTGCATCTGCTAAGATCTGGTCCTTCAGCTCCTGGATATCTGGTACACACAGCCTGTCCTGGTAGTAAAGTACTCCACCAATCAGCCTGAACTCTGGTCTCTGGTCAATCTGCTCAATCACTTTGACAAGCTTAGGATCGCTGCGTTGACTGTCCTTGACCTCTCCAAGCAACTCTGGTTCCCATGCGGACATGGTAGCAAGCATAACTCTATCGCTGAGCGGCTGAAACTGGACATCCAAGTCACTGAAGACATCGGTCCACACACCCTCTGCTGGTAGAAAACTGACTAGGGCGGTCTTCCTGCTCAAAGCGTCTGCTACGACGTTCGCCTTACCCAGATGGTATTTGATAGGGAAGTCGTAATCCTTGATGTATTCCATCCAACGCCTCTGACGGTTGTTGAGATCATGCTGAGTGAACAGGTACTGCAAACTGCGATGATCTGAATGGACTTCGAACTTCTTTCCGTAGAGGTAATGCCGCCACATCTTCAGTGCAAACACGACTGCTGCGAGCTCTAGATCGTGGGTAGCATACTTCTTCTCGTACTCCTTTAGCTGACGTGAACCATAGGCAATGACTTTGCCCTCCTGCATCAAAACACAACCAAGACCGGTCCCTGAAGCGTCGGTGAAGACAACGAAACCGCCTGTACCAGAAGGTAAAGATAAGATCGGTGCTGACGTCAGTCTCTCCTTCAGCTCTTGAAAACTGTCCTCACAAGCATCTGTCCATACGAACGGTACGTCCTTTCTCGTCAGCTTGGTCAAAGGGGCTGAAATCGAAGAGAAACTCTTGACAAATCTGCGGTAGTAGCCTGCTAAGCCAAGGAAACTCCGAACTTCTGTGACATTCTTCAGTCTCTCCCAGTTTACTACTGCCTCGATCTTTGCTGGATCCACTGCTAGGCCGTCTCTGGAGATGATATGTCCGAGGAAGACTACTTGCTCTAACTAGAACTCGCACTTGCTGAGCTTTGCGTACAGCTGGTTGTCACGTAGCAACTGTAGAGACGTCCTCAAATGCTGCTCGTGCTCCTCTCTAGACTTGGAGTAGACCAACACGTCGTCGATGAACACCACCGTAAAGCTGTCGAGGTACGGGGCGAAGATCTTGTTCATCAGGGCCATGAACACTGCCGGCGCATTCGTCAACCCGAACGGCATCACGAGGAACTCATAGTGCCCGTAACGAGTATGAAACGCTGTCTTCTGCACATCCTGCTCTCTGACTCGCAGCTGATGATATCCCGATCTCAGGTCCACCTTTGAGAAGTACTGCGCTCCCTGAAGCTGATCGAAGAGCTCGTCGATCCGGGGAAGAGGATACTTGTTCTTCACTGTTGCCTGGTTCAGCTGCCTGTAGTCAATGCACATCCTCATCGATCCGTCCTTCTTCTTTACGAAGAGCACAGGTGCTCCCCAAGGTGACATGCTCGGTCTGATGAAGCCCTTGTCTATCAACTCTTGCAACTGGATCTTCAACTCTCGCAGCTCTGCTGGAGCCATGCGATAAGGAGCTCTGGAAATCGGTGCGGTGCCTGGCACAAGCTCAATGGTGAAGTCGATCTCTCTCACTGGAGGCAATCCCGGGATCTCGTCGGGAAATACATCTGGGAACTCACAGACAACTGGTATCTCCTCGACTCCCTTGGACTTCTTGTCCTCTGAGATGAATGCGATGTAGCCTTCGCAACCTGATCTCACTAGCCTCTCTGCCTTCAGTGCTGAAATCAATCTGGTACTGCGTGGCTTCTTCTCGCCTACAAACTCGACTGTGTCGTCTGAACCGTCGATGGTAAGTCTGACTATCTTCTCGAAGCAATCCATCACCGCTCGATATCTGGCCAACCAATCCATCCCCAAGATAACGTCGAAGTCATGCATGGGTAACACGATCAAATCTGCAAACATAATGTACTCCCCGATCTGCACTCGGCATCTGGGGTGGTAAGTCTGACACACTACCCTCTTGCCCACGGGCGTAGACACAACTAGCGTGCAAGGCAACTCCTCTCCTACCCCACCAAGAATTAAAGCAAAAGCAGAAGACACGTAGGAATGTGTCGCACCAGGGTCAAACAATACTCTAGCGACCATATCACAAACAGAAAGAGTACCTTCGACGACGTTCCCTGCAGCTTCGGCCTCCTCATGTGTGAGTGCAAATGCCTGACCTGTGGCCTGAGGTCTCTGCTGCTGTCGCTGCTGTCCATAGGGTCTCTGGTGTCGTCCCCTCTGGTAGTGCTGTCCCCTGGGCTGCTGGGGTCCACGTGCCTGCTGCTGGGCATGGTACTGCTGCTGAGGTGGCTGGGGTGCCGGTGCAATCTGCTGAACGGGTGGAGCTGGAGCTGGTGCTCTCGGTGGTGCTGGAAGCTGAAGCATCGGGGCCTGAGGCTGTCCTCTTCTGAATGGGCAAAATCTGGAGATGTGTCCTGTCTCCCCACAGTCATAGCATACTCTGGGCCCACGCTGCTGCTGCTGCTGAGGCTGCCGCTGATACTGATGCTGCCTGGCCTGGCCTGCTGGCCTCTGTCTCTGAAATGGCTGCTGCTGTATGGGTAGAGGCTGCGGTCTGACCAAGGCGGCTCTAACTCGCCTCTGCTGTTGACTGGCCTCTATCCGCTGCAGACGCTCCTCTGCCCAGTAAGCTCTCCTCAAAGCCTCCTCATATGTGGGCAGCTCGATGCAGGACATGCTCAACTGAATCTCATCTCTCAGCCCGTCGACGAACCGACGGATCCTCTCGGACTCAGGTGTGATCAGAGCCTCTGCAAAACGAGAAAGCTGGGTGAAGCGAACCTCATACTGGTAGACAGTCATGCTGCCTTGCACCAGCGCCTGAAATTCCCGCAGCTTGCGGTCTCTGACGTGAGATGGTATGAACTTCCGAAGGAAGTCCGTCCTGAATGCAGTCCAAGCGATCTCGTCTCCTATCATCTCGAAATGACGCTGAATCGTCCTCCACCAGTCCTCCGCGACTCCCCGGAACATGTAAGCGGCTAACTGCACTCTCTGCTGACCGGTGCACTCGAAGACCTTGAAGATCTTCTCCATCCGCACAATCCATTCGTCGGCCACCAGCGGGTCATCGGCGCCAGTGAACTCAGGCGGTCCTCTTTTGAGGAACCTCTCAAATATGACGTTCGGGTCTGCCTCCCGAACGAATGCCGCCGCTATGCCTGGCTGAGCCACCCTGTCCATGATGTCCAAGACTTGCGTCTGGAATTGGGCGAAATCCTCGGCCTGCTGCTGCTGCGCCGAAGCCTGGGCCTCCTGGGAAACGAGGAAGGCCTGCAAGAACCTCTGGAAACGCTGCTCGAAGTCTGGCGGACTACCGACTGCTGGTATCATATGTGATGGAGAACCCTCTCTAGACATCTGTCAAGAGAAAGAAATTAGGTTAGTTTAAGTCCAACACTTAGGACTACACTGATTCTACCCGATCCATCGACCCTACACGTACTCCCACACTGAGATCCTCACTACGTCCTAAAGTTTCTAGTGTATTTTATTTCCTAGAGACTTGCCCGCTCTGACACCATAAAAATGTAACGCCCCAATTCCGGATACCGAGAAGATCGTCAAAGTATCGAAATTGGCGCGCTACTTCCCGGAAAATCCGAGAACTTCCAAGATCGTAGGTCCGCAGTGAGGTCCAATTTAAAACTTTTTGAACAATAATGTAACAACAGTTATTATTGCGGAAGCGTATTATAAGCGGAAGCCATACAGAGATAGCGGAAGCATAAGGTATCATCGTATATATGTCAAATGTAGATGGGCTGAAGTCCAGCCTAAATGTATAGTGATCACAAAATCAAAGTTTAATTACATATTTTTATCACTACCCGTCTCACAACAAAAATCTCTCAAAAACCCTAAACAAAGGAACGCTCAAACCCCTGCAGCTAGTGTCGGCTCTCCACCTTCCGGCTCAACCTCATGGTCGGCCGGCCCCCATCCGTAGTCGCCTGCTACGGGCACCTCAACGAGTGCGAACGCATCGCCCTCGAACTCGGGGTCAAGACCTAAGCACCAAGAGTGGGTCAGATCTAAAGATCTGGCAAGTCACAATATGCAGATAATATAGAATGTATGCATCAAAACGAGTAGAGACATGTATAAGGTTAAGAGAGTAACAAAGGTACATATGCTATGCAGTCGTGCAAGATAACAATGTAGAATCATAATAAGCATAACAGTAATAAACCTACACAATATGGCACATCCACATACGCTGGTCACCGCGGGATATTATGCCGCGGCCCTCCCATACTGAACACAGTCGCGGTAGGGATCCTAAGCTAATGCTAGGGATTACTAACCCTGCAAAATATCATCAACATCATCCACAACGACCGGAACCGGCATCACACCGTCCGTCCCAACAGTGCTCATCATGATAGCCACACAACAAATCTCAATAGCTCCTACCAGTGATGATCAGTCCAACTGGCTGAGCTTAAATCAGCTGAGTGAATGTCTATGCCGACTCGGAAACAATAAAGGTCTGTGTCTGTCTAGGCTTTGCCTTGCGTGAACAAGGTCCTAACAAAAGTCCCTAAGAGGTCTAATTACTCAATACAAATTGTGGATCATAGTTCAAGTCCAATTCCAATCATTGGATCCGTACCAAGGCCCACCAAATACTTGGCCTGGTCTATAACAATCCATATGAGACACAAGTCCATGTTCAATGACATATGATCCATCTACGTCCATAATGGGTCACAAGCCCATACAATCTAACCTCTCCATTCTAGGGTAATTCACATCCAACTTAGGCCATAAAAAGGGCCCGCCTAGCCACAGACACGGGTCAATGATCCACCAAATCAGATTACCGGGTCACCTCTAAGTATTCCTAGGTTTAGGTCCTCCATTTTCCATTTAATTAACAGGTATGAGCAATAATGAGGACAATAGAGTGATAGTCGTAGTATGAGGGAGATGAATCTCCAAGTACACGAATCATAGGGAGATAGCAACAGTCCAACCTAGGTAAATGGTCCACTTTCGGATACAGGTCCATCTCAGGTAATTCGATCTTTAAGTGAAACCACAGATGCTAAGGAATATTGTGTTTGGTGCTTAGAAGTTATGTGCATCATTTTGGTAACGTATAAAGGTCGAATCATCTTAGATTACATGACCTGGATTTTAATTAGTGGACCCCACGAGTCAAGGTTGAGCCGTACCATTGACTCGTGGCTGGCACAGTGATGGAAGTCTATTTGAATGGTCAATGGGCCCTACATATGATTGCAACAATAGAAATTAGAATCTGGGGATCGTCACTGTACACAGTGTGCTCAGCCGACCTCCTGGCCTGGGCGGTCAGCTCGGCACACTGTGATCAGAGAAGGTGAAACATCCTGCAGGCAAAGCCTGTTTGTCCAGGACTTCCTGTGAGTTCGGCTAACTCCCTGGCCTGGGTAGTCGGCCGTGCACACTAAGAATTCTGGCTGAAGGGAATGTCCCAGGTTCTAGTCTCCTTTGTTGAAATCCCGCCTTTTTGGAAATCCATCTCGGAGTTCGGCTAAGCAATGGAGCTCAATTGAATACTCAGTTCGGCCACCCAGCTCAGCTCGGCAAAGGGCCTAGCTCAGTTGGATCACCCAGCTGAGTTCGGGAAAATGCATTGGGCTTGGCAGGACATTGAGGTTGGTTTAGCTCTCAGCTCGATTAAGCACTGAGTTCGGCTAAGCTCGAAGTCCGGTCTGGCACAGAACCCGGTCTGGCACTGAGCTCGGCAAAATACTGAGCTCGGCCTAGACACTTAGCTCGGCTAAACGCGAATCTCATCCTAATCATTATGCTCGGCGGAACTCTGAGTTCAGCTAGTGTCGAATCCAGCCATCGCTGAGTTCGGCCAGTCTGAGCTCGGCAGTTGCTGAGCTGCGCTAACGCTGAGCTCGGCAACCGCTGGGCTCTGCAAGTGCTGAGTTCGACAGTTGCTGAGCTGCACTAATGCTGAGCTCGGCAACCGCTGGGCTCTGCAAGTGCTGAGCTCGGCCATCGCTGGACTCTGTCCATCTCTCCTATCAGTGTTGTGTTCTGTTACAGAACCCAGTTCTGCGACATGACACAACTTCTCTTCATTAAGCACAGGAATGGTGGTCCACCTCTGATCAAAATCCAGATCAAGTAGCACCCCATGGTCGCACAGGCCCCCTCACATAGACGTAGGGTCCTGATCTACCAAGGGTGGTCCTACTTCGATTCCGATCTCAATACTGCGAGATGGGTTCTTGTCATTCCATCTCCGGAAACTCATTTCCGTGACCCAATTCTTCTGGGATTCTCCATAGACCATTACAGAAGCAAAATAAATCATTCCTACATCATCCACCCATCATCAACCGGCCATTGATCATCCAAATGAGGTAATCCCATCCATCAATGGCCAAAGGAACCAAACAAACATGCTCAAGGATCGATCTAAACATATATATTACAAATTAGAATTCTACTACAAATCAAAGGAAGGAAACATGCAATCTAGACTACCAGCACAGTGCACTTGCCTTGATCAATTGCAGGTAGAAGGAAAAGAGAGAAAACCACAGGGAAAAAGAGAAACGGTCTCGGCAGTTGCTCCTACGGTGCAGGTCGACCTCGGCTGGCCTTCTGTTAAGGGATTTCTGGGGCGAGGAAGAGAAAAGAGAGATTGGAGGGGGAGATGAGGGTTCGTTGGAGGGAATTGGGGAAGAAGAGAGAAGAGATTGGAACTTGAGAGAAAAGGAGATGAACAGTAGTTGTTAAGGCAGGGGAGGGTTTAGTTTATATAGGTTGGGTTTTTGGGTTATGGACAAAAATGCCCTTAGGGGATAGAATGGGATTAGGGTTAGGGTAAAGGGTATCTAGGTCTTTAGGTGGGCTTCTAGAAGATTCTTTGGTGCAAACCCCCTATGGTAAATACAAAACTCTAGCTAGGGCCTCTAACAAACTCCCTAACTCTAAAAATAACAAAAGACCCCCTATTGACTCTACTAATTACACCACTAGACTAACCCTAGGAAAATACATAACTACCCTCACTAAGCCCCATAATTAATATAATTAAAATACTTAGGCTAATATATAGTATTCAAATTCACATTGAGGGCCCACCAGGGGTGGGGTCTCACACGATTCACGTGAATGTTTTCTCGCATAAGAGGAGTCGTCCCCACTTTTATTTACATGGGTTCTTTGTTGCTTCACCTTCTGAGTGCAGGTTGTTTACAATTTTCCATACAACCCCCTCGTCAGGCTTAAGAGATCAAAACAATGGAGAATATACATTGAAGGGAGAGAAAAGGAGTTTGCTGTTTTCAAAAATTCGTTGGAGATTGAATTGGAGAAGTCTGCAATTTGACTTATTCGGGCGGCCTTTGTAGTTCACCGCCATTATTAAGGAAGAAGGATTAATTAGAGAAGTCTGCCTCAAAACAGCATAGACAATCTCCGTCCTTCCTCCATGGTGGGAGGAACAAAGGCTACTTTTCGGAAGCTGTCACCCAGGCCCAAAGAGAAGCGTCCACTACTGCCAGATTCTCACCTTGCTAATGAAGGAAGAAAGAGTTTCAAAAATCGCAGAGTGTCTAGGCTTCTTTCCCTAGATTTCGGGTGGGAGGGGGGGGTTCCACGCTCTCCCAAGTCTTCCTTTTATATCTTTTGGAGGAGCCATAATGGCTGGAGATCATGGAGGAGTGGAGGTGGTTTTCAAAACTGTCTTCAGTGGGAGACGTTGCACGTTCGGCGGCCATGAGAAGATGGAACTGGCCAGGTCGTGGGAGATCATGGGCGTCAGGTAGCCGAGATGAAAGAAGTACGGCAGTCAGTACGACATCCAGCGGTCAGTTCTTGACTAGAGACCAGCGGCTGCTTCATTGCTTTGAGCGGCCAGTGAGCATGACATTCAGCGGTCACTTCTTAACTGGAGACCAGTGGCTGCTTCATTGCTTTGAGCGGTCAGTGTGTTCAAGGGCTGCAACCGCCAATGGGTCTTGTAGTCTGTAGTCGCTGAGGAGTTCTATTGCTGTGGCCGGTCGGACTTTAATGTCATCACTTCCTTATGGAGAAATGAGTAATTTGCCTTGGGGAAGGTTACGTACAAGCAGATGGTTTTTGTATGTCAACAATCATGATTTACTATTCTTTTGAGTAAGTATCTGAAGATCAAAATCATACAATATACATACATTCCATATCAAGAAGACTATGAGATAAATTCCATTGATGAATGACAAAAAAAAGGGGCATTCGGTGACGGGTCCCTGAACATTTCACTTTAATGCCTTAGATCCAAAAAAAAAAAGTCATGCAGCCAAAGGTCCCTCTCACATTTCTTGATACATGAAATGTCTAGTTTACCCTTTCTTTAAATCATATCCATGATTGGTGGGATATCCCATTAATAATGGCCACTAACATTTAATTGCCCACGATTAATGGAATCCCCAGATTTTCAAATAAATTCTAAAAACATACTAATAAATTTTAAAATAACGAAAATAAATTTTAAACATGCAATAATTTAAAAAAAAACAATAAATTAAAAAAAAACAGCAATATATAATCCAATAATGGAAATAAATTTAAAAAGATGCAAATAAGTTTCAAAATATCCAAATAAATTTCAGAAAATGTAAATAAATTTCAAAAGACGAGAAAAAATATCAAAAAATCCAAATAAAATTTAAAAAATGCAAATAAATTTCAAAAAATTGGAATAAATCTCAAAAGAAGTAAATAAAATTAAAAAATGTAAATAAATTTTAAAAAATGCAAATACATTTGCCAAAACTAAGATAACCCAATTTTCCAAATTTCAGAAAAATTTTCCAAAAACTCAAGTATTTTTGTCAAAACTCAGTTAAATTTATTTCAAAAAATACAAATAAATTTCAAATGACACAAATAAAATTCAAAAACACAAATAGGTCTAAGAAAATACAAATAAATTTGTCAAAATTACAGAAATATTCGTTCAAAAACTCAATTAAAAATTTTAAAATAGAGATAAATTTGTTAGAAACTCGGGTTTTATTTTCAAAAATTCAACTAAATTTGCCAAATTCAGATAAATTTTGTTCCAAAACTCAGATAAATTTGACGAAAATTCAGATAAATTTGTCAAAAACTCAGATAAATTTGTCAAAAACTAAAATAAACTTTATAGAAACTCCGATAGATTTCTTCAGAACTCAGATAAATTTGACAAAAATTCAGATAAATTTCACAAAAACTTAGATAAATTTGATAGAAACTCAATAAAATTTGTTAAAACTCTGATAAATTTGCCAAAGTCTCAGATAAATTTGACAGAAACTCATATAAATTTGATAAAATTCAGATAAACTTAACAAAGACGTAAATAAATTTCATAAAAAATCAAATAAATTTTGACGAACTCAGATAAATTTGAAAAAACTCAGCTAAATTTGATAATAACTCAGATAAATTTGCCAAAAAATTAGATAAATTTACAGCAAAGCCTGCAACTAAGCTATGTCACCGTCCATCCATTCTGTCTACCTTATAGATCTCGTCTATACGAATCCAAAAAAAAACGGAATGTAATTTTGAGTCCGAATGGCTCCAGAAATCTAGAAATAATTCTTGCCGTTGAACCCGGTCAAACTGCCTTGACTGTACTGTTGAATATGGATTGTTCCTGGGCTTCTGTGAAATGGTTCAGGTTGAACTGAGCTAGACCTGACTCACAAAGGACCCAACTGGGTCGTCTCCTTCCTCCCAATGCCTGCAACAGGCGCTATGCAACCTCTGGCAGTTGTCTTCTGCAGCAACGGTGGGAGGGCGGTCAGACGGCGAGGCGACCATTCCCTCTGTGTTTCGATTTCTCTACAATAGAGAAACAAAGACACAGACTGATCCTCTGTGTCTCGATTTCTCTGCAACAAAACCCAACTGGGTCGTCTCCTTCCTCCAACACAACTTTGCAAGCGCCGGGCCAGATCCAGTGCCTCCTCTGGTTCTTCGATCTGCGTGGCCCACCAAGAGACTGATCTTCTGCAATCCTGGATCAGTTCTCTGCAACGAACTTATTCCGGAATCCTTCGGTCCGGATCCTCGTGCATCTTCTTCTTCTCTGGCAAATATCGGTCCAGGCGATCAAACCCGAACCAGAGAAAACCAATAGAGATCTTCTCTGTTTTCTCTACAACAGGAATAGGACAGTAGAAAACCAACAAAGATCCCCTATCTCACCCAGCCGGAATCTCAACTCCCGGCCAGAATCCCTCGCCGGATTCCTTCCGAGATCTTCTCTGTTTTCTTCGATCTGTGTGTCCCACCAATCCGGTTTCGGGACACACCTTGGGCGAAGGTTCCGATGAAGACGAGGATCATGACGCACCAGATCTTGACGAGGGTGAGCAATTACGATCTCAGATCTGGAGCTTTCATGGACGGAGCTTCTGCTCTGGCGTCGTCGTCAGAGCCGCCGTAGCCGGAGACAGAGGCGGAGACAGAGAAGACGAGGAGGAGGAGAGATGTGGCCATGGCTGAGTGAGGGAGGAGGAGATAGGCATTTTGTAAAATCCAAACCCACCCAGCAAACCTAGGCTCGTTGTAGAAGAAGAGGGATAATATAAATTTTAAATTTTGAAATTTCAAACTTTTATGCCTAAAATGGTTGGAATGGGCAATTTAATCTTGAAAAATGAGATCATGTGGATGGAGGAACCTAAGGCTGGAAAAAGTCTAGTTGATTAGACCATAGGTTTTAAAAAAATTTTCCTGGAGGTTGGAAACATTGACTTATAGGGACCTTTCGCTAATTTTGAAAAAAAAAAAGAAAGGGAGGAACAAGAAAACAATCTAACTGTCTTAAAAAGAATGACACTTAGCATTGAAGTCTTTTATACGCCACTACATCATTTGTTTCTTGGCTGCAACGCACTTCTTCACCTGAAGTGCATTTTCCTGTTGTCGCCAATCCGCCCCCAGATGCTCAGTCAACATAGCTTCAAATTCTTTTAGCTCGTTCTCAGTAAGAATAAGTGAGAGGCTATATTGATAGGCATGCATCCTTGAGGATTGCTCCTCCAGCTTCTGCTGCTGAAAGGCATACTACCGCTCCAGATCAGTAAGAACCTGGCAAGTCCTATCAATACTTCGTCGAAGTACTGATAGGGCAGCAAGAGTCTCAGCCTGAGCAGTTATTGGGACTTCCAATTTCTGGCGCCTGACTTAGAGCTGTGTTTGAATATTGCCTAACCTCTATTCCACTTCTTGTTCAAACAGGGCAGTGGGGCTCAAGCCGCGAAGCTCTGACATCATCTCCAGACAGACAAAAAGCTCATCAAAAAAGGTTCTCAAAGGCCTTATGTCTGATGGTGCCCAGTCCATGAAAAGATATTGCCCGCAACACGAAGACAGTTGGATGGCTGGTCTAATCTGCCATTTGTGAGAGTCTTGGTTATCCCGATCAACATCATTTTGATGCAGTCTTTCTGTTCCGTTAGAAAAACCGGCGATGGGGCAAGCTCGAAGGATACAGGAGTTCAAAGAAATTACATATATGGTATGAGGGATGTCTCCATCTCTATGTCAGGTTCATCCATTACCGATCCAGATTGTTCTCTTAAAAATTTATTGGCTCTGGTGAAAATGACTCGAGCCTCGAGGTCAAGAGCTCGCGTTGTTTCATCAACGGTAGCCCATGTTCTATCCATATCTGTAGAAGAGTCAGGACAGGAATCACCAAAAGTTCAGGGGCGACTGCGTTATCTCAGCTGTCTCTAACCTCGGATCGCATCAGAGGCTCCAAAGGTGTATCAGCGAATTTAATGAATGGGAGTTGAATCGTTTCATCTCCCTCTTGCACGGATAAACGTGCTCCAGAAGTTTCTTCCGACTGTGACTGTACATTTGCCGGGGCACTTATTACCACTAAATTTGACCCTTACTGTATAATGGACGGATGTTCTTCTACTTGCATAACTTCCGCACTCCCCGTTATCTCTTCATGTACAAGAGGAGTGGGCACAAACCCCTCCAAAACAGACGTTTCTTCAGCACGCTCTAAAATGATAGGAGCTAGAGAAGGCACTTCTATTCTAACTGTCTCCTCCACTTCCATTTGAACAATGTGAGGAGGTGAAGGAGGAAGGACATCTTCATTTACAAAGGCATCCGGCTGCGCCTGTACATAAGCCGAAGGAATGGACTCAACAGACCCAACTTCACTCTGTACGTACAGGAGCTGGATCAGAAGAAATAATAGAAGAAAGATTTACAGGAGGGATAGAAGAAGGAACTTTAGTTGTAGTCACAATCTGTTCCGGCTGCAACTCTTCCTGCATAAGAGGTTGTGGGACCTCTGGTACATCACGTTCATCAACAAAACCAATTTGTCTCCTACAAGCTGGAGAAGATTTCGCTGCTACTCTGCCCTCATCTCGGGATGTATAATCACTCTACCAAGTTAACAACATCCGCATCTGGAGACGGAGGAACCGTGATAGGCAGGGGCGAACCCATGTGTATTCACCTGGTACAAGTGCACCCGATAAATTTTGAATAAAAAGTTTACATGGACTAACTCATGGAGTTAAGTCCATGGACTAATCTCATGGTTCTCATCCAAGTATTAGATGTTCTCATCCAATATTTGGATGAAAACCATGGAGTTAGTCCATGGTTCTGTCCATGAGTTAGTCCATATAGCAGTACTCAATTTTGAAAATCTTTTTAGAGGAATATGGGTCATGTAGCCCTGCCCCACGTAAAAAATCCATCTTGCACCCTCTCTTTAAAGCTCATCCCTAAAATGCACCCACCCACCCCAACAATCGAGAAATCCTCTGCCCCCGTAAATTTTGAAAATCCTTTTAGAGGGATGTGGCCCATATGGGTCTAGTTCTTCTTTCTCCCTTCCTCCCTCTTTATTTCTTTTGCACGCCTCCCTTTTTATTTCTTTTGCACGCGGTTTCAAGGTGACACGGACGAGGCTCGAGAACTTGCAGTCTTATAGATGTAGAGACATAGAAGAGGATAAGATATTCCATGCTTTCGTGCGCACCGAAACCACGCACCCTGCCACCCATAAAGGGAATGCAATCCCTGCCTTCAATTCCCTCTTCTTGAACTGACATAGGCCTGTCCCATTACAACCCTAGTTCCCATTGCCCCGTCTCCACTACCTTTTTATATTCTTTAGACACAAGAAAAGGCTTTGGTTGTAGGTTACCATTGCCCGAATCCATTGCAACTGCAAAGGCAAGAGTTCTCAGACTCGTGGTCGTCGACACCACTCTCCTCTTCGCCGATCAGGTTTCTCCCTTTCCTCCCTACTTTCCCAAATTCAGATTTTGGATTTTCTATTTACATGATTCCAATTCCAATAACTTCTAAGTTTTAATAGTAAGTGTTTACAATTTGAAAGGGAGCAATACACGAGGAGTGTTTGTGCAGTTCAATTTTTGGGGGTCCACTTGGATTTACCTTTGATCATTGTCCATTGCAGCTCCTTTCACAGCCTTAACCCTCAATCATCTAAAAACATATCTAATTTTATTGTAATCGACTCTAATATAAAAATGTGATTAGAAATCAATAAACTTCAAGCTTTTGAATCAAGGACTAAGATAACTGTGATGGGGTTGATTGTTAGCATCACCCTTATCCATGAAAAGATCTTTCCATCCATCCTAAATTCCTAATTTCAATGATAAAAATGCACCCAAGCTGACCTAACCAGCTAGACCATGTGCATGAGCATGATTGTAGGTCAAGATACATGATTTCTTAAATCTGGGCAATGACAATTGACAAACATGTGAGTTTCTTTTTCCTTTTTTTGGATTACATGGACCCGTGGTCCTCTCTCTCTCTCTCTCCCTCCCTTTCCCTCTCTCTTTTTACTTACATGGATTTCTTTTTCAGTATACACAGTAGAGCTGTATAGCTATTGATCGGAGGTGCATCATCTAATAGTTATACAACTTTGGTGGGCCCTCTCTCTCTCTAGAAGTGTCACGACTCTAAATCCCTAATAAGATTAAGATGCGATTAGGGCTAATGGAGCCGCGATGGTGCACAGAGGATGAGGACTGGTGGAACCTCGATCCGTGTGCCAATTAATTTCACCCACAGGGTTCCACTATGTGAGATTCTGCACGGTCCTCGATCCACGAGGATCATTATGGCAGAAGCTTGCTGGGGCCATTTCAGGAAACAGTCATAGAAATCAGAGTATATGGCATTGTCAGATTGGATAGTAGAAATGAATTCATTCCATAAGTTAGTATTTAGGTTTAACAAAAGATTAAGTTTAACTACATCCCAGAATAAGGCCATACAAAAACACTGGCCAATAATTACAATGATCAAAAGATGAGATTCCTCAAAATAACAAAAAAACCCAAACGATGATGTTACGAGCTCTGCAGCTTTAGACATTACTCTAAGTTGTCAGCTGCCCACTCTCGTATAACAGACGAATCCTGTTGGACCGCCGCAAGGTCCGATTTGGGCGCATAAACGAGCTCGTTACCTACGGCATCAAGCGTAGATCAAACAAGAGTCTGACAAGTAATCAAGATAAAAAGCACAGTTTGCAAGTACAAAGCAGAATACAAATATAGGTGATTATACAGGATATTAGTGTCAGTGAGCTGGGCAGGTTGATGCATGAAAATATGATTAACTGAATCATAAACATTAACTAATTCAAACTAATGATAACTTGGCAACCACTTCACATAATCCTCGAAAGGTGGAGGAATTGCTAGCCCCTAACAAGCAGGCGGGGGTACCTCAGAACTCGTCCTGTAATCCCTATCACGGGCGTACTTGGTTTGGCTTGGACAGGATGGGTACTTAAGTGACACCAGTCACATACAGGACTCAAACTGCAGCGAGCAATATATATATATATATATAACCATATATAATAAATACTAGAATAACAGCTTGGTAGTGCCGACTCGAAAATTAAAGTAGAATGCAGGGCTCAGTGCTTAAATCAAGAATTAATGAGTAATTTGATTACTCACGAGATATATGTGCAAGTACAAGGGTTAATGTAAGTGCACAAAAATTCACGGACCCGGGGGGGGGTGGTGTTCTTGCGACTCACTGAGGAGGACAAAGGCTGAGACTCCCCGTCTCCTCGTTGATGATGGAAGAACCGATGCCTGAGAACCTGGAAGAGGGAGAAGAAACAGGTCAGAGGACCCTGGCTGTGGGCAGCGCAGGGCTCTCCGATGCCTAAGTCAGTATGAGTACTGGACAGTAGGAGGAGATTTTGGGGGAGAAGGTGATACCAGTGTGTTTCTCTCAGACGGGAGAGAGAGAGAGAGAGAGAGAGAGCCCTTTATTGTTCTGGTTTAGCCCCTTTTATAGAGGAGGAGAGGGAGATAATTGACTTTGGAGAGAGAGGAGGCAGGAGACAATGAGGTGGTTAGCCGTCCCATCACAGCCCACTCTGGCGTCTGTGGACGCCGTTTTGTCAGGAAGCATGGGCGGCATGGGAGGCTCTGTCTGTCAGAGAGTATAGGCGTGCCCTTGTCTTGTCGCGCGTGCTCTAGCGTGCTTAAGTGTCCAAGGGTGGACAGCTGTCAGCCCCTGCCTTGGCTAGCCCTGGCATCCCGACCGAGGTTGGGGAGCCGAGGTCGGGGATGGCCCTGACTTGGCTAGAGACCTCGTGGAGATGCCGAAGTGGATATGCCGAAGTGGAGGAACGTGATGAAGTCCATAGCCGAGCTGGAGCTATGTCGAGGTGGAGGAGTTGTGTGAGGGGCTGAGATGAGCCTTTGGCTGACGTGGGAGCACTTGGCCGAGCTGGTGGTAGTCGAGACGAGCCTGGCCGAGATGGCCTAGCTAGCGTCGGAGCACGAGATGGAGCATCGACCGGTACTCCGGTGAGTTCGGAAATATCCCCACACAATAGCCCCCCAGCTTCTGAGCTCAATAGACTGCTCTTTTGAGGTCAGAAGGTAAGTATCGTGGAGGATGACGGGCTGGCAATGGACCAGAGCTAGAGGTTGGCATCACTGCTAAGTTGTAACAGGGTGCTTCTGCCGAGCTGGAGAGTCACACGACTGCCGAGCTGGAGAATGTGTACCAAGATGCGCTCATGGAGGTCCCACTGGCTCGTCACCAGGGGCCTGTGCCGGGCATCTGGCGCGTGGCCGAGATGCGCCTGCCGCACGCAATGGAGATCCCACTGGCTTTTCACCAGGGGCCTGTGCCGGGCCTCTGGCGCGTGGCCGAGATGCGCCTGCCGCACGCAATGGAGATCCCGCTGGCTCTTCACCAGGGGCCTGTGCCGGGCGTCTGGCGCATGGCCGAGATGCGCCTGCCGCACGCAATGGAGATCCCGCTGGCTCTTCACCAGGGGCCTGTGCCGGGCATCTGGCGCGTGGCCGAGATGCGCCTGCCGCACGCAATGGAGATCCCGTTGGCTCTTCACCAGGGGCCTGTGCCGGGCGTCTGGCGCGTGGCCGAGATGCGCCTGCCGCACGCAATGGAGATCCCACTGGCTCTTCACCAGGGGCCTGTGCCGGGCGTCTGGCGCGTGGCCGAGATGCGCCTGCCGCACGCAATGGAGATCCCGCTGGCTCTTCACCAGGGGCCTGTGCCGGGCGTCTGGCGCGTGGCCGAGATGCGCCTGCCGCACGCAATGGAGATCCCACTGGCTCTTCACCAGGGGCCTGTGCCGGGCGTCTGGCGCGTGGCCGAGATGCGCCTGCCGCACGCAATGGAGATCCCGCTGGCTCTTCACCAGGGGCCTGTGCCGGGCATCTGGCGCGTGGCCGAGATGCGCCTGCCGCACGCAATGGAGATCCCGCTGGCTCTTCACCAGGGGCCTGTGCCGGGCGTCTGGCGCATGGCCGAGATGCGCCTGCCGCACGCAATGGAGATCCCGCTGGCTCTTCACCAGGGGCCTGTGCCGGGCATCTGGCGCGTGGCCGAGATGCGCCTGCCGCACGCAATGGAGATCCCGCTGGCTCTTCACCAGGGGCCTGTGCCGGGCGTCTGGCGCATGGCCGAGATGCGCCTGCCGCACGCAATGGAGATCCCACTGGCTCTTCACCAGGGGCCTGTGCCGGGCGTCTGGCGCGTGGCCGAGATGCGCCTGCCGCACGCAATGGAGATCCCGCTGGCTCTTCACCAGGGGCCTGTGCCGGGCGTCTGGCGCGTGGCCGAGATGCGCATGCCGCACGCAATGGAGATCCCGCTGGCTCTTCACCAGGGGCCTGTGCCGCCAGAAATGACGGTAGAGGGTCGTGCGATCAAAGCTGACGGGCGGTCGAAGTTGAAAGATGATTGGAGGCTTCAGTAGCCCCCCGAGCTGGAGGAGACTTCTGTCATGGAGGCGTCAGCCGAGATGGACGCTGTTGCGGAGCTGGAGGCATCCGCCGAGATGGAGGCGTCCGCCGAGATGGACGCTGCTGCGGAGCTGGAGGCATCCGCCGAGATGGACGCTGCTGCGGAGCTGGAGGCATCCGCCGAGATGGACGCTTCCTGGTCATTGTCGTTGAAATGCTTCTGGGCTCGGGCTTCGTCTGCTTCTTGCCTGACGAACTGGTTTACCCTGGTCATTAGAGCTGCCATGGTGACCACGGGATGCATGACCAAGTCCCTCCGAAGCTCGCTGCCTGGCAGGAGGGCTTGTCGGAAAGACAGGACCGCTATTGCATCTGATGTATTCTCGATCTGGCTGTAGACAGTCCAGAACCTTTGGGCGAACTGCGTGATGCTCTCGGTCTGCTTCATTCGGAGGGCCATCAGGTCGGCGGTCGACCTGGGGACGACCCTGTGAGCTTGAAACTTCGTCATGAAGGAATTCCGGAGCTGCTGCCAACTTTTGATTGATCCTTGGGGGAGTGCGCAGAACCACTTTAGGGGGAGGTCCCCGAGGCTGGAAGAGAAGACTCTGCAGTTCAGGTGGCCTGCGTCGCCCCACACCGACATCCTCTGAGTGAAGTGCCGGAGGTGTGCTGCTGGATCCGAGGTTCCGTCGTAAACGACGAACCTCGGGATTTTGAAATCGTCGGGAAGGGGGAAGCTCCTGATCTCTGGAGAGAGGGGAGATGTGCCGAGACCGTCAGAGTTCGGCCGAACTCGAGCGAAACCGGCAGCCTCCAAGTTTTGTCGTACTGCTTGCTCGATGCGTCGATCAAGCCACTTTCTGATGTCGTGGTTGTTACCCGGGCTTTCGCCATGAGCTTGGTTGCTTCTGTTGTCCTTCAGGGTGCGCTTTTTGGAAGGTGGGGTCGAGGTCGAACCCTTAGAGGATGAACTCGACTGAGTACCCCGTTGTTGGACGCTCGCTGGATTAGATCTTGCTCCCGACCTTTCCCGGTGGGGGACCGTCGGCAGCTGTGTCGACAGTGTCAGCGGTTCCTTTCCCTTTCTGATTCTTCGAGGCATGGTGTTTGGGAAGATGGCTTTTTGTAGCGTTCCCCACAGACGGCGCCAATTGTAAGTGCACAAAAATTCACGGACCCGGGGGGGGTGGTGTTCATGCGACTCACTGAGGAGGACGAAGGCTGAGGCTCCCCGTCTCCTCGTTGATGATGGAAGAACCGATGCCTGAGAACCTGGAAGAGGGAGAAGAAACAGGTCAGAGGACCCTGGCTGTGGGCAGCGCAGGGCTCTCCGATGCCTAAGTCAGTATGAGTACTGGACAGTAGGAGGAGATTTTGGGGGAGAAGGTGATACCAGTGTGTTTCTCTCAGACGGGAGAGAGAGAGAGAGAGAGAGAGAGCCCTTTATTGTTCTGGTTTAGCCCCTTTTATAGAGGAGGAGAGGGAGATAATTGACTTTGGAGAGAGAGGAGGCAGGAGACAATGAGGTGGTTAGCCGTCCCATCACAGCCCACTCTGGCGTCTGTGGACGCCGTTTTGTCAGGAAGCATGGGCGGCATGGGAGGCTCTGTCTGTCAGAGAGTATAGGCGTGCCCTTGTCTTGTCGCGCGTGCTCTAGCGTGCTTAAGTGTCCAAGGGTGGACAGCTGTCAGCCCCTGCCTTGGCTAGCCCTGGCATCCCGACCGAGGTTGGGGAGCCGAGGTCGGGGATGGCCCTGACTTGGCTAGAGACCTCGTGGAGATGCCGAAGTGGATATGCCGAAGTGGAGGAACGTGATGATGTCCATAGCCGAGCTGGAGCTATGTCGAGGTGGAGGAGTTGTGTGAGGGACTGAGATGAGCCTTTGGCTGACGTGGGAGCACTTCGCCGAGCTGGTGGTAGTCGAGACGAGCCTGGCCGAGATGGCCTAGCTAGCGCCGGAGCACGAGATGGAGCATCGACCGGTACTCCGGTGAGTTCGGAAATATCCCCACACAATTAATATACAATTAGATTGCTTAAAAACCTAAACAATGTTGATTTCGGCTTTCAGAACAATAAACCGAATTAAAACTGAGTTAAGAACAGGATTTTCTAAGTCTGAAAAATTCTACGGAAAAACGGTTAGTACTTCGGATAGAAATAAGGAATTCAAAACGGGTGGCAGAAAAGCAGAGTGGTCCAGGTAACTCGGAAGCGCAGGGCAAATAAATGATCGCACGCAAACCGAAAACCTCTAAGGATCCGGGTACATCCAATGGTAAAGCAGGGCGAAAATCGCACGCTAAGACCTTAGGAGTCCCATGTGGCAAGATGTTAGAGTCGGGTTTACAAGGTGCATGATAAAAGTATGAAAAGTCTAGTTTAAATAATCATAAACATGCAAGTATGGTGATTTCCAAAATTATACGCTCAAAGAGATGGATATTAGTGTATTTTCGTACACTTGATGCACATTCAAAAGGTAGGTGGGAATATCCAATCCCTAAGTTCGGGTAAAATTACAAATCACCATGCTATATATGCTTTCATAATTATCCAGGTTTGATTTGGAATTAAAAATTAATATGGGGCTAGGTTAGGGTACGGGGTACATGCACCCAAAATTCTAAGGAAAGGAGGCCATGCCATTAATTTCCAAATCACAAGGCTTCTATTATTTATGGTGGTACCAACTGTGTGGGGATATTTCCGAACTCACCGGAGGACCGGTCGATGCTCCATCTCATGCTCCGGCGCCCGCTAGGCCATCTCGGCAAGGCTCGCATCAACATCCACCAGCTCGGCCAAGTGCTCCCACTTCGGCCAGAGACTCAGCTCAGCTCCTTGCACAACTCCACCTCAGCAGAGCTCCACCTCGGCCAGGTCGTCCCCAGCTCGGCTAGGGACTTCATCCCGTTCCTCCCCTTCGGGGTCTCTGCAAGGTCTCTAGCCAAGGCAGGGCCTGACAGCTGTCCTCCCTTGGGCACTCATGCACGCTACAGCACGCGCGACAAGACAAGGGCACGCCTATACTCTCTGACAGACAGAGCCTCCCATGCCGCCCATGCTTCCTGACAGAACGGCGTCCACAGACGCCAGAGTGGGCTGTGATGGGACGGCTAACCACCTCATTGTCTCCTGCCTCCTCTCTCTCCAAAGTCAACTATCTCCCTCTCCTCCTCTATAAAAGGGGCCAAACCAGAACAATAAAAGGACTCTCTCTCCCGTCTGAGAGAACCACACTGGTATCACTTTCTTCTCCAAAATCTCCTCCTACTGTCCAGTACACATACTGACTTAGGCATCGGAGAGCCCTGCGCTGCCCACAGCCAGGGTCCTCTGACCTGTTTCTTCTCCCTCTTCCAGGTTCTCAGGCATCGGTTCTTCCATCATCAACGAGGAGACGGGGAGCCTCAGCCTTCGTCCTCCTCAGTGAGTCGCAAGAACACCACCCCCCCCCCCCCGGGTCCGTGAATTTTTGTGCACTTACAATTGGCGCCGTCTGTGGGGAACGCTACAAAAAGCCATCTTCCCAAACACCATGCCTCGAAGAATCAGAAAGGGAAAGGAACCGCTGACACTGTCGACACAGCTGCCAACGGTCCCCCACCGGGAAAGGTCAGGAGCAAGATCTAATCCAGCGAGCGTCCAACAGCAGGGTACTCAGTCGGGTTCATCCTCTAGGGGTTCGACCTCGACCCCACCTTCCAAAAAGCGCACCCTGAAGGACAACAGAAGCAACCAAGCTCATGGCGAAAGCCCGGGTAACAACCACGACATCAGAAAGTGGCTTGATCGACGCATCGAGCAAGCAGTACGACAAAACTTGGAGGCTGCCGGTTTCGCTCGAGTTCGGCTGAACTCTGACGGTCTCGGCACATCTCCCCTCTCTCCAGAGATCAGGAGCTTCCCCCTTCCCGACGATTTCAAAATCCCGAGGTTCGTCGTTTACGACGGAACCTCGGATCCAGCAGCACACCTCCGGCACTTCACTCAGAGGATGTCGGTGTGGGGCGACGCAGGCCACCTGAACTGCAGAGTCTTCTCTTCCAGCCTCGGGGACCTCCCCCTAAAGTGGTTCTGCGCACTCCCCCAAGGATCAATCGGAAGTTGGCAGCAGCTCCGAAGTTCCTTCATGACGAAGTTTCAAGCTCACAGGGTCGTCCCCAGGTCGACCGCCGACCTGATGGCCCTCAGAATGAAGCAGACCGAGAGCATCACGCAGTTCGCCCAAAGGTTCTGGACTGTCTACAGCCAGATCGAGAATACATCAGATGCAATAGCGGTCCTGTCTTTCCGACAAGCCCTCCTGCCAGGCAGCGAGCTTCGGAGGGACTTGGTCATGCATCCCGTGGTCACCATGGCAGCTCTAATGACCAGGGTAAACCAGTTCGTCAGGCAAGAAGCAGACGAAGCCCGAGCCCAGAAGCATTTCAACGACAATGACCAGGCAAGCGTCCATCTCGGCGGATGCCTCCAGCTCCGCAGCAGCGTCCATCTCGGCGGACGCCTCATCGACGCTCCGCAGCAGCGTCCATTTCGGCGGACGCCTCCAGCTCCGCAGCAGCGTCCATCTCGGCGGACGCCTCCATGACAGAAGCCTCCTCCAGCTCGGGGGGCTGCTGAAGCCTCCAATCATCTTTCAGCTTCGACCGCCCGTCAGCTTTGATCGCACGACCATCTACCGTCATTTCTGGCGGCACGGTCCTCTGCTGTCAGCCTTGATCGCACGGTCCCCTGCCGCCGCTAGTCGTCCAGAGCTACGTACCCCTGGTCACGAGCCAGTGGGATCTCCATCGCGTGCGGCAGGCGCATCTCGGCCACGCGCCAGATGCCCGGCACAGGCCCCTGGTGACGAGCCAGTGGGATCTCCATTGCGTGCGGCAGGCTCATCTCGGCCACGCGCCAGATGCCCGGCACATGGCCCCTGGTGACGAGCCAGTGGGATCTCCATCGCGTGTGGCAGGCGCGTCCCGGCCACGCGCCAGATGCCCAGGCACAGGCCCCTGGTGACGAGCCAGTGGGATCTCCATCGCGTGCGGCAGGCGCGTCCCGGCCACGCGCCAGATGCCCGGCACAGGCCCCTGGTGACGAGCCAGTGGGATCTCCATTGCGTGCGGCAGGCTCATCTCGGCCACGCGCCAGATGCCCGGCACAGGCCCCTGGTGACGAGCCGGTGGGATCTCCATCGCGTGCGGCAGGCGCGTCCCGGCCACGCGCCAGATGCCCGGCACAGGCCCCTGGTGACGAGCCAGTGGGATCTCCATCGCGTGCGGCAGGCGCGTCCCGGCCACGCGCCAGATGCCCGGCACAGGCCCCTGGTGACGAGCCAGTGGGATCTCCATCGCGTGCGGCAGGCGCATCCCGGCCACGCGCCAGATGCCCGGCACAAGCCCCTGGTCACGAGCCAGTGGGATCTCCATCGCGTGCGGCAGGCGCATCCCGGCCACGCGCCAGATGCCCGGCACAGGCCCCTGGTCACGAGCCAGTGGGATCTCCATCGCGTGCGGCAGGCTCATCTCGGCCACGCGCCAGATGCCCGGCACAGGCCCCTGGTGACGAGCCAGTGGGATCTCCATCGCGTGCGGCAGGCGCGTCCCGGCCACGCGCCAGATGCCCGGCACAGGCCCCTGGTCACGAGCCAGTGAGATCTCCATCGCGTGCGGCAGGCGCATCCCGGCCACGCGCCAGATGCCCGGCACAGGCCCCTGGTGAAGAGCCAGTGGGATCTCCATAAACGCATCTCGGTACCCATTCTCCAGCTCAGCAGTTGTGTGACTCTCCAGCTCGGCAGAAGCACCCTGTTACAACTTAGCAGTGATGCCAACCTCTAGCTCTGGTCCATTGCCAGCCAGTCATCCTCCATGATACTTACCTTCTAACCTCAAAAGAGCGGTCTATTGAGCTTAGAAGCTGGGGGGCTATTGTGTGGGGATATTTCCGAACTCACCGGAGGACCGGTCGATGCTCCATCTCATGCTCCGGCGCCCGCTAGGCCATCTCGGCAAGGCTCGCATCAACATCCACCAGCTCGGCCAAGTGCTCCCACTTCGGCCAGAGACTCAGCTCGGCTCCTTGCACAACTCCACCTCAGCAGAGCTCCACCTCGGCCAGGTCGTCCCCAGCTCGGCTAGGGACTTCATCCCGTTCCTCCCCTTCGGGGTCTCTGCAAGGTCTCTAGCCAAGGCAGGGCCTGACAGCTGTCCTCCCTTGGGCACTCATGCACGCTACAGCACGCGCGACAAGACAAGGGCACGCCTATACTCTCTGACAGACAGAGCCTCCCATGCCGCCCATGCTTCCAGACAGAACGGCGTCCACAGACGCCAGAGTGGGCTGTGATGGGACGGCTAACCACCTCATTGTCTCCTGCCTCCTCTCTCTCCAAAGTCAACTATCTCCCTCTCCTCCTCTATAAAAGGGCCCAAACCAGAACAATAAAAGGACTCTCTCTCCCGTCTGAGAGAACCACACTGGTATCACTTTCTTCTCCAAAATCTCCTCCTACTGTCCAGTACACATACTGACTTAGGCATCGGAGAGCCCTGCGCTGCCCACAGCCAGGGTCCTCTGACCTGTTTCTTCTCCCTCTTCCAGGTTCTCAGGCATCGGTTCTTCCATCATCAACGAGGAGACGGGGAGCCTCAGCCTTCGTCCTCCTCAGTGAGTCGCAAGAACACCCCCCCCCCCCCCGGGTCCGTGAATTTTTGTGCACTTACACCAACCATTCTTAGTACACTGAAACTAGTATTTGGAAAGGGTTGAAGTAACACAATTTTTACCTCGAAATTGAAGTACATTTGTGGGGAAACAAGGGAAAAAATATTCAGGCTTTATTTGGTCATACAACAAGGTCTAAAGAAATGGGTTCTGCGGGTCCCAAGGTGGGGCCCACCGGCCAAAACTGCACGCAACAGCTGGCTGCTGCAAAGGCAACAGCTAGGCTGGACTTGGAGAAATTCTGGCCGCTGGAAATCATGGGGGAATTCTGGCCGCTGGAACTGCTGTTTGGGCTGATGGCAGTGACTGCTGCAGTAATGACACAAGGGAAAGAAGAGCGAAGGACAGGTGTGGGGTGTGTGCATGGAGAAGTCTTGACCGCTGGGAGTGGAAAGATCTTAACCGCCGGGAGTGGGGGCACTGGGCAGCTAGCAGCATCAGTTGCTGTCTTGATTCAAGAAAGGGAAGGAGGGAAGGACAGGTGGGAGGGCTGGATTTTGGCTCCTGGAAGGCTGGAACTCTGCTAGCGGGCGGGTTGGGGCTGCAGGCCAGCCGCTGCTGGTCTGGATTTCAGGAGGCAGGGGATGGGTCAGTCTTGACCGCTAGGAGTGGGGCGCTGGGGCACCTAGCAACATCAGCTGCTGCCTCAATTTCTCCAAGGAGCACAGGTAGAGGGCGGAACCGGAATTTTATTTAGGGGGCCAAAGAAAGAAAAAAAATTTAAAATAAAATTATAATTAAAATATTGAAGTTGTGCTTCATGTTCTTTCATTCAGTGAGGTGAAGTTATCAATTATTATTTCAATTCTAAATTTCTTTATTTTTTTTTTCAATATATACAATTAAACAATCCATAGAAAATTCATATTCCATTCTATCGCGAAGTGTACTTTTAACATTCTTTATGATTGAGTCCTTAAAAAATTATCATCCATTATGTTGCAAAGTGCAGTTTTAAAAATCTTCGTGGTTAAGAATGCATTAATATATATACCATATGTATATATATAGACTAAAATACAAGAAAAATATCAATATGGGTACCAATCTTTTCCTATGCATGTAACCTATAAATCACAATTTAGAATGTTATTATTTAAAACCTCAAAGAAAAGTAATAACAACTCATATCTAAAATGTAAACAATTTAAAAAGCATGGTTCCACTAGTTTTTATCTCCTTAAAATAAGTTTTTTTAACCTGACTTGTCTGACATGGATTATAATAATTAAAACAAAAAAATACAACTATATTTATATATCCACGATGGATAAACTCCAATTGAGCTAAAAATTAATGTAATAGAAAGTAGACATTAATTTTAAGCAGATTAGATTTCAATATAAGCCACAAAGATTGAAAATATATAATGACATGTAGTGAAATCGATACATCTATGCAATGTAAAAAAAAAATATTGTAAAAGAGAGAGTGAGTTGGTCATTTTTTTTCTTTATTCATAAAATCAAACCTCAAAACCTTTGCAAGTCTGTAACATACAACTCCTTTCAAGATATCCAACAAGAAGACGTGATTTTTCTTCTCATCTCTTGGATCATAAGATTTGGGACAAGTGTAGATAGTTTAGAATGAATATTGAGAAACCTCTTCTCCAATCTCCATCAAACCTTACTTATTTGTTCTCCTTTCCTTCATTTTTTTTTCCTTTCTTTTCCTTTCATTTTTTTCATTCTAAGCTTTTCCCAAAATCAGTAATATTTTTTATTATTTTTTAGAGTCAAAACCATGTTAAATAAAGTCTTAAACAATGGAGGGGACATCAATTAATGGATGGCCATATAATGGAGGGGCCAAAGCCATTCTTTGAGGGGAATTTCAAGATGGGGGGGGGGGGGGGGGGGGGGGGGGGGGGGGTGCGGGGTGGGGGAGGGGGGCCTGCACAGGTGAGTGTATGGGCGTGGTGTTGCTCACAAGGAATGAGGAGTTTGACGCTGGGAACAGGGGGAATTTATTTATTTTATTTTTTTTAGCCGCTCTACTTTGTGTGTATGTGGCTGTGGTCGCTGGCTTGCTGACAGCTGCTTGTTGCAGGCCGCTGGGCATCAGCATGCTGGCCTACATATCAGGGCGGCCCACCTCCGGATTCAAGTAGAGGGGAAAAGTGAGGTCCATCTGGTTACCAGTGGGGTCCACATAATTGCTAGAACGAGATTAGAGAGCGTTTAACCCACTTCATTAAAGTCCCAACCTATCATAAACTTTCAGCTTCCACAATAACAATCATTAATATGATAAACCACAAGTTTGGCAAGATTGCCTTGTCCATTTCTCACTATTAGGGTTGCAAATGGATATCCGATTCTCCAATTACCCGGAAGTTCTGACCCGCGAAGAACCGGGTTTGGAACCTATTTTAGGTTACGATTCATAAACGAGTCCGGGTCCGGAACCTAATTTAGGTTCCAATTGATGAACGAGTCCGGTTCCGGGTCCATATGGGTTCCGACCCGTAGACTCGCGACCTGGCATATGAGTCTTTGATATTGCAATTTATACTTTAAAACCAACTCTTTTTGGGCATTCCTATGTATAATACTGGATGTTGTAGATTTGATGTATTGTTATAAGTTGAACGATATGCTTATTTTAAGAAAAATAAAAATTAAAGAGAAAATGAAATTGATTTTGGAACTAAATTCGAGTTCTTTAGGCGGACCCGGTTCCGGAACCGGTTCCGAATTTTCTTATCGAAACCGGATCCGGAACCAACAAAATAGGCTCTGATTCAAAATCGGATCCAGAACCAAAACCGTTATTTAAAAACGGGTCCGAGTCCACTATGGTTTAGATCCAGAACCATCCCGTTTGCAACCCTACTCACTACACATGATTAATCAAGAACATGATAATCTAGATCAAAGAAGATCAAGCATATTGTAACATCCTGACCCTTAGCCTATATTAATTATAGCTAATTGCGTGATTAGTTAGTAAGTGTGTTTAGAGTTTTAGCGAGTCGGGTTTGACGTATGAATCGTGTGGGTGAAATCTCATGTGATTCGGAGCGCGTTTGGGTACAGTAGGGGGGTGGTTTGCAATTTTGAAAAGTTTTCAGGGGTTTAATTGAGATTATGAGTTTTTATGAGTTTGGGTGCATCGGATAGGTCTCGTCATTTCAAGAACTTTGGTCTTCTATCGCGTTTCGATTCGACGCGAGGAAGAGGCCCAAATAATCACTTAAGTGAACCGAGGACTAGACCCATATTTCCGTTCATTTTCAACCTAATAAAACACCTCATTCGGTTGACTCATCCCTTCATTCATCTCTATCTCCATTTCACTACTATTCATCTACTCTTTCTCTTCACTGCCTCCTTGCCGTTGCCGACCGCCGGAGCTCCATCTTCGCCAGCCAAGCATCACTTCTTCTTCATCAAGCTCCAAGGAACCCAACCATTCCATTTTCAAGAATTTCCACCCACAACCCATTGAAAGGCAGGCTTCCAAAGCTTTTAACCATAGATAATTTCTTCCTTTTAGTTAGAAATGGATTAGGGAGACTCACTACCACCCATTGCATTCATTTTGTAGATTGATTTTGGGATTGAGAAGCTTTTACACACTTTGAGCTAAAAAAAAAAAGAGATTTCTCTTCATCATTAAGGCAAGTTAATCTATATATTTATGCCTTGATATGTTGTTTCTTCCTTGAAATGATGATTGAATATGTCTAAATAACCCAATACTCTAATCTTGACAAATTTGAATTGAAAACATGATAAATTGGGTTAATTGTCTAATGAATTGTATTGGAAATGAAATGGATAGATTGAGAGGTTTATAGGACCTGAAATGATGTGTTTTTCATTCTTGAATGGCTGTGAAACAGGTTCAGGAATTATGGGAATGGAAAGGGACCAATTACACATCAGTTACAGAATTGATGTTCTGTAACTGTGTGTATTCGGTCGACCGGCCAAGGGCTTCGGTCGACCGCACCTGACCATTTTACTGTTCACCATTTCTGCACATTAATGCAGGTCGACCCGGGCTGGGCCAGGTCGACCGGGAAAACTGCTGGGGACCTTTTTAAGGACCCTTTTGACCACTTTTTCTATTGGACTTGCATGGAACCTTGGCTACCTTTTTGGACTCATTTGACTTGATATGAGGAATGTTTTGGGCATGCATTTCTTGTTATTCCTATTTTCTCGGTCTTTCAACTTATATCAATCTTGAATGGTACGGGACAACGGGATACCCTCTTTTATATCTATGTACGAAGATTGTTTGTTCGGGTATCGCGATCCTTATTCCTTTTGTTGACTGAATAGTGTTATACGAGACTATGGTAAAAACAACTGTACCTAGATTGGATTGTTTATCGTTTCTAACTCCGAATGGTATCTGTAAGTGCAAAAAATGTAACTCACAAGAATAGGGGGGTGCCTGCACGGACTTATCCAAGGAGATTAGGAACACTGATGCCTGCGCCTGAAGCCTGAGAAAAGGAAGAAGAATAGAAGGTCAGAGGACCCTGGCCTGGGCGGCGCAAGGCTCTCCGATGCCTAAGTCAGTATATGAACTGGACAGAGGATAGAGATTTTTGGGGAAGAAGATGATACCAGCAGTATGGTGTCGTTGTTGGCTCTCTTGCTTGTGAATTGTTCTTGTGTTTATATAGAGGAAGAGATGAGGCAAAGGGGTGGTTGACTGTCTTGTCATAGCCCACTCTGTCAGGTACTAGGGAGGCGCAGTCCCATCGTAGCCTACTTTTCTTTAATTGCAGTCCCATCAAGCCTGTCTTGTCCTATCTGGCAATATCCTAGCGCCTTGGGAGCTGTGGACGGCGATCTGTCAGGAGATATGGGCTGAGCTCTTGTCTTGTCGCACGTGCTGTAGCGTGCTTGAGCGTCCATGGGAGGACAACTGTCAGTACTCAGTATTTTTACTGAGCTGAGGCTCTTTGGCCGAGACGGAGTGTCTCGCCGAGGTGAGGACCTGACGGAGATGGAGGGTCCTGGCACTGTTGCCGAGGTGGAGGGGCCTGTCACTGTCGCCGAGCTGGGGAGCCGAGGTCGGGGACGACTTGGCTTGGCTAGAGACTTCTGGCAAAGGTGCCGAGATGGAGCACTAGGCCGAAGTGGGATGCTTTAGTCGAAGTGGATTATGCCGAGGTGAAGTGCCTGGTTGAGATGGACCTAGCTGGTGCGGGAGCCCGAGATGGAGCATTTGGCCGGGACTCTGATGAGTTCGGGAATTTCCTCACACAAAGCCCCCCAGCTTCTGAGCTCATTAGACTTCTCTTTGAGGTCAGAAGCTAAGTATCATGGAGGACAACACTTGTGCCTTGGAGCTGTTTGTCGCTTGAGATTGGTGGTATTCGGTCAACTGATCCGTCACCAACTGAGAGACCGAGACATGACCAGTTGGCTCGTCACCATAGGTGCAGTCTCGTTGGAAGTATTCTAGTGATGCTGCCGAGGGGGCCAGCATTACTGCCAACCAGGAAACTGGCACTGATGCCGAGCTGAGGACTGGCACTGATGCCGAGCTGGGTGCAGCTGAGAACCGAGATGTGCTCGCTGCCGAGACCAGCATGAGGCCGAGGAGGTGATGTGGAACAGTCTCTTTGGCATTCTAGTTGAGCTGCCATTGGCTAAGGTGGAGACGTGGAGCAGTCTCTTTGGTCGAGGTGGAGGAGGCTGGACGGTACGCCAGAGAAGTCCTTTTGAGAAGCCTGGGTGCATGGACCCGAAGTTTTAGGAGCGACTGGGTGTATGAACCTAAGTCAGTTCCTGGGTGTGTGAACCCAAAGTTTAGGGAAGAC
Organism: Litsea cubeba; assembly: GCA_012931725.1. Lineage (NCBI taxonomy): Eukaryota > Viridiplantae > Streptophyta > Magnoliopsida > Laurales > Lauraceae > Litsea > Litsea cubeba. The sequence continues at coordinate 17,676,252 of CM022955.1, read as the reverse complement.
TGGGTGTATGAACCCGAAGTCAGTCCCAGGGTGTATGAACCAAGGGTTTTAGGAGCGACTGGGTGTATGAACACTAAGTCAGTCCATGGGCACGTGAACCCAAAGTTTAGGGAAGACTGGATGTGTGAATCCGAAATCAGTCCCAGGGTGTATGAACCTAGGGTTTTAGGAGCGACTGGGTGTATGAACCCTAAGTCAGTCCATGGGCACGTGAACCCAAAGTTTAGGGAAGACTGGATGTGTGAATCCGAAGTCAGTCCCTTTGGCGCTAGCCGAGATGGAGAAGCTTGGACGGTACGCCAGAGCAGTCTCTTTGGCACTGGCCGAGATAGAGAAGTCTGGACGGTACGCCAGAGCAGTCTCTTTGGCACTGGCCGAGGTGGAGAAGTCTGGACGGTATGCCAGAGCAGTTTCTTTGGCACTGGCCGAGACCAACATGAGGCCGAACCTGTGTGAAGCGCGTAGCTTGCACGAGGGCGACACCAACATGAGGTCGTGAAATGCGGTCGAGACCAGCATGAGGCCGAAACCAGCGTGAGGAGGAAACCAGCACGTGGACGGACCAGCATGAGGTCGTTAAATGCGGTCGAGACCAGCATGAGGCCGAAATCAGCGTGAGGAGGAAACCAGCATGTGGACGGACCAGCATGAGGTCGTTAAATGCGGTCGAGACCAGCATGAGGCCGAAACCAGCGTGAGGAGGAAACCAGCACATGGACGGACCAGCATAAGATCGTTTAATGCGGTCGAGACCAGCATGAGGTCGAAACCAGCGTGAGCCGGAAACCAGCGCGTGGACGGACCAGCATGAGGTCGTTTGGAGGCCAAGAAGCCAGGGTGTATCTACCCGAGGACTTGGTTGCCCTGTTGCCGAACGCGAGTCACGCTTGAATGTATAAAACGACCCTAGGGTGAGCTCGGTGGCTCTGTTGCCGAACGCAAGTCACGCCTGAGTGTATAAAATGACCCCAAGGTGAGCTCGGTGGCTCTGTTGCCGAACGCGAGTCACACCTGAGTGTATAAAACGACCCCAGGGTGAGCTCGGTGGCTCTGATGCCGAACGCGAGTCACGCCTGAGTGTATAAAACGACCCCAGGGTGAGCTCGGTGGCTCTGTTGCCGAACGCGAGTCACGCCTGAGTGTATAAAACGACCCTAGGGTGAGCTCGGTGGCTCTGTTGCCGAACGCGAGTCACGCCTGAGTGTATAAAATGACCCCAAGGTGAGCTCGGCGGCTCTGTTGCCGAACGCGAGTCACGCCTGAGTGTATAAAACGACCCCAGGGTGAGCTCGGTGGCTCTGTTGCGGAACGCGAGTCACGCCTGAGCGTATAAAACGAGGGTGAGCTCGGTGGCTCTGGATGACTGATGGCGGTAGAGGACCGTGCGATCAAGGCTGACAGCAGAGGACCGTGCCGTCGAAATGACGGTAGAGGGTCGTACGATCGAAGCTGACAGTAGAGGGTCGTGCCGGTGTCATCGAAGCTAACGGCGCCATCGAAGCTGACAGTAGAGGACCGTGCCGCCAAAACGACGGTAGAGGGTCGTGCGATCGAAGCTGACGGGCGGTCGAAGCTAAGTAATGACAGGAGACGTCTAGCTGCCTCCCGAGCTGGATGAGACTTCTGCAGAGCTGGGGGCTGCTAGCGAGCTGGAGACATCCGCCGAGCTGGAGACGTCCGCTGACCTGGAAGCTATCTGGTGGCTTTCGTAATGGTTGAACTGCTCCTGGGCTCGGGCTTCGTCTGCTTCTTGCCTGACGAATCGGTTTATCCTGGTCATCAGTGCTGCCATAGTGACCACGGGATACATGGCCAAGTCTCCCCGAAGCTCGTTGCCTGGTAGGAGGGCTTGTTGGAAAGACAGGACTGCTATTGCATCTGAGGCATTCTCGATCTGGCTGTAGACAGCCCAGAACCTTTTGGCAAACTGCGTGATGTTCTCGGTCTGCTACATTCTGAGGGCCATAAGGTCGGCGGCTGTCCTTGGGGTGACCATGTGAACTTGGAACTTCGTCATGAAGGAACTTCGGAACTGCTGCCAACTTTTAATTGATCTCGGGGGGAGTGCGCAGAACCATTTTAGGGGGAGGTCCCCGAGGCTGGAAGAGAGGATTCTGCAGTTCAGGTGGCCTGCACCGCCCCACACCGATATCCTCTGAGTGAAGTGCTGGAGGTGTGCTGCTGGGTCTGAGGTTCCATCGTAAACGGCGTACCTCGGGACTTTGAAATCTTCAGGAAGGGGGAAGCTTATGATCTCTGGAGAGAAGGGAGATGCGCCGAAATCGTCAGAGTTCACCCAAACTTGAGCGAAGCCGGCCATCTCCATGTGTTGTCGTACTACTTGCTCTATGCGTCGATCAAGCCACTCTCTGGAGTCGCGGTTGTTACCCGAGCTTTCGCCATGGGCCCGGTTGCTTCTGTTGTCCTTCAGGGTGCGCCTTTTGGAAGGTAGAATCGAGGTCGAATCCTTAGAGGATGAACTCGATCGAGTATCCTGCTGTTGGACGCTTGCTGGACCAGATTTTGCTCCTGACCTTCCCCGGCGGGGGACCGTCGGCAGCTGCGTCGACAGTGTCAGTGGTTCCTTTCCCTTTCTGGTTCTTTGAGGCATGGTGTTTGGGAAGATGACTTTTTTGTAGCCGTTTCCCACAAACGGCGCCAATTGTAAGTGCAAAAAATGTAACTCACAAGAATAGGGGGTGCCTGCACGGACTTATCCAAGGAGATTAGGAACACTGATGCCTCCGCCTGAAGCCTGAGAAAAGGAAGAAGAATAGAAGGTCAGAGGACCCTGGCCTGGGCGGCGCAAGGCTCTTCGATGCCTAAGTCAGTATATGAACTGGACAGAGGATGGAGATTTTTGGGGAAGAAGATGATACCAGCAGTATGGTGTCATTGTTGGCTCTCTTGCTTGTGAATTGTTCTTGTGTTTATATAGAGGAAGAGATGAGGCAAAGGGGTGGTTGACTGTCTTGTCATAGCCCACTCTGTCAGGTACTAGGGAGGCGCAGTCTCATCGTAGCCTACTTTTCTTTAATTGCAGTCCCATCAAGCCTGTCTTGTCCTATCTGGCAATATCCTAGCGCCTTGGGAGCTGTGGACGGCGATCTGTCAGGAGATATGGGCTGAGCTCTTGTCTTGTCGCACGTGCTGTAGCGTGCTTGAGCGTCCATGGGAGGACAACTGTCAGTACTCAGTATTTTTACTGAGCTGAGGCTCTTTGGCCGAGACGGAGTGTCTCGCCGAGGTGAGGACCTGACGGAGATGGAGGGTCCCGGCGCTGTTGCCGAGGTGGAGGGGCCTGTCACTGTCGCCGAGCTGGGGAGCCGAGGTCGGGGACGACTTGGCTTGGCTAGAGACTTCTGGCAAAGGTGCCGAGATGGAGCACTAGGCCGAAGTGGGATGCTTTAGCCGAAGTGGATTATGCCGAGGTGAAGTGCCTGGTTGAGATGGACCTAGCTGGTGCGGGAGCCCGAGATGGAGCATCTGGCCGGGACTCTGATGAGTTCGGGAATTTCCTCACACAGTATCGTTTGATACTTTCTACATGAAATGTTCATGTTCTATATATTACTTTACTTGCTTTAATTGGGATCACATGATGAACTTAGATGAAGACCTAGGACCCCTTGACGTCTTGTTTATTTTGTATACGGTTGATGGAAGTGTTGATGCTAGGTAGCTTTGATTGTAAAGCTTGATGAGAACTACTTAGTAATTGATGAAACTTGCTTGATGGTCTTGATTTGATTGATGGAAATTAGTCTCTCAATTGTTTATGAATCTTGTTCACGCAAGAAAGCCTAGTCTCCTCACTCTTACTTGTCTAGGACTCTTGTGTCAAGCATCACTCTGTTGTTAACGCCCAACACAGGGTGGGGCACCACCTGTGTGAGGACTTTGATTTGAAAGTCTGCGCAGTACTACTTTTTACATTTTGATGGATTGTACACCATCGGATACATCTTGCATTATTGATCTTGTTTGGCCTTAGTATCCATCTTGCTTGCTTGCTTGCCGGGTTTCATCCCGTGCCACTCTACCACAGCTCTCATGTTGAGCATGGAGGGTCATGTTAAACTATCCATGGTGTATTAGCTTGTGTGATTTGCCTATTTGCTAGATTGTTTATGATTCGTATACTATGCACTTCTTATGCCTAAAATGCATATGTTTCTATTGATCTTGTCTCTTGTCCACTCTGATTTGATATGCATATCTTGTTATCATATATATATACATTGCTTGTCAACCGTCGTGTTGACGATGCTACTCTTGGTGCATAGGTACCGAGCCCTTCTATCCCGAGGAGGAGACGACGGAAGAAGTACAGGCGGATCAGCCTGATGACTTCTTAGATTATAGTACGGACGGCGTTGTATAGCCGTACTGATCCCGTACTCGAGAGCCTTCATGTTTAGCTTGATAGATCCATCTTTTGTACTTTTGTTTATCTTTTGATTAGGCCTAAGTTTTGATGTGGTCTAATGTTGTAAATAATACTTTTGGTTAAGTGTTTAAACTCTGAACTTTAATGATGATATTCAGTATTGTTCCAAACTATGCATCTTTAAGATACCATTTGTAATTATAAAGATTCTGCTATTGATTGTTTATATTTGAGGAAATGTTTATACCTCACAGCGGTCTTCGATCCAATTGGGACACAATTGGGGCTAAGTTATATTTGACTTATGTTTGAAAAAATTTTAATTAGCCCTAATCTCACGTATAACCCCGGTTTCAATTTTGGGGACGTGACAAGTGGTATCAGAGCATTACTGGTTTCTAGATTTAAAAACAAGTAGAAACTAAGCCGTGTGAGGAATGGATTTTTATTTTTGGGTATCTTAGCTTTTGTAGATTGTATAGTTTGTTTGCTAGATCGAGTCCCATAGGACTAACGTTTCTTATGTTTCAGGATGGCTGGCAGGAATATGCGTTCTAACAGTGTTGGTAACCCGGAAAGTAGCAATGCTAATGCTACTGACAGTGATTCCATGGAAGGCAGATTCAACAAGTTGATGCAAGCTTTGTTGCTTCTCAAGAATCACAAACTCAGATGATGGCTGTATTACAGAGGCTAGTTCTAGCTACACAGGTTATTATGCCAGCAAGGGCAGTAGACCCTAATGATGTATTTGATAAATTTAAGAAGAGGAATCCGCCAGAATTTTATGGAAATGAAGATCCACTTGATGCTGATGAGTGGGTTGTACAGATAGAGAAGATATTTGATGTCTTTAAGTGCACAGGGAAGGAACGGGTTCAACTAGCAGCTTATATGCTTTGAGGCACAGCAGAAATGTGGTGGAAATCAGTCAAGACTCCTTTTGTTACAGTTGAGGATGAGACTGCATGGACCTCTTTTAGTACGTTGTTTCGTACGAAGTTTATTCCACCCCACATTACAGCGTTGAAGATAGTAGAGTTTGAGACCCTTCAGCAGGGAGAAGACTCAGTTCAGGTTTACGAGCAGCAGTTCACTAACCTATCCCGGTTTGCACCATCTCCGGTAAAGACCGAAGAGGATAAGGTTATGAGGTTTATTAGGGGACTGAACCTCAACATCAAAGAAATGGTGACCAGCGTTACTTTGGCCACCTATGAAGAAAATCTCAAGCGGGCTTACTGGGCTGAAGAATCCATCAAGGAGAAAGCCCATTACAATCAGAACCTCAGACAGTTTCAGACTCAGGGTAAGAGTCAAACTTCAAGCTATCAATATCAGCAACATCCACAGCAATACCAGCAACGTCCACAACAACAACAGTATCAGCAGCAGAGGTCACAGCCACAGTATCAGCAGCAAGGCAAGAGGCCTAAATTTGATCAACCACAGAGACTTCATTGTGTTCATTGTGGTAAGAACCATCTGTCAGTAGAATGCAGAGTGATGTCAGGAGCATGTTTTGAGTGTGGCTTGCAAGGTCACCAAGTGAAAGATTGCCCTAAGAAGCAAGGGCAAGGTGTGAGGAATGCAGCTCCAAGACCACCTATTGCAGCACAGCCTTTGAGGCAAGCCCCATAGCAGCAGCAGCAACAGCTTCGATTACCAGCACCACCTCAGGGCAGGGGGCAATTCAGACCCCAAGGACAGCATGGACAGCAGAGGCCACAGGGATTCCAGCAAGGACAGCAGCAGAGGTATCAGCAGAGTCCTCAGCAGCATGGTAGGCTTAATGCCTTGGATATGCAGGAGGGAGAGGATATCGAAAGAGTTGTGGAAGGTACACTCTCTATTTCAGATGTACCTGCTAGAGTCTTATTTGATTCTGGTTCCACACACTCGTTTGTATCACCTATTTTTGCTGCATGTTTGGTGGGAGACATAGCTCCATTGCATTATATTTTGTTAGTTAGTACTCCCTTAGGGAAAACTGTGCAGTGTGAGTCCTATTTTACAGCGTGCAAAGTGCGGGTAGGGAATTACATCCTATCTGCAGACTTGATCATCCTAGGGATGCAAGATTTTGATGTGATTTTGGGAATGGATTGGTTATCCATATACCGGGCAGTAATGGATTGTTTCAACAAGGCCATCAGATTGCAAGTGTTAGCAAACACTGTGGAGATAGTTGGTGAGAGGAGACCCATATCCACTAGTGTCATTTCAGCCTTGAGGGCAGATCGTTTGATTAAGAGTGGATGTGAAGGTTATGTGGCATTTATCACGGAGGATAAATTGTCCAAAGCGGTGGAGGATATTCCAATTGCATGTGAATTCCCGGATGTCTTTCCGGAGGAGATACCTGGATTACCACCGGTTCGAGAGATAGACTTTACGATTGAGCTTATGCCAGGGATGGCACCAATTTCAAAAGCTCCTTATCGTATGGCTCCAGCGGAGCTAAGAGAGTTGAAAGCTCAATTAGAAGATCTCTTGGACAAAGGATTTGTGAGACCGAGTGTGTCACCATGGGGTGCACCAGTTTTGTTTGTGAAGAAGAAGAATGGTACAATGCGTATGTGCATAGACTACAGACAACTGAATCAGGTTACAATTAAGAACAAGTATCTTTTACCTAGGATAGATGAATTATTTGATCAGCTGTAAGGAGCACAATACTTCTCTAAGATTGATTTGAGATCAGGCTACCATCAGTTGTGGGTTAAGGACTTAGATGTGCAGAAGACAGCCTTCAGGACCAGATATGGCCATTATGAATTCTTGGTGATGCCATTTGGGCTAACCAATGCACCGAGTGTATTCATGGCCTTGATGAACAAGATCTTTGCTCCATGCTTAGATCAATTCACAGTGGTGTTCATAGACGATGTTTCAGTCTATTCGAGGTCCAAAGATGATCATGCGGAGCATTTGAGAGCTTCATTGCAGATCTTGAGAGAAAATCAGCTCTATGCCAAGCTAAGTAAGTGTGATTTTTGGCTTGAACAAGTGTCTTTTCTAGGACACATCATCTCTAGAGAAGGTTTGGCAGTGGATCCAGCGAAGATTGAAGTAGTTGTCAGTTGGCAGAGTCCGAAGATAGTAGCACAAATCAGGAGTTTTCTAGGTTTGGCAGGGTATTACAGAAGATTTGTGAAAGGATTTTCCAACATAGCAGCTCCATTGACCAAATTGACAAGGAAGGATGTTCCTTTTGTCTGGACAGAATAGTGTGAGACTAACTTTCAAGAGTTGAAGACTAGATTGCCTACAGCTCTTGTTCTTACTTTACCTACGGGGACCGGAGGGTTTGTGATTTTTACAGACGCTTCAGGCATTGGCTTGGGATGCGTACTCATGCAGGAAGGAAAAGTAGTGGCCTACGGGTCCAGACAGCTGAAAGAGCACGAGAAGAGATACGTACCCATGATTTGGAGCTAGCAGCAGTGGTTATGGCACTGAAGTTATGGAGACACTACCTGTACGGAGAAAAATTCGAAGTTCATTCGGATCACAGGAGTCTTCAATACTTGTTCGGGCAGAAAGATCTGAATATGAGGCATACCAGATGGATGGAGTACATCAAGGACTACGATTTTCTGATTAAATATCATCCCGGGAAAGCAAATGTGGTTGCAGATGCATTGAGCAGGAAGGAAGCAACTACCGGATGTTTACAAGTATAATGGTCTTTGACAGAAGTATTCAGAGATTTGGATGTAGAGTTCCAGCCTCAGACTGAGAGAGTGATGATTGCAAACATGCATACTTGGGAGTCAGAGATTTTGGACAGAATAAAGGGCAGTCAGTCAGAGGATCCTGAGTTAGTCAGGGTGATTGATAGCATATCAGGCAGACCAGAGTTCAGACTCGTAGAGGGTGTGTTATATTGTCAGGATAGATTGTGTGTTCCCGATGTACATGATTTGAGGAACGGGATAATGGTTGAGGCACACCATTCTCATTATACTATTCATCCAAGAAGCACCAAGATGTACCAAAATCTGAAGAGCTTCTATTGGTGGAATAACATGAAGAAGGAGATTGCGGGATTTGTCTCGAGATGTCTAGTGTGTCAACAAGTGAAGGGTGAACATCAGAGACCTCCAGGATTACTTCAGCCATTACAGATACTGGAATGGAAGTGGGAGCACATTACCATGGACTTCGTTGTAGGATTACCACCTACAAAGGACCATGACAGCATTTGGGTGATTGTTGACAGACTCACCAAGTCAACTCATTTCATTCCAATGAAGATGAAACGATCCATGGATATTTTGGCACGCAAATACATCGATGACATAGTCAGATTGCATGAAATTCCAGAGTCTATTGTATCAGACAGAGACATGAGATTTGTGGGCAGATTTTGGGTTAGTTTGCAAGCAGCCTTGGGTACGACATTGAGTTTCAGCACTGCGTATCATCCTCAGACCGATGGACAGACTGAGAGGACGAACCAAACTATGGAGGATATGTTACGGGCATGTGTTCTCGATTTCGGGAAAGACTGGGAGAAGAGTCTTTCTTTATGCGAGTTTGCCTACAACAACAGCTATCACTCCAGTATCGGGATGGCACCGTTCGAAGCCTTGTATGGACGAAAATGCAGGACCCCGATTTGTTGGGAAGAGATTGGTGTTCGGAGTTTTCATGGACCTTCGATCATTAGTGATACCAGTGAGAAAGTAAAGCAAATCACTGACAGGCTGAAGATTGCAAGAAACCGCCAGAAGAGTTACGCAGACCTCAAGAGGAGAGATTTAGAGTTCAAGGTCGGAGACAAGGTTTTTCTTAAGGTCTCACCGACTAGAGGGACTATGAGGTTTGGGCAGAAAGGTAAGTTGGCTCGGAGATTTATCGGACCTTTTGAGATTGATATGCGCGTGGGAGAAGTGGCTTACAGACTGATTTTACCACCAGCGTTATCAGGAGTCCACAGGGTTTTTCATGTCTTCATATTGAGGAGATATGTACCAGACCCTACCCATGTGCTTCATCATGAGCCTTTAAATGTCCAGCCAGATACTACATTTGTTGAGAGGCCAAAGGAGATCGTAGACACCAAGGAGCATGTTTTGAGGACTAGGACTATTCACTGGGTCAAAGTACAATGGGAGCACCACAGTCCGAGCGAAGCAACTTGGGAACTTAGAGATCAGATTAAGGAGAAGTATCCAGAGCTTCTGCCAGAGGTGTGTGAGATATTTGGAGGACCAAATAGTCCAAGGGGGGGAGGATGTAACATCCCGACCCTTAGCCTATATTAATTATAGCTAATTGTGTGATTAGTTAGTAAGTGTGTTTAGAGTCTTAGCGAGTCGGGTTTGATGTATGAATCGTGTGGGTGAAATCTCATGTGATTCGGAGCGCGTTTGGGTACAGTAGGGGGGTGGTTTGAAATTTTGAAAAGTTTTCAGGGGTTTAATTGAGATTATGAGTTTTTGTGAGTTTGGGTGCATTGGATAGGTCTCGTCATTTCAAGAACTTTGGTCTTATCGCGTTTCGATTCGACGCGAGGAAGAGGCCCAAATAATCACTTAAGTGAACCGAGGACTAAACCCATATTTCCATTCATTTTCAACCTAATAAAACACCTCATTCGATTGACTCATCCCTTCATTCATCTCTATCTCCATTTCACTACTATTCATCTCCTCTTTCACTTCACTGCCTCCTTACCGTTGCCGACCGCCGCAGCTCCATCTTCGCCGGCCAAGCATCACTTCTTCTTCCTCAAGCTCCAAGGAACCCAACCATTCCATTTTCAAGAATTTCCACCCACAACCCATTGAAAGGTAGGCTTCCAAAGCTTTTAACCATAGATAATCTTCTTTAACCATAGATAATCTTCTTCCTTTTAGTTAGAAATGGATTAGGGAGACTCACTACCACCCATTGCATTCATTTTGTAGATTGATTTTGGGATTGAGAAGCTTTTACACACTTTGAGCTTAATAAAGAGAGATTTCTCTTAATTCTCTTGATTTTGGTTTAGCTCATCATTAAGGCAAGTTAATCTATATATGTATGCCTTGATATGTTGTTTCTTCCTTGAAATGATGATTGAATATGTCTAGATAACCTAATGCTCTTATCTTGACAAATTTGAATTGAAAACATGATAAATTGGGTTAATTGTCTAATGAATTGGATTGGAAATGAAATGGATAGATTGAGAGGTTTATAGGACCTGAAAGGATGTGCTTTTCATTCTTGAATGGCTGTGAAACAGGTTCAGGAATTATGGGAATGGAAAGGGAGAATATGGAAAGAAAATGGAAGGGGAGGGAGGAAGAAAGAGGGAGATAGGGAGGGAGACCGGCCAGGGCTCCCCCCCCCGTCTCCAGAGACCGGCCAGGGCTCCCTCCCCACCGGAGACGGGGGGTGGAGGGTGGGGAGGAAGGGAAGAGGAGGGCTAGTTTAGGAAAAAACATTTTTTTTTGTCTTCTAGTGCGGTGGGGAGAGAAAAATTTGTGGTGCCAATAGCACTCCCCTTCGAAGAAAGGGTTTCGTCATTCCTGAACAAGAAACCCTCTCTGGATTCAATCACCCTTTTGAGAATCCCCGGCTAGGATCAAGACAGCCATGATGAACATTAAGAAGAAGACATGCAAAGAGCTCCAAGCACAAACACGGTAAAAGGAAGAAAAAGAAAGCACGATTCAAGTTTATGCAAATACATATAAGGGGCGTAAGAAGCTTACCAACCATTGTTTCGAAGAGTATGAAAGAAGGAGTCGCAGAAGAAATTCGAGGAAGACGAAACGGCTGGAAAGGGATTACTAGCCGCAAAGAAACTAAAGAATCTGGAAGTTCTGGAAGCGCTAGAGTTCGAAAAGGCAAGGTGAAGAGGAAGAAAAGGAAAGCCAGCTTTATAAAGGGGTGATTATGTATACACCCACCCTACTTAATTTTTACGCCCACCCTACCCTATGGCTATGAATGACCTGATCTGACATGAAGGAATGGGAAAGCATAGTGATAGAGAATCTACAATGTTTTTTGAATGGTGTGATGGATGTGAACGTTTTAAAATAAAATAAAGGAAAATAAAGTAAATGGTCAAGAGACGAGAGAGAGAGAGACGTTGGAGTGGTGCACTAAAGCGTACACTGTAGCTAAAAAAAAAATGAGACAAAAGAGCGAAATTAACATTTCAGTACTCTTATGGACTATGATAATTCTAACACTCACACTGCATGGCTAAAATAATTCTTACACTACTCACACACTGCATAGCTCCCGGTAAGTTACCTTGTTGTGTAGCCCAATGTTCTAATTTTTTTTTTTGGGACTTTCTAAATACACCAATTGGATTATAACTACTAAATACTAATAACATAAAAATCTAAATAATCTCAAAAGTCTTTGATATTTCAAACAAATGTATTCAAACATATTAACACATATTACATTCCTAATCTTCCAACACAATGGTTTCAGAAAGAAACCCAGAACGCATATACTGCATGAACGCATTAATTCGCTCGGCATACGGGGTAGCCCATGCAGTTGCACAATCATACCTGAAGTGAACCCATTGAGGCATAATGGGAGGAATCGGGTAACCATCTATCAATACAATCTGGACGTAGTGATTATTATTTACGTACCCGATAGCAATAGTAGCATGTTGATACGACGGTGGTGGAGTAGATCGAAGTGGCAAATACGTAAAGCTCTGTGCAACACTTAAAACGTGTAATATCATGTTGAACTTCGAAGCAATTAAGAGACCCATGTCTGGCATGGTCATCCAATGCTTAATCAGTGCTCCTTTATCTAATGCAAAAAAATTCGGTGAGTTGTAAACACGAGTCCACTGGTCATCACTATCAAATATTGCAGCATACTGTGTCCTGAATGTGTACAACTCTTCTATTAAGCTATATCGGATAGTTGCCCATGCATCTTCGTGAAGACCAAGACAGATAGCTATCGCCCGAAATCCGCAATTTCCATCAAGTTTTACGTCTTGTACATGCATAATGTAGGGATGCAAAATAGGTGAAAACTGACGAACATAGGCATTTATAGAGTAGTTGTAAATAGAGGAGCAACTGTGTCTCGCTGGTTCCTGAAACTGAAAAATGTCTGGCTGAAGAAACTCAAATGTATCTGTGTTAGCACGAGTTGATATGTCTTCCCTGTCCTTCGAGTCGGAGCCTTCAAACAAATAACTGTTTCTGCTTAGTTTCCGAGAATGAAGGGAATCAGACTCAATGAACACTAATGCAGACGGATTAACACGAGTATTTGTTGCGACCTTTTTTCTCGAGGAGGGGCGTCCACGAGTGTTCGTCTTAACAGTAGGTTCACGAATTAAAGTTGTTGATTGGGTGATTATCTCCCTCAACTTCCTTAAAAGACTGAATTTACCATGTCTTGTTTGCTGCTTAAACTGTTCCGTGAACACTTGTAGCTCGACGTCACAATCGATGTCATCGTCTTGAAGAGACGCACACGGTGATAAATCAAGTTTTCTCCAAAATTTATCTATGGAATCAATTGGTATGGGACAACCTTCGTTCAAATATATTGCTTGCTCATGCGCACATGGCAGTCCGTAGCTCGTACGAAGTCGACATCCGCATTTGTAGGAAACTTCTCTGACATCCTTAGACCGCTCACATTCCTTCAAAATCAGATGCGATGCGTGGCTTGAAACGAATCCACATAATTCCTGGAAGTGAGGTATATTGAATCGATGTTAGACGATAGTTTTGCTTTGCTCAATACTCGCTTTGATAGCTATATCATGTGATTAGATGACTTGATGAATAAACAACAGCGATGTTTCCAAATCTGACTGTGATGACTCCAAGTATTTTTTCAACTTCGCGTGCTGGCTCTCGACTCTATTAGTTGTCTGGTTTCCAAAATGTAGATATTTGTCGGTCCAGGCGGATACAAACATCTCCTTACTACGGTGTCAACCATACATCCTTGAGATAATTAATCATTCCTGGAAAGTTTTGTAACACTATCTCAAGGTCTACCAATTTGCACACATACGCATTCTCAGTTTCAGATTCCAGCAACATATTCCACATTTTGTAGAATGCATTCCAAGATTTGTTATCTGTTATTGATGGCATGCACTTGCTCAAAATACTCCTATAAATGTGTCACCTACAGAGTAATTTCTTAGCATCGGAAAATACATGGGCAGACGCATTCATCAAAGCCAACTCTTGATCCGTGACAATAACTCGTGGACCGGTGGACCATCCATTGTTGGCTGCAGACACGTTAAAGCCCAAGTATAATTGAACACTTTTTCTAAGGGCATGAACAAAAATGCTATGCAAAATGTCATATTAGTTGAAGTCACGCCAACAATTTCAAGGAGAGGCATCCTGTACATGTTTGTTTAGGACACGGATATGTTAAAACTTCTAGATTTTTTAATGTTGCTAAATCAATATGGTTTGTGTTGGCTCGGTCAACTTTGTATCATTCTAGAATGTAGCTTTAAAATAATAAGCAAATAAAAATAATGTTTTATCATGTACCTATTTATTTTATATGTTGCGTCCATCAATAACACGTACGGGAATGCACACCATCGCTCTAATGATCCTGGATGTGCGAAGAATAAATCTTCAAGCTCATTAGTTACAGCATTTGTTTGACTCTCGAAAATGTATCCTTCACGTTGTATGGATGACATGACAACTTGCATCTAGGTTTTACCGGCTTTCTCTGCGGTCCGAAATTTCTGGCGTGCATTGTATATGGTCGTAATGGTAGACATGTTGTCCGAATTCTGCTTCTTCAACGATGTCAAGATATCTAGTGGCTTTAAATTTTTCGTAAACAGATGTTCCATCAATTGGATTTCGGATTCAGAGAGCCGACCGAGGTATGGATGTCCCTCTATATATGATGCAGGGGCATAGTTATGTGTTCCACATACCACCATTTCCATCCAGTCATCACCTGTTCGCATTTTCACCCCTTTCACTCTGAAGGGACAATCAATTTTTTTGGTGCCTGTAACCTTCATGGAAGTTTTATTGCTTCTATATGTGCCACCGCGATCACATTGGGACAATAGTCTAGGACTCTTCCCGATTATGCTAGTCTCTGACCTTTTAATGACAATGATATATCCTAAATTGCGTCCAGTATTTTAAATCCAATCAATTAGAGATTGGCGCGAATTGAACACCTAAAAATGTATTAATTCTGTTAGAAATTAACAACTTTTTATTAAAAATCGATAAAATAAAACATAATTGGAATTGAGTTAATATCATACCATGTCGGTGGAAAATTCGTTTGTACCATTTTCATTCACATTTTCGTCTTCTTGTATTATTTCGTTTCTAAGAATATTATCCTGACAACAATATACATTCACTTGAGTATCTGCAATTAATAAAAGATATTTTCTGAAATAATTAAAGAATTATATATTTACCTGATCATTTGAACCACTTGACAATCGCAGATCATTGGCCCAAATCCTCAATTGATCCAAATTCATATCTTTGATCAAAATCAGGGTGCAGTGGAATGCGGGCACCACTCAAATTCACAGCCCGCCATGGATGATGGAACAACAATAACCATTAACCAAGTGCCCAAATCCCACCTGGCCACCTCCCATCATATTTGATCACAAAACCCCTCTTTTGAATCTATTTCCTTGAAGAAAAAAGCATACCTGACTGCTACCCCCAAGGGTTATGGACTTATGGTGACTTGGGGTCGAGACATTTTCTCAAACAGATCACGCGCCATTGACTTATAGTTTCAACAGCTGAAGATGAGAGATTAAAGGAGAAAAGAGAAGAAGAATAAAATGAAAAATGAAAACTAGAAGTCTGGAAATGTCTTAAGAAAAAAAGGTGTTCTAAAGTTGGTTGGGGGGGGGCGCCTGAATGAGGCTCATTCGGTGGCCTACAGAGAGCATGGGGGCCTGAATGAGGCTCATTCGGTGGCCTACAGAGAGCAATAAAGATAGACAGGTCACAGGGAATATAGCAGATGGTTCAGAGAGTTCTTGCCATAATCAGTTCTCTGTGTAGTCACGGATGACCGTGACAGACGATACAAGGACGTGTTTACTGTAGAGCTGGATTAGGACATTAAGGCGTGCTTCACGTGCGTACGGTTCCAAGGAGAGACTGCTAGCTTTTAACACTGTACAAATGGTTGTACTGTGTTGGTTTCTTTTGGGATTGGGCCATCATAAAGAGAGAGGAAAAAAAACCAATAGGCTGTACACCCACCCTTTGTTGGGTGGGTGCATATAGCAACTTATGGCTGGTCAAAGTGACAGTTTGACCAAAGATTGGGCCCGCCTAGCTTCCCCTACGCTAGGCTTGAACCAGACCTAATTCTACTCAGTTCAGGTCCGGCTGACCTGGCCTGCTGGGATCTGGTTACTGCATGCGTCCCGAGGAGAAACTGCACCAGTCTTCTCTCCAACGAAGATGACAGCCCGACTTGAAAACCCAACAGTACTTGTTTTCAATCCTTTATCGCACGAGTCCCGAGACAACAAAAGTAACACTCTGCAGCTGTTTTTTTGCTAGCATAACATATAGGGTAGGCTTATAGATTGGGTGCAAACAGCAGCACCTGTGCGAAAATGAGTGTCGTTGCAGCATCCTGTCATGTCAGTCATATAGGGCCGTACACCCACCCTTCATAGAGTGGGTGCATTTAGCAACACCCTTTCTAAAGTTGTCTAGCGCCTCGATTTCCATAAACAACGCCAGCTGCGGAATTAAAGGCTCACCGATCGCTCCAAATTCAAATCGGCGCCTAGCGGCCTATTCCGAAAGCATCTTAGTGGGCTGCATGAAGAAAGACCGAAGTTTTGGCCGGTTAGCGCACAGTTCGAGGAGGCTTCATTTTGACTTCCAACTGTTTTTCGAAATCCGTGGAGCCGCCAAAATTAAAAAAATGATGTCATCATAACGGTCTATTTGAAAATGTCTTCGAATAGACTTGTCATATGCTCAATTTTGAGTCTGCTTGCCCACCCAACCACCCGATTTCATCAAAAACAACACCAATGCAGCAAACTCTAGTTCAGTTCACCCGTTTTCCTTGCTAATCCAGATTTATTCCTCGCAAAATCACCATTTTATTTTCATCACCCAAAAGAAAATTTTTCAATAAGGTTTTCTATACCTCCGGGATTCTTCCTTGGGATTTTCCCCATAATCCTCGCGGAGATGCATGCACTTGAAATCTGCGAAAAAGTAGGGGATCAACAACTCCTAAATCGAGTTTTTTACACCTTTCCATAAAAATCCAAATTTATGCACGGAGAATTAAAATTCTCGAGGCACAATGATTAGAACACATATTTCAATCATTGTACCTCGAAGGAGGCATTTGTTGGCATGCAAAAGAAAAAAAATTCATTTATCAATGTATCACATTTCCTGAGGCAAGATATCTTTTTCATAGAAAGACGTCATTTTTCTGACCGCTGGAAGCTAACCGGTCATAGTGACAGCATCCCAACGGCCACTGTTTACAAGGTTCACTGGCCGCTTCAATCTCCAATATACTGGCCGCTCAGCGCAACTATGTGGTTGCTGCTCTTTGCTCAGATGATTACCACCGGAAGCTATAGAATTCCAAGCGCTGGTCGTCGAGCTTCTTTTACCTTGGCTGCCAAGCAGTTATCACCATGATCTCTAGTCAGTTACACTTTCTGATGGCCGCTAGATCTGCCAGAGGGGAACAATTACAACTTCCATTAATTGCATTTTTTCAAAACCGCCTCCACTCCTCCATGATTTCCAATGGTTATGTCTTCTCAACAGCTATATAAAATGAAAACTTGGGAAGGCAGCAAGGATGCCCCAGGTCCCGTGCAAACAAAGACCCGAAACTCTGCCAATTTCGAGACAAAAGACCTTCCCTCTTCCTTCCTCGAGGTGAGAATCAACCAGAGAATTCTTCGGCCATTGGGTGATAGTTCCCAAAACCCAGTCTTTGTTCCTCTCACCAAAGAAAAAGAACAGGGATAGTCTTTGCCGTTTTGAAGCAGACATCTTCGTCAATTCTTCTTCCACACAAAGGTGATGAATTACAAAGATTTGTGAAGGAAACTTCGGAGCAGATTAATTTAACTTCATCTCGGACGATCTTCTGAAGAAGGCAACTCTCTTCTTTCTCCTTTCACTTTGTATAATTCCCTTCGTATTTGATCTCCTAAGCCTGGAGTGGGGGTTATATAAAAACTTGTAAGCAACCTACACTCAGAAGGTGAGACAAGAAGAACCCATAAAAATAACATTGAAGATGACTCCTCAAAGCACGTGTAGGTCATCTTCACATCTTTTTGTAACATTCAAGAATGAATAAAAAAGCATTTCCTCTTTTCATTTTTGGACGAAACACTTAAGTGACACCGGTCACATACAAGACTACAAACTACATACAAGACTACAAACTGCAGCGAGCAATATTTATAATAAATACTAAAATAATAGCTCGGTAGTGCCGACTCGAGAATCAATGTAGAATGCAGGGTTCGGTGCTTAATCAAGAATTAAGGAGTAATGTCGGTTACCAAAGAGATGCATGTGCAAGTACTGGGGTTGATAAGCAATTTGAATACTTAAAAATGGGAAAAAAACAATGTTGATTCGGATTTTAAAACAATATTAACTCGGGCTTACAATAGTAAACCAAGTCGAAGTGGGTTTTAAAATAATATTTTCTAACTCTGGAAAATCCTATCGAAAAATGGACAGCATTTCGTGTAGAAATAGGGGACCCATAATGGTTGGCAGAAAGGCAAAGTTATCAGGGTAACTCGGATGGGCAGGGTAATTAACTAAATGCTCACACGTAAATCGAGAAACCCTCTAGGGATCCGGGTACATCCAATGGTCAAGTGGCACGAGAATCGCGCGCTAAGACCCAAGGAGTTCTGTTGGGCAAGATGCTCGGGTTAGGTTTACAGGGTGCATGATAAAAGTAAGGAAATTTTGATTAAAATAATCTTAGTCATGCAAGTGCGGTGGTTCCCAAGATTATATGCTCCAAGGGATGGATATTGGTGTATTTTTATACAGTTGATGCATTTGGAACGTGGGAATATCCAATCCCTAAGTTCGGATAAAAACACGAGTCATTGTACTCGACATGCATTCACAATTATTCAGGTTTAAGTATTAAGTTGAAAATAAAGTTGGGTGAAGTCGGGGTATGGGGTTCCACCAATGATCTAAGTTTTTGGGTTCCCTTTTTACGAAATCAATTCACATTTGTAGGAAGTAGGTACCGCCTACAATTCATTTCTAAGTTCTAATTTGGTTTCCCAATTTTTTTTAGAATTGTGGGGAGAAAACCGGGCTAGAACAGCTCAAGAAAGGCCCTAAAAACATTCTTAAAAGAACGGTTTTGCCTGCCTAGCAGCCGGCAGCTGGCAGCCTGCTGGCCTGTGGTTATGGGACACAGTGGGGCCTACTTCAGGATGTGGGCAGGAGGAGAGAGATAGGGTCCACATGGGCATAAGTGGTGTCCACCATGACTGATTAAATGAGGTTAGAAAGGGTTAAATCCACTTCATTAAGGCCCCAATTAATCCCAACATTAATCTTTCAACTTCCACAATAACAGTCATTAATAAGATAAATTACAAGTTTGGCATGATTGCCTTGTCCATTTCTCAACTACACATCATTAATCATGAACATGATAATCTAGTTCAAAGATAATCAAGCATATTATGCTAAATAAATTGGACACTTGTCTCTAATCAAGAACAAATCCAACCTTTAACCCACGGTCAATAAAAGCTTCTAAACCAAGAGCTTTCTCTTCCAAACAACCCACCAAAATCTCTCCTAACCTAAAAACCTATTCACTGTTAAAAACCCAAGCCCCATAAAAACCAAAAAAAGTGATGAATATGGGTTCAGAATCAAGAGACATTCAAGAGGGAAAAGAGGCCTACCTCTTAAAGGTCCAAGAAGGAGGAGGTTTAGGGATGAGGGGGCTTCCACAGTGGATTCGTACCAAAACAGACTATGGGGCGTAGAGGATGACAGGGAGTCGATTGGCCGGCTGGATTTAGCAAGAAAAGTCTCCACCTAGGTGTTCTTCACCAACCATGGGGGTAGAATGTTGGGGATGTGCAACCAAAGTCCCACATCGGCTAGAATTGGGAAAGATCATGGGCATATAAGTTGGACTAAGTACTCCATTGGTATGAGGCCTTTTGGGTAGAACCCAAGAACAAATCCATGAGGGCTTAGGCCCAAAGTGGACAATATCATATCATTGTGGAGTTTGTGGTGGTCCAATGTCATAACATAGAAGACAAGAAGAAGAGAGAATGAGAAGTTTTTCTCCTTTTTCTCCTTGCTGCTTGGCCGATGGAGTGGGGAGTAAATGAGAGTTATTGTGGGGTACGTGGGGGTAGGTGAGTCATTAATGAGGTATGTGGGGTTGGTTGGATATTTTAAAAATGGTAGTTTGTGAGTTTGTTACAGTATAGTTGAATTTAGAATGCGATAACGGAGGTCTTCCGACCCCGGACAGACTTGGTCAAAATGAAGAATCGTGGATCATACGAAGAGCTTTCCAACAAGTCCAAAATCAAAATTTTTTTAAGTTTGGTTGCGCAATTTTCTAAACTACGGTATACACCTCAAAAAGTGTGACGGGTCAAATTAGACCTCGGATGGATTTAGACTGAACATGAAAGTTGTTGGGCAGGTCAAGACCTAACTTTTTGGCTCAAGGTGCAATTAATATGAAATGCCCAAGATACCCCTAGAAATCTCGAAATTCTAACTTACCACGGAAAAAGTCGAACTCTCAGGAACTCCTCGAAATTGTCCAGAACTAATCCCAACTTAGCTCTAACTCCAAGAGACTCTCGATTGGTCTCTAATCAAGCATCATTAGTCACTAATTATAATTAATTAGCATTAATCATGATAATTAAAAATTGGGTTCTTACTCATCATGGAATTTCACGGCTGACCGTGAACTAACCATTAGAATCTTTTTCTATAAATTACGGCTCGTTCCAAGGCTTTTGGGGATGAGATTGCTTTTTAGGAGAAAAAGTACAAAGCAAGGGATTTGAACTGAATGAGGATAGAGAAAGAGAGGAAAAGCTAAAGCAAGGATCTCCAAATGATTCCCACCAATCTAGTTAAAATTTTAATTTCTTAAAGTTTTCATGTTTTATCAAAACTTTTGTTTTCTTTCACAGCATGATTTCTATGCTTGGTTGAACCTTTATTTATTTGATTCCATCATATGAAAGCCACCTCTAATTTACTTTATGTTTTGGATTCAACAATGCTCACACATCACATGCTTCTTTTTTTTTTTTTTTAATCTTTGATCGACTTGTAATGCTTTGGGTCTAAATCTTTCTTGAAGTTGAATCATGCCTTTTATGTGTTTGATGTTTTTTCTCATTCAAATCATATCTTGATTTCATATCTTTTGAAAGACAAATCAAGCTTTAATATGTTTTCATCCTATTTGGTAAACTATGCATATTATTACCTACTTCGATTGATGGTAGCGCGCGCACACGCTACATTATAACATTTGTATCTTCACATTGTGTGTATATTAGCTGGATTATCACTTTCATATCTGCCTTTTTTAGAGGCATCTTCTTGTACTTCATTTTATCTCTATTTGTGTATTCTAGACACGTTTTAAGAGAAACAATTTGTTGTAAAGGTTATTGCTAAGCCTAGAAAGCATTTATAATGATTCTAAATTAGCCAAGAAAGTTTTTGACGTAAGGTTTTGAGGTGAACGAAAACCTCTAAGTGTTTAGTGAAATATCGATAGGGTGTTGTTACACAAGCCAGAAATGGATATAGGCATTATGGCCGAACCTTATGGGTTTATCATTCCGTTGATATCATTAAGTAGTTCTTTCACTCCATGTATATATCAAAATTCAAGAATCTTGTTGGCATTTAATCAGTTAGAGTAGTTAAAACTTGTCTTTAATTGAAACAACTGTTACGTCCCTTGTGGTATATGAATTCATTAAATTAAGATTCTTTACAGTAATTTTCTTGTAACGGTTGTTCATTTCATCTTTTTCGTTTAATGAGAATATAAATATGCCTTCGTAGCCTCCTTTGTGGGTTATATACATTTCCACTATCTTTGGTTTTAGTAGAGATAAATATTTCTTTTTTTTTTTTTAACCATCGTGATTTCTTGGAGTGTCCTTTTTTTTCCAACAAAGAAAAGCAAACAGGTCACCCCACCGTATGTGCGCCACATTCCAGTAGATCATCAAGGGTGGCGTCCATAATTCAGGGGTCCTAGGCCTTGCAACATTCATTGATATTAGTGAATAGTGCGAAAAAAGTAAAAAAAATAATAATTATAATAATAATAAATTGGGAGGAATTCATCTACCGTTGATATATATTTGCAATGTACTATATTTGCTGATGGTAATTGATATATGTTTTTTTTTTTTTTTTTTTGTCATGCTTTTCCTTTCTCTATTCTTCAAATTGTGTTAGCAGTCATAGAAGATTTGGTTTTATATATATGGTCCTCTGCTCTCACTAATAAGGATGCCAAATCTTTTGCAGGACGATATCTTATTACTTCAAGGAATGATGATGATGCTTGTTGCTCAAAGATGCATGGATGCTCTCTCACTAATGAGGATGCCATTTTGTTATGCCTTGGATAATTAAGAACGCAGCTGTTATATATCTATTTTTGGATAATTAACTTTCTAGCTATACAGCTAGATATACTCATATGATGGATTTTGTATGAAATGATGGATAAACTTTTTGCTATTAATGTTGGTGGAAAATATAGTATTTAGCAAGTTTTTTGTTCTTAATATCTTGATTTGTATTTTTTGTATCTAGATGAATTAATTACATATGAAGCAGGTATTTAATTATTAAGAGCTATATATATGCATGTGTAATGTATTTTTTTAATAAAGCTTTTAAAGCAGTGACAACAATCAGATCATTTCATTGTCACTGGAAGTAGTCATTTGATCACGAATCATGATTCTGTGACAACATATGTAGTCACTTGAAGGGTTGTAGTAACAACAAATAAAACTTATCCCTATAATTGTTCAGTGACAATGTTAGTTGTCACTGAATACACCAATTTTTAAAATTACCATTTACGGTAGACTATATAGTGATAAGTATTATCGTAACATAAACTGGGTAGTGACAACAAATGGTCGTCACACATACTAATATATTTAATGACGATCGATGTTGTCACAGATAAATAACGTTTAGTGACGAGTAAAACTTGTCCCTATAATCATTCAGTGACAATGTTAGTTGTCACTGAATGCACACCAATTTTTTAATTTATCATTTACGGTAGACTATATAGTGATGAGTATTATCGTAACATAAAATGTGTAGTGACAACAAATGGTCGTCACACATACTAATATATTTAATGACGACCTATGTCGTCACAGAAAAATAACGTTTAGTGACGAGTAAACTCGTCACTGTAACGGAAGCATCAGTGACGAGGGCATTTTGTCGTCACTTAGATCTTCAGCGACACCTACATATGCGACGAGTATCAGTCGTCACTAGGCTGGTCACTAAAACTCTCATGTGACGACTATTGAATGTACAGTGACAAGAATGCTCGTCACAGAATCCCTATTTTCTTGTAGTTAATTGAGTTTGAATCCATGGCTGTCTTATCCAATTTTAAGGGTATTTTTTTTGTAAAATCCCCTAGCTTTTTTAATCAAGAAGATGAGTAATAGTACAATTGATAATGTCAGATTGTGGACTCACAGGAAAGAAAAATTAAAAAGTAGACCCTTTGAAGATTGGATAAGAATTTCATTGACATACAAGTGCAAAATAAAAGACTTCAGCACAAGTAAGAACTATCTACTCTCTTATAGTTAGTGTATGAGTGACAATCAATTCTAGCACCTGAGGCTACACTAATCTTGCCATGGAACACACACCACAACCTCTGGATCATGGCAGCCTTCATAACAATGATCTTAAGTCTGGTAGCCGTTGATCACATCTACTAGGCCGCAAGTTTGGCGAGGGTGCCGATGGCGAGGGTGTTGGTGTAGGTAACAGGTTCAGTCATGGCCGAAGCCCAACGTTTGTCATTGAAGTTATCGTAACGATCGGGCCCACCTACGATGGCCCCTGTTAGCTCGTTAGGGTTTGGCCCGTTTTTGTCCAACCACATGGCAAAGGTCATCCCGCAGTTGGTCACCTGGTTTGCTTCATGTACTGGGACCGATGCACCTCGGTGGTGTGCTTGCAATGGAGGCTGGTTCCCAAATCCAACCATGTATGACCTTCCTAGTGGATTCTTTCCAAGTATATAGTCTATCTGCATAGTGAGAGGTGGAATAAAATTATATAAATCTTATATCATTTATTTAGGATTTATCTGGAAGACGTACGTACCTGACCCTTAGCAAATGCCATGAGATCTGAGGGGCCAAACTGCTTATTGCCACATGTCACTTTCTCATTGTGTTTGGCAAGCACATCGCTGTATATGCTGAATAAAAGTGCAGCTGCACAGGCATACTGTGTATTCGCCCCAGATCGGAGGAAAAGCAACCCTCCTGTAAGTGTCAAATATGAAATACCATTGAGATCTGAGAATGCCCTTTTTTTTCCATTTTTTGGGTCTTATTTACATGGTTCAAAATCATTGCTTTGTACAAATTATAGTTAACAGGAGAAAAAAGGACCTCAAATTGTGAACTATCTAATAATACTCTCAAAGCTGGGCCTATAAATCCTTCAGTGGAGCCCACCCAAGCAGTCCAAGCCGCTTGAAAGCAATGTGGTCCTAATTATTAATTGCAGTTCACATCTAATTCCAATCAAATTTGGCCTCACCTTAATATTTATCACTGGTTAAACATGGGATTGTGACTTTTATTTTAATCACGTGTCTTACACATGATCAATCTGATGGTGTGCCCAACCTTGATTGAAGTGTGATTCCGCCCAAATCAATATAATAGAGGACACTTATTTTCAATGGTTTAGGTTTAGATGTGGGCCGGGTGATGGATGTTATATAATGGCCGATATGACATCCCAGAATATTATATGTTCATTTTTGAAAATACTTTATAAAAAAATCTTCAGGGAAAAGACTGTTTTAATCGTAAATAACATATAAAAACATAGCATACCACCATATATAATATATTTTCTTTATATTTCATATGTAGTCTATGTTTCAAACCCCTGTACTTGTTCATACAAGAGTAACATGACTAGCAAAACCAATATGTGATGGATCAAAGGAGGCGAAATATGCTGTGAGTTTACGCCATCTTTGTCAATGTATATGAACTCCAGGTTTATGGAATTTGGGAAATGGAATCAAACCTTTAGAGTAATGTACTTGCATGTAAGGGCTCTCTGGAAGCACTGAACATATGTAACTGTCAGCTTGAACCTTGAAGTTTTGGAGACTTTTCTCTCCGTCCAAATACTCCTGCACAAAAAAAAATGCATATTGCATCCTCTTATCAGCTCCAGCTCTCTCTCTCTCTCTCTCTCTCTCTCTCTCTCTCTCTCTCTCTCTCTCTCTCTCTCTCTCTCTCTCTCTCTGTGGGTAAAATAAAACATATTCAATTGTTTCCCATGTTATTAAAGAATATTTAAGAGACATTGGATATGGAAAGGATGAGTTCATCTTAGATTAGATTAGATTGGATTTGGATATATTATGTTAGAGTTATCTGACTAGTAAACTATAGAAAAATGATACAGTAAGAGCCAATGGAATAGTGTGATCAGACGCCTGCACCGTCTGCATGGCACTTCTCTTATAATTCTGTTTGGATAAGAGCAATATCCATAATTTAGTTGAATCACCGTTAATTTATACTTTATTGTTGAGGAAAAAGGGAGATAGTTTATTGCATTCTACTAAATTGCATTATATCCACTAATATATAGAAAACTCTAAGCAACCATGTTAAAATAGAATTCTAACCAAAATAGGAAAAATAATCCTAACCAAACTAAGAAAAAAGTATTTTTAATAATATCCTAACCTACGTAGCGTCATCGGCCCAACCCCTCTGGTGCATGTACTGAGTCAGCGATGACCCTCAAAGTTGACTCCAAGCTCATGATGCCATATTTTCATTAGAGTGCAGAACTTCTAAAACCACAACCCTTACCATACTTTGATCCCAATTAATGTTGCTTCAAACAAACCATGGAAGTCTTTTGAGTCGTTGCAAGGAATAACTTCTGCAAATATTCCATCAATGTATTTTTCATTTGGCTTCCTTAGACGCGATGATGTCCGCATATCCTGTCTTTAGATTTCTTCATCCTCACTTTTGAACTGCGAAGGACGCTTCTCTTCTTCCATAAGATGCTTTTCCTTTGTCGTGGATATTTCTTTTTTTTAAATTATCACCCTTTTGTAGTCCAGCTTGGTTGTTACCTACTCCCTGAGAATCTGATCCCAACCCCCATCCCGGACTGAGTGTCCTCCTCCTAGTTCGAATCTTTTTCCTTACGACGATTTTGTACCTAATTTTCAACTGTCTGGTAACACCCCATCTTTAACGCCCCACCCCTTACCCATGCATGATATTGTCCGCTTTGGCCCACTGGGGCCACGGTTTTGTTTCTGATGGGCCTGAACCCATCAAAAGGCCTCATGCAAGGTAAGGGTGTAAGCTCTACATATAATCCCAATCACTTTCCTCTCTATAGTCGATGTAGGACTCCGGGGCGTCACATTCCACCCCCCTTAAAGGCTGCACGTCCCTGTGCAGCAGCCTGCCAGCCCCTGTAGCCTGCCAGCCCTCTTGGCCCGCCCACATGGAAGCCCGCCCACTTGCACCAGACCACGGCAGGGGACCCACACTCGAACTAGTCGAGAGTCGGCTCTGATACCATTTGTAACGCCCCACCCCTTACCCATGCATGATATTGTCCGCTTTGGCCCACTGGCCTCACGGTTTTATTTCTGATGGGCCTGAACCCATCAAAAGGCCTCATGCAAGGTAAGGGTGTAAGCTCTACATATAATCCCAATCACTTTCCTCTCTATAGTCGATGTGGGACTCCGGGGCGTCACACCATCTGCTGGCCACCACAATGTTTTTTCATCAAATATTACGTCATGCGATACGTAAATCCTCCCTACTACCAAGTCGTAGTATCGCCAACCCTTCCTACGGTTTTCAAAGCTTACAAAGATGCACTTTACTGCTCTTTTATCAAGTTTTGCCCGCTCATCGTCTGTGAGAAAAACATAGAAGATACGCCCAAACACACGAAGATGCTTCACTAAAGGTTTGTTATGTAACTTCTCATATGGAAAATGACGGGTCAGGCCCAAATGACCCAGTATTGGATGATGGGTCAGGCCAAGTGACCCAGTCCGTGAGAAGTCCAGGTCCAAATCCATCCACTGAAGCTTAGGTCCAAGCCCACAAAGAGACCAAGTCAGGGCAGCCACGTTGCTTCGGAAGCAGTCCCGCTCCTACCAGGTCCTATGGAGAAATATCTCACCTGCCTCGTCCAGCGCGAAGGCAGTTCGAGGGCTCCAAGGGCGAACGTTGCAGATGAGCGTCCCCGTCTGTTAGGGTAGACTAAAAATCGAGGAGCCCCACCAGCACTTGGGGGCAACTGATATCTACATATTTCCTTCTAGTCTTGTATTCCTCTAGCTTATAATCCCAACTCATTGAGGAAGTAAAACACTACAGGCAACCTCTGCCTTTCTGAATGTGGACTTAGGTCATTTTGACCGAACCACTATAATCCCTTCTCTCTCTCATTAATTTACTGCATTTATTACTTTATTACTTGACCGGTGGTGTCCGAAACCCAATTTTGGCATCATCAGTTTAGCGCCGTCTGTGGGAAACGAAAAAGAAAATCAAATACTTTCAACATGATGGTGATCAGCACAAGATCGGTGACACGAGAGGACAATCCCATTCAAGCTGCAGGTCCAGGTCCTTCTGGACGCCCAAACTCCCCCAGGCAGGGAAACAATGGTCCTCCACCGGGTAACCCTGCCCCCAAATACTCCTGCCCCTACTCTCACTCCGCAGCAGATGTTGGAGACCATGCAGCAGCTGGTAGCCCAAAACCAACAGATCTTGCAACTCGTGCTTGCGGGGCAGGGAGGAGTTCAGTTTGGAGGAGCACCCCAGGGAGGAGCACCGTTTGGTGAAGTACCGCAGGAAGTACCAGTCCCGAGGCATGCTCCACGGCGACAAGCGCCTCACCTGAGCGCCCATCCCCATGGCGCCCAGGATAGGGCACCTCACCCGGGCGCCCATCCCCTTGGCGCCCAGGGTAGAGGAGCACCTCACCCGGGCGCCCATCCCCCTGGCGCCCAGGGTAGAGGAGCACCTCACTTGGGCGCCCCTCATCATGGCACCCAGGGTCCAGGAGCACATCTGAACGTCCGTGGTGCCTCTTCAGGAGCCCCCCAAGTTGCCCCGCAAGGGATACTCTTGGTCGATCCTCAAGCCTGCGCCCATCACGAAGTTCCTCCACCCCCTGGTGGAGCCCAGCTTAGAGGACCCCCACCTCCAGGTAGAGCAAATCATGGAGGATTTCCCCCTCCTCCCTTCAATTCTAACAGGGAGGACTCTCACTTCCAAGAAGGGGGAAGTGAGAATCACAGCATTGGAGATGAAAGTTACTTCCCTGATCCCTCCAGGGAGCCTCACAATCGCTGGGAGGAAAAAATCAAAGAAATGCAGAATCAACTAGGCGATGTCCTCAACGCCATGAAGGCGCAGGCACCCGAGACGGTGGATTATCTAGTCGGGCGAACGGATACTTCGTTCAAGCCCGATGTGGTGAATTACCCACTTCCTCGGAAGTTCAAAATGCCCTCCATGGAGACCTTCGATGGAAGGAATGATCCATTGGATCACCTAGAGTCCTATAAAACCAAAATGCAGCTACACAGCATCCCCGACGAGATCATGTGCAGGGCATTTCCAACCACGCTAAAAGGTTCTGCCTGGCAGTGGTTCGCCAATCTCCAATCAGCATCCATCGCCACCTTTGGAGAATTGAGCAAATCTTTTGTCTCACACTTCATTGGTGGGCGCCGCCACCAAAAGCCTGCCACACACCTGCTTAGTATAAAGCAGGACGAGAATGAAAGCCTCAGGAGCTACCTCACTCGTTTTAACGAGGAGGTACTTCAAATTGAAGAGCCCGACGACAAGGTGTCCATGACAGCCTTCCTCGGAGGTCTCCGTTCATCGAGATTCATTTTCTCAGTGATGAAACGCCCGCCAAAAAGCATGCCAGAGCAACTAGCAAAGGCTCAGAAGTATATAAATGCTGAAGATACCACAAGGACCAGGCGAGGGGAGTCCTCCAGAGTAGTCGACAACAGAAAGGGGCGAGACAGAGAGGAAAGAAAGGATACAAGCAACAAGCGAAGCAGGACAGAGAGGCTACCTGTCAGAGACCAACTCGGTCCTGCTCCGCAGAGAGACAGACAAGCGTTCACTCCTCGCAATGCAGCGGTTGAACACATTACCAGGGAATGCGGAACTGTTGAAGAGGTATTACCAGTAATACCGTAAGAGAGTCAAAGCAGCGAGGGTTTGGGGATTTGATTTTTTCAACTTTGTTTTGATTAATGTTGTTTAGCACTAAACAATGGATTAATAAATTTTATCAGTGCTACAAATTGTTTAAAAAAAAAGTCCCCCGCCCTCTAATCACTCTCAAAGTTGTCATCGGCATCACCATCAACATCATAAGAGCTGCCACTACAATCATCAAGCGCCTCAGTTGGCACGAAGCCTAAGAGGGCAATATCTGGGAAAGCAGTTCTCTCATGTACCGCCCCAATCACTGTCTCCACAACGGTCTCTCTGAGCATCACCCTCTCACGGGTCTGTATAAGCTCAGCCTCATTGAGCGAAGCCCTCTCGCGGGTCTTCAGAAGCTCACCTCACTGAGCGAAGCCCTCTCGCGGGTCTTCAGAAGATCAGCCTCATTGAGCGAGCCCTCTCGCGGGTCTTCAAACGCTCACCTCATTTGAGCGAAACCCTCTCGCGGGTCTTCAGAAGCTCACCTCACTGAGCGAAGCCCTCTCGCGGGTCTTCAGAAACTCAGCCTCACTGAGCAAAGCCTTCTCGCGGGTCTTCACAAGCTCAGCTTCACTGAGCGAAGCCCTCTCAAGGTCCTTCACAAGCTCAGCCTCTGCCTTGGCCGCCCTCTCTTAGGTTGCTAAGAGTTCGGTCTCAAGCCCTCAAGCCTGGTCGCCCTCTCGCTGGCCGCGGAAAGATCAGCCTCGGAAGCCCTTCCAGCTAGCGCAGCCCTCTCCTCAGCCTGAGAAGCTCTCTCATTTTCTGCGCTGCAGCGACTACGCCCGCGCCCGCTGCTGCAGCCTAGGATCTGGAGCAATCTTTCTAGCAAGTTGCGGGCTCATCTTCTTCTTCTGGGATGACCCATCAAAAGTTACCGAGGGGCAGAGTCCAGATACTCGGAGTTAGAATTTACATATACTAAGGGATATATCATGCGCTTCGCAGAGGGGGTCCGGGGGTGTCCCCCGGCAGGGGTCGAGCTGACCGGTTAGCTCGCGGGGGCCCAGGGGACAGCGCCCCCGAAAAAAAAAAAGGATACGTAACAACCGCCCAGGACTTCTCCCCCGGGCGCCCAAATCCCCCAGGCGCCCAGACCTTCTCCCCCGGGCGCCCAAATCCCCCAGGCGCCCAGACCTTCTCCCCCGGGCGCCCAGGCCTTTTCTCCCCCGGGCGCCCAGACCTTCTCCCCCGGGCGCCCAGGCCTTTTCTCCCCCGGGCACCCAGACCTTCTCCCCCGAGCGCCCAGGCCTTCTCCCCGGGCGCCCAGGACTTCTCCCCCGGGTGCCAAGTCCCCAGGGCGCCCAGGACTTTTCCTCCGGGTGCCCAGGCCTTCTCTCCCCCTGGACGCCCATCACTCCCCCGGGCACCCAGGCTCCCCTGGGCACCCAGGTCTTCTCTCCCGGGCACCCATCACTCTCCCGGGTGCCCATCACTCCCCCGGGCGCCCAGGCCTTCTCTCCCGGGCGCCCATCACTCTCTCGGGTGCCCATCACTCCCCCGGGCGCCCAGGCCTTCTCTCCCGGGCGCCCATCACTCCCCCGGGCGCCCAGGCCTTCTCTCCCGGGCGCCCATCACTCCCCCGGGCGCCCAGGCCTTCACTCCCCCGGGCGCCCATCACTCCCCCGGGCGCCCATCTCTCCCTGGGTGCCCAGGCTTCTCCGGTTCCAAAGCTCGCCCAGACCAGGATTAAAACCAAAAAAAAAAAGGAAAAAGATTTTGGAGGGAGAAGAGACCTGAATCTACCAATACCCCCCTTTCAAAAAATTATTTGGGCACGGGGCATTGAGGGGCAAATGACGGGTCAGGCCCGAATGACCTAGTACTGGATGATGGGTCAGGCCAAGTGACCCAGTCCGTGAGAAGTCCAAGTCCAAATCCATCCACTGAAGCTCAGGTCCAAGCCCACAAAGAGACCAAGTCAGGGCAGCCACGTTGCTTCGGAAGCAGTCCCGCTCCTACCAGGTCCTGCCGAGAAATATCTCACCTGCCTCGTCCAGCGCGAGGGCAGTTCGAGGGCTCCAAGGGCGAACGTTGCAGAGGAGCGTCCTCGTCTGTTAGGGTAGACTATAAATCGAGGAGCCCCACTAGCACTTGGGGGCAACTGATATCTTCCTATTTTCTTCTACTCTTGTATTCCTCTAACTTGTAATCCCAACTCATTGAGGAAGTAAAACACTACAGGCAACCTCTGCCTTTCTGAAAGTGGACGTAGGTCATTTTGACCGAACCACTATAATCATTTCTCTCTCTCATTAATTTACTGCATTTATTACTTTATTACTTGACCGGTGGTGTCCGAAATCTAATTTTGGCATCATCAGAAAAGAATAACCTAACCGAGGTCGCGGAAGACAATTTATCAAATATGCTGCAGTTGCCATGCCCTCAGCCCAAAATCTTGGCCATACATTCTTAGAATGCATCATACACCGATAAATCTCCCCCAAATGTCGATTCTTCCGTTCGGCTACTCCATTTTGTTGTAGATCAGTATGACAAGTTGCCTTCGAATTCCATGCTTCTCAGGTATGCTTCAAACTCATTAATTTGAAGTGTACTCTCCCAGCCCCATTGTCAGATCGAATTCAACGTACCCGTCTTTACAACTAGACTTTCTGCTTCAACATGAAATTCCTAAAACTTCTCAAAAGCTTATGATTTCTCCTTGAAATATACCCATGTATACCTTGAGAAGTCATCAATGAAAGTGATCATATATCGCTTTTGTGCAACCAATGGAAGTTTTACTTTTCCAAATACATTTGTATGCACTAATTCCAAAGGTTCTTTAGATTCAGACTGTGACTTTTGGAATGATAATGTGTGAGCTATGCCATACTGACATCCTGCACACACAGTTTCAAAATATACTTGTAGGCTTGGAAGCACACGTACAAGTCCTCGATTTGTCATATCACCAAGCTTTAGGATTGTCCATGGGCTGGGCCAGCTCGAGCCCGATCCTAGCCCAGCCCGTTTTAGGCTGGGCTTGGATTAAGTGAAAGAAAGCCTAAAGCCTAGTTCGGCCCGACCCACATATAGGGAGTGCATGCAATTCAATTTAATTAGGCCAAACATTGGCTAAAAAGCCTATAAAACTGATCAAAGCCTAGTTCATCGTGGCCCGGTTGACTAAATTAGCGAGCTCAGGCCCGACTTTTATTCCCCGTTTTGGGCCTAGGCCTATGTTTCTCAAGTCGGGCTAGGCCTGGATATGCCTCAGCCCAGCCCAGCCCAGCCCGGCCTGGCCATGAACACCCCTACCAAGCTTTTTGTATCCAACATGTCCCGGCTGTGCATGCCAAAGATCTGGAGTCTCGCCCTTTCGGGTCTTCTCCACATATGCCTCATCAGCTAACATTACATGCATAGATTGCACCTTCCTTCCTATCATCATAGCAGTCCCCTCTGCCTTAATAGTATCATAGATCTTCACATCATTAGGCTCAAACAAGACATAGCGACCTGGCCCAGTTATCCGACAAACAAATAATAAACTCTTTGCCATGCCATGAACATGATACACTCCATGCAACACACTATCATCACCAAATCTTGCCGTAATCTCTATATCACCAATATGTTTAACCGGATGTTGTGATTGTCAAGAGTCAACACCACCCAATTCCCATCATATGGTCGTATACTTCGGAACTTCTCCACATCACCTGGCATGTGATTCGAACAACCAGAACCCACTATCCAATCGTTTGAATAATTAATTGAATAACTAGTGTAACCATGGCCATATCATCATTATAGGCTTCCAACGTTAATGCATAATGGCAGGAATTAATAGTGGATAAGAAATTCGTCGATAAGTGCGTAGGCGGAAACGGATCTCATCTCAAGTCCATGATTTGTAAGTTGCCTTTTCAAGTATCCTTGAAAAGAAAAAACCCAATCCCATTCTGCTCTCCATCCATACTGATATCACAAATCTGCCTTGATTCTCTACACCATAGGGTAGATTTTGTTACCATAAGTGCGCAGGCGGAAATGGATCTCAAGTCCCATTCCGGATGGCCCCATGATTGCAGAACCAATTTTTAGCCCTCGATCAGGTCAAACCTCCTGTTGAGGATGTCAGCCGGCTCCTGTGCCTCTACCTTTCCCTCGCAGAATCGAAGAACACAAAACCCTTTAGCCACTGCACCGCCCGATTGTAATGCACGTCTTCAGTGGTTGATGACCAACCAGAGTCCATGACAGCTGTCAAACCCAGACCCAGGTTTGATGTGTTTAGCGTCGTTTAAGCCGAGTTTTAGCCTCTAAATGAGATTAGAGGATGTTTAGCTTGGATTGTGAGTGTGACTAGATTTTCATAGCCTTGGGGAGCCGTTGGGCTTGTCCTGACACGTCCCGGGGTGGCCTATGTGACTCATGTGCGTGTTGGGGGATTTATTCGCAATTGTAAAAAAGTTCGATTTTCGGTGTTGTTCGATAGGTCATATTAACCTCTACAACTTTTACGTTCTTTCTGTCCCTTTTCGAAACCCAGAAATCCCTGCTTTTCAACAAAAAAGGCAAAACAAACTTTTCACATCAAAATCTGAGCAGGAATTGTGATGTTGGTAAATCGTGTGAAAAATATATTTTTTTGAAAACTAGATTTTTTGACGATCAATTTACTCTGCTTCGTCAATCTCTTCCGAGGCCCCCCAAATGGGGTTTTCCAAGCCTTTCATGTCCTAGTGGGGCCCACACCCCACTTAACTCAAAACAGCACCCACGTCTTATTTCCCCTCCATTTCTTGCCACCTGAATCAAAGGAGAGCTCCTCTTCTCCTTCCCTTCCAGCCACTTCGTCTTCTTGCATGTCACAGAAATCCAGCTCAAGAGAGAGATCCATTCACACCAATCTCTTCTCCACCACCTAAGCTTTCTTTTGATACCATTTTCAAAGGATTTTCTACTGGGACTACTTTCTTCTTGAGGTTTTCTCCTTGGTTAGAGCTTCTAGAGGTAAGCAATGGCCTCCCTCTTGAAATCTTAGTTTTTGTTGAATCCTTTAGAGCCTCTATATCATGCATGCAAGGTTTTCTATGGAGAAACCCTTTCTTTTTCAAAATTCTTGGGTTTTGAGCTCTTTCGATGGGGCTTTTTGTAGATTGGAGTTCCAGCAATAGAGAAGAGTGTTGGGAGACCTTTATGAGTGCATCATAAGCTAAGGCAAGTGATTGAAAGAGATATGAATGTGCATGCAAATGAATTGTGAAACTCTAGCTTGATTTCATATTTTCGAACTTTGTTATGTTTAACTTGCCTTGCTTTGAAATTAAGCTAGTGCCTATATGTTTTGATTCATTTCAATTTGTTCTGTTTTGGTTTCAATTCATTCGAATTGGGTTTTATGTTTGGATTGTTGGAGTTAGAACCTTGAATGGAAGAGGTTTGATTGGTAAGATATGAATTGATGTGTGTGCATGGTTAAATGATGAAAGGGGGAGCTTGTAGGCTCATTTGACTGCAGGGAAGGAATGGGTAGGAAGGAGAATTATTTAGAGACGGAAGGACTTGAAACAGAATCTGGACTGGATTTCTCGTAGGTGGGTGGTCAGTTGATGGTCACCAGTCGGCTAGCCGACCGGTGACTAATCGGTCGGTCACAATTCCAAAATGCAGAAAATCCTGGGCGAACAATGGCGGCTAGTCGACCTATGGTCGCAGCTAATTGTGGACTAACCACTAGGTCACCGCCAATCAGCGGTTAGAAAGGCAGTAGCTGCAGTTTTGACAAATGGACCGCCTGCTGACCGCCTCCCCCACCCCGCACTTGTTTTTTGTAAAAATATAGAGAAAGGTAGGAATTTCAATCCTAAACACCCTTGGACCCACCCAGTCGATGTGTACACCTGATATCTTAAATGTTGTCGAAATATGGGCACCAACTAAACGAACGGCCGACATGGGATCACAAGTGTATGCCAACTGACGATTACGGTCTCTTGGTGTTGATGAGGATGTGTACCGTGGACTCATATCTATTAAACCAAACCTTAACTTGTGATTGCATCATTTTGAAAACAGCGTTCCAAGGTCTTGTTTAAACAACCATTTAAGAATCATTGCGTGGATGGTGTTTTTTGTAAACATCGTGTCAGGACTACTATTTCGTGAATTCTTGAGTACGTGTGTGTTAGTGATAAAAGTGAGTAGTTCCCGAGTATAAAAGTGCCAGGTTTTCGTTTGAAAATTTGTATGTATTTGTCTAGTTGGCACCACTAAGCTTGGACGACCTTGTCGGCTTGATCATCCGGCTTAGGTCCTTAAATACTTGTGCCAACTGCAGTTTAGAATTCGTGTGTGTGATTTGCCCGTTCCGCGGTGGGACTTTCATGTGATACCCAGCTATACTGGGTTACTATAATTATATGTTTGTGTGCTCCCTTCACTTCGTGTGACGGAGATTAATTATCGTGTGTGCTCTCGTCGCTTTGGTGACAAAGAATATAGGCTTCGTGTGGTTGACAAGTATTAGTTTTGAATGGTCCATTTGATTTATCCTCCGATTTTATAAAATAAACTCTCTATGATTACCTCTGTTTTTATTGTTCTTCTCTCACATAAGGGTTGTTTTCTTACTTGCAAAACTACTTGTTATTATAGTATGCTTGTACCTTGTTCAATCACCTGCCAGGCTATTCGTGTCTAACCTTTCGTTTTGGTACTCAGATCCATGTTACATTGCCCCCAAGGAGGAGCGTGAGGAGCCGCCGGTTGCTAGAGAGTGGCAGCTCGACGATGTCATCTAGACATCGGGTTGAGTCCTGAGAAGCAAATTATTTTGGGAATGATCAAATGTTTTGGGAACTTTGTTTTAATAGCCTTTGTTGGCTGTTCTTTTGGGAATTGTAAAACCTTAAATATATCTTTTGGTGTGATTTAAATATTGAACCTTAATCTTTGGGGCTTGCTAATTATGTTCTCTCTCTGACATGAGTCTTTGGATACTCATCTATGTTTAATTTCTTGTGTTCTTGCTACACGATTCCACAATCAATTCTAATGTGTGATCGTGAGGCCATTCGTGTGGAATCCTCACCGCGGGAACCTGTGGGAAACATCGTGAGTGGGTGGAATTTCCTGGCCCACTGCAGCCGCGAACCTAGATTAGGGCCTCAGCTTGGCTCGGTCCCGGTCCGGGGTCATGACAATAGTCGTGTGCTGTCAAACGACGACGGACACTTGCAGCAGGTGGGTGGATCTTCGACTGTCATGGCGAGACCCCTTTGTTTCCATAATAATGGCGACTGTTGCTCTTCCTTGTCTGTGTGCGGACAGTAATTGGAAACCGATGCTCCTCCCTTTCTTCCTGTAACTCCGACTTTGGCCCACCTCTAATCTAAGTGCTTTGTAATAGAATCAACACCACCTCTGAAAACTGACTTGGAGAAGTCGATCCCCTTAAAAACAATCATGGTCAAATCCTCCTGCGTTTTGCAAACACCGAATCTAGACCCTCTTCGACTGTGCCTCCGGGACCCGCGACAGAACCCATCTCTATGACATATATGGCCCTCCAAAGATCATATCCAAATTCAATATGTCTCTCTCTCTCTCTCTCTGTGTGCGTACTCCGGCTCCCCCAAAACCGAAGATCCCAGTCGATCCAATTTCCCAAATTTAAACCTTTTCCTAATCCGACTCAATCATGCCTCGACGTCTCAACAAGATCTCCACCGTGAGAAATCAGACACGTCACGATCACTGCCCTCAGCATTGTGAATGCCAAATCTTCTCGGAATTAGTGACCCTCTCTAATACCAATTATTGAGGGAGAAATGAGGAGAAATTGAGAACACAATTAAAAGCTAGTTTATTGCATTATACTAAATTGCATCACATCCACCAATATAAATAGAAAATCCTAAGTAACATGCTAGAATAGAATCCTAACCAAAATGGGAAACGTAATCATAACCAAACTAAGAAAAGAATATTTCTAATAATATCTTAACCTACATAGCGTCACCAGCACAACTCCTCCGGTGCGTGTGTTGAATCAATGATGACTTCAACATTGATGTCTTTCTTAGGGCCTTTATATTAATAGCTATCCCTCTTTATAG
The DNA here is from genome assembly GCA_012931725.1 of Litsea cubeba. Lineage (NCBI taxonomy): Eukaryota > Viridiplantae > Streptophyta > Magnoliopsida > Laurales > Lauraceae > Litsea > Litsea cubeba. Next base: position 17,639,195 of record CM022955.1, on the reverse strand, counting down.
GAGAGAAACTAGATCTACTCTCTTAAAGGGGTTAAGGCAAATGCATTGCAAAAGAGACTTCACATTGTCACAAATTGCCTCTAACACGGACAGAGGGAGGGGAGGTCAAGTAAGGTCGCCCTCTCAACTTTTTCAATTCCTTTGAATATTTGGAAGAGGTTCCAAAAAAAATTATGGCTTTTTTAGTCCCTTATAATTTTGCCCCCACTTGCTTTTCATTCACAAAAAAATAAAAAAAAAAAAAATTATAATAAAAGATATACCTTTATATTTTAATTGTTACCCAAGAGATAAGTCAACGACTCTCGAAATTTTAAGGAGAGATTGCAGCTTGCAATCAATCCCTTCCCTCTTTATCTCCCACATGTTTGTCTTTAGGGCAATTTGAGAGAAACCTCTACAACTAGATTTAGGCATCTTGGCTTTTTTTCTTTGGATTTAATTTCAAGCACTTATCCACCATTGGATTGAATCTTAAAAAATAGACTGCTAAAAGACCACTAACTATTATGACTATTAAATCAAGGGTTAGGGTGATCTAAAATAAATAAATAAATTGGGCCTTTAAAAATGAAGCCCCTCTCCTTAGCTAGATTGCCCACAATTTTTACTCAATAGGAGTTGGTCCCGCTATATCAAGCACACAATTAAAGATATCATGTGCTCAACCTTATGGTAGGACTAACTCCTGGAGTAAAACTTGAGAAAACCACTTAAGGGAAGAGCTTTTATTTTGAGTAACATAGATCTTCTTACGTTATTCACCATTTTAATAATATTAGTGAATGGCTATCAATGATGTTCTCTCAATCATCTATTCTTCTGCAGGCATCATGGCCCATCAAAAAATTACGAGTCATTAATCTATAGATTTTCAACCATCCACGTCTATCATGGGCTCGTGGCACATTTAACAATTACGAGTGATGAATCAATTCATAAATTAATTATGGGATGATTGATTTACAAGTGATTAATCCGGCATGGACCCTAATTTGTTTAGAGTGAGATACAACTTTCTATCCTAAAATAAGGAGTAAATGATTATTTTGAGCGGGTTGGATTCATTATGGTGACCTCTACTATTTTTGTATTTTAATCTCAAACATTTGATAAATCTTCGTTAAATTTAATTAGTATTTTCAAATTTAAGATTTTTTTCTCTGGATATTATAAAAAAAAAAACTCTGAAATAAATAAATAACTATGTTCTTAAATGACAAGTAAAAGAAATCAATAAATATGAAAATATTATCGATCTCCTCTAAAACATTCTAACTTCGTTGCTGCTAGTTGAATGTCGTATACAATTTTTTGGCTCAGTCACTGCACTAACATATGCTAAAGTTGCAAATATTCTTATTGGGATAATAGGAAATGATTATAGACTATCGGAAAAATATTGCAACAATAAAGTATGTACTTTAACATATAAAACATAACAAAATATTATACCAGTTTTTGAAAACTGAGGGAGACAAAATAAACAAACAAATAAATAAAGGTCCAAAAGAAGTAATTACTTTAGACAACGTATGTAGAGGTGTAGTGCTGCAAATGATAAGTAAAAGTGTTTTCATGGTAGCTTGCTGACTCTTGACTCTAAACTCGACTCGGGGAAACCAAGGAGCAGAGTTAACTCAATAATGACTTGCTGTGTCATTTACTTAAAAGTTTAAAATGACTATACAATCCGCTAATAGTTTTGAATAAATTTCATGAGTAAAAAGTTTATTTTTAAACCTTTGATTATAATGATGATGATCCGTCTTCGCCACTAGATTTTGAATTAGGTTATTTCAATATTTTTATATATCCAGTCGTAGTTGTTGAGTTTCTTCCAGATTTCCATTAACAAATCTCACAATAAATGAATTTATGTATTTATTTTTTTTATTTCACCACATGCACATAACCGAGGAGATAGTATTTTTAACATTTTAGTGACTCCCATTATTATATATGATATAGACCGTTTCCAATCGAGAAATCAGTCCTGAATGATTTTGATCGACCTGCTCAATTTATTTTGACCTTCCCAAATCCGCTTTGTAACTCCTCCAACCCGCTCTCTCCACTTGGGTGTCCATTCATTTACTTTATTAATAGTTATTACATGCGTATCTCTGTGGACTAAAAGCATTTACTCCTTAACAGTAACTTTTTATTTTCTATTTGTCTGTCTTAAAACTAGGCACTAAAACGCATTCATTTCTCATGAAATAATCATTAAAACTAGACTCATTATATATATTCTTTTTTATTCATATCCTCTTTATAGAAGCATCGACCTCTTTGATATGCTCAAGAACTCATCAATCATATGCCTCTCAAGGGCATCTCCAACACTCCAACGTCTGGATCGAGATTTGCCGCAGTCATCCTCCTCAACTTAGACCACTCCATAGTCTTCCTCCCCATGCTCCACCTCCAACCCTATCAGTAATCCTCTGCATCGGCTTCGTTCACTTAATCGAGCTATATTGTTTTGGTGAAATAAAATTTGTTTTGTAAACACTAAGAGGATAGATTATGGGAAGTTTTATTTTCTATTTGTTATAATCTAATGACAGTTTTAAGATGAGAACAATCAAACCATATAGTTTAAATTCCTTATGATTTGTTTGAGATTATTGTATGGATGGGGTTGACTTCGTTTAGAGATTATGATGTAAAGGTACGCCCTATATGTCCTATTTTTTTAAAGAGAAAACTACAAAAAAATAAATAAAAATGACCCTAGATGATCACTAACCGAAAAATGCACCACTAGTCAATATGGCACGGAAGTAGTTCCCTGGAACCACTTGCCTTTTTTTTTTATTATTATTAAAGATTTAAATACCATTGTCACATTCAAACCCATACAAATCGCCCAAAATCTCATTTCCCCCTTCTTCCTCCCATCGTTTTCCCCTTCGTTGGGCTGTTTCATTTCCTCCTTCCTCGAAAGGTCCTTACCTTGATGATTTAGCCTCCCAAAAATAATCATACAACAAAGATAATGAAATGAATAAACTATATATCAATATCTTAATGAACTTTTCTCGAAAAGTAAACATGAAACACAAGCTCTTTGGTGTAGATAACGCATAAAAGAAGGTCAAACTGTGCCATGTATACCTCGTGAATGGATATCAACAACCTCCACAAGGAATATTCAATGTTGGGGAAGAGTTCTGCTCTGGTTCATTTTGGTATAGAAAACCAGCAATCGCGGATGATAAAAGTCGAAGAAGTGGCAGATTTGACGAATTAAACACGACGTCGACACTAACTCTCGATATTAAGCGACAACGTCGTCGCTTGTAAAAAATGACAAAAAAAAATGAATATTTTGACGAAAATACCGATTCTGTTGTATCAAAACTATGGGTACCTCTTTTGGTCAGTGGACCTCTAAGATGATTTTTCGGATAAAATTCTCTCATTTAAATGTGTACACTAGCCTCTCTCCCAAAAAATTTCCACTTTTTTAAATGTCTCTTTTATGGGAAGCTTTTCTTTATCCAGTACATAATTTAGAATTGACATTGCTAGCTTCAATGAATCTGCGTGAAGGCACAACTTGTAGGCCCTATTTATTTGCATGTGGGGTACTAGCCTTATTAAGACTTTTCAAATTAAAAAAAATTCATTTCTCTTTTATGTTTAGGCAGATCTCTACATTGAAAAAGAGGATACAGTAGAGTCTCTTCTTCATAATACATTGTCAATATATTGTTAAAACAGTAGAATCTTGTTGGATTCAAGGAGCATATGCTTGATTTTCAATTGTTGAAACAATAAAGTTATTCATTCTGAATTCGGCATCATTTTTATCCTTATATTTTGATGTATTTTAAAGCCACCTCATTGGATTTGGATTTTGTCTTTTAATTTGGATGGGATTTTTCCTATTGATATTGCATTATTTTTACTATATTTGGACTTAGCATTTTATTTTATTTTATAATAGTTTATTTAAGCGGTTTAAAAGTCATCAATTTGATGGTGGCTCTTGAATTGAGTAAAATCTAATGGTGGGCCCTATTTTATATCTCCCTTAAGTGCATGGAATTTTTTAATTAATCATAATCCCCAAAAAAATTTATCTTAATTCCCTCCCCACATCATCCCTAGTTACTTTTTCTAATTATTATCCTTAGAATTCTCTAATGACATATCACGATAATCATTATCCGATTCTTTTCTATTCTTGCCAAGTTCTTTACAAATCCAAATCCTACCTTTCCTGTCAAATATAACTCCGGATACTTCCAAAACCTTCCCATGAGAATGTCTCTCATAGAATCACATTCTCAATTTTTTTTTTTTATTTATCTTGATTATGCATGGAAAGGCTGGGTGTAATAACGTGATCTGTTTGTAGGTCTAAAAATTGTATGAACTGGCCATAAACCCATCCGATGGATGGGATTTGTCCAGAGATGTGTTCAGCCAGGCGCCTCTTGGCCCTAATACGGGAAGCAACAATGTAGCATGCAAAATGTGGGGTCATTTCTACATGTCCATATGGCCATGGAAGAGGTCATACTGGAGAATACCCTGATAAGGAAAGTAGCAATGTTGTAAAATGTGGAGTCATTTCTACTTGTCTATATGGCCATGGCAGAGATCATACGGATGAAGAAAACCAATGCAGCCCATTCTTTTCCTCTGTCATTTATTTCAATAGAGAGTTGAGATCAGAATTTTGAAGCAAGAATTGGAGGATTCAGATGCTTGCCCATACCAAAAATATTGTTTCTATGTTAGTCAGTGAGATCTACAATTATTGTCATTAGCATTTTCTTTTTTATATATTTTCTTACTCAATTTTAAATAAGATAACAAAATTGTAACAATGTTAGTTTTTTAAACTACTTCCTTTTCTATCTACTGATCATCTTTTTTTGTATGCTATCATTCTAGCCTTAATTTTGGTTTTATGATGTTTACTTTTTTAATCATTCATCTATATTTTCAATACTGATTTTGAATGCTTTCATTATTTTCTCTTGAGCTTCATCTTTATTCATTTACGATTTATTCATTCTTAATATTTTCAAGTGGATTTCTTAGTATCAGGAAATCAACATATTGACGTAAAATAATAGGATACTTAATAATTAGTTTGAGTAATTGATAGGATTATTTTATAATCAATTTATCATTTAAGCCCGTGCTTTTTCTGCTAGTACTATGTATATATATATATGCATTCATATATGTAAATGAGAGATTAGAAAGGCAAGGATTACCTTGGTCAAAAGCACTTGTGCTGCAGCAAACTTGAGATCCCAATTGAACTCATCAACGGTACTACTGGTAGCTTCTTGTGAAACGAATTTCAGATAAGTGGGTTTGCGTGTGGCAATGTATAGCCAACTACCTGCCCACAGGAGCTCATCCTGCATTCGTATACATGCACTAAGAGGTTAGACCTACATATATATACATGCATGCAATATTCATAAACATGGATCTTTGACTTGCTCTGTCCCCATAACACAAAAGGTGTTTCTATAGGTGTTTGTAGTCCTAAACAGGTACGTATTATATGTCTGAGGGATGATGATGTGCTTGTAAAAGTTGAGAGATGATTGAAGACTTTAGAATCTATGGGCTTTAAAATAAGCCGTATAAAGACACAATGTATGAATGGTAACTTCAGTGCAGGTGTTCAAAGAGATGTAATTATTGTGAGAATTGAACCACGAATAGATTCCTTTCAATACCTTTATCAATGGTCATTGTTTTGGTGCAATGGTAAAAGACCTAGGTGTCATGCGTAATAACAAAGGTTCAAGACTTGCAAGCAGCCACTTTGTGCAAAATTGTAAAATGTTAGGTCTGTCTCTAGTCTGAACCCTCCTAGGACCCTACTTTGGTGGGATCGCACTAGGTGATGATTATGACTGTGGCTCTATTATCAACAAGGATGGAGAGATCAAAGAGGATGTCAAATATAAGATAAGAGTTGGATGACTGACATGGAGACTTGCTTCTCAAGTGCTTTGTGATCAGCACATACCAATAAGATTGAAGAAATTTTTTTACAAGGCAATGAATAAACTAGTTATGACTTATGGAATCTATTGGCCAATCAAAAAGCAACACGTGCCAAAAACAAGTGCAACAAATATATGAATGTTGATATAGATGCATAGTAAAAATAGGAACAATAGAACTAGAGATAAGTGCATTCGAGCACATTCAAAAGTTGCACCAATGAGTAATAAATTAAAAGTGACTCATTTGAGATGATTTGAATATGTCCAACGTAGGCCGACAATGATGCCGGTGAGGAAATTTTTTTCCAAGAAAATAAGTAGGCCAAAGAAGACATGCATGGAAGTAGTAATGATAGATCTGAAGAAGTGTAAATTGTCCGAGGATTTGGCTCATAACAGACTGGAATGGAGAAACACATTCATGTAGTTGACCCAATATAGTAGGTACAAGGCTTTGATGATGACGATGATACATGATATACATGTGAGGGTTTAGGGTTTGAGATCTCTAGATTGGTCCACTCAATAAATCAACCCACTAGTGTGCAAAAACAATAAACTACGCAGCGGAAATAAAATCACAAGCACACACCACAGGGACACCAAATTTAAGGTGGAAAATCCAAACCGGGTAAAAAACCACCAATCCATACTGGATCTAATCAAACACTATGAATCACGCAATTATAAGAAACTCAGATTTCGTCCCTAGATATCCCCTATCTAAATACTGAAGTTACTTTGTGTCGCATCACGCTTCAACGACATCACACCGTTGATTGCAACAGATCCAGCGCTTGACTCCTCAAATCTTCTACGCAAGAAGATGATCTTCTACAGGGGATGCAGAAGAAACTTGCTCTCTAGAGTACTTGGCAGCACAACTCTTAAAAAATCTCTAGAGAAAATTTCTCTCAATCAGATCACTAATTCAGAACTTGAGAGATGATCTCGTGTCTCTTTGGGTTGTGAGAAACACCCAATATATAGCCCAAAATTCGTGCTTAAGACTCCTAATTATAATCCACTTAGAAAAGAGAGTTTTCTCAAACTTTTTCTCAGAGTCCGGAATCAACTGGACTCCAGCGCATACCCTCGCTATAGCGAGGTGTACTCTCGCTATAGCGAGAGTGCATTCTGCCTCGGGACGAATTCTGCAACCGTCTGTCAACCTTTTTTAAAACGGCAGCCTTTGTTGACTTATAACATGTCATGACGTCTTTGCCTCTTAGCACACCTATTATTCTAACAATATCCCCCTTTTGGCAATTCTGGGACAAATCCTCCTAGAACAATATGATCTACCCAAAAGAAAAAACCCAAAATACATTGAATTTTTAAACAAAAAAAATCAGCACTGTAGATCTTTCTTGAATTGCCTTAGCTTGAAGAACTCTCTCGGGCTTCATTCTTCTCCCCCTGAATTTGTCCATAATTGACAAACAAACAATCATGCAGCTTCGTCAATTTGGATGCAGTAGCTCCCCCTCGATTTTGACTCCCCCTCAATTTTGACTCCCCCTCAATATGATCTTCGTATCAGCACTGGGGGTGGGGACTTGACTTCCTTGATAGTGCTTTTTATGATTACCCACCCACACTTTTGTAATTGGAACTTTCAGCAAAGTGTGAGCAAACTCCTTAGGCAAATTAGATTTTCTAACCCATATTTGAGTTGTCTGAAAGAAACTGCGATTCAGATCTGAATATCACTAGCGGAAGACATTCATGGCTAATTTGTAACATGGCAGATTTTTTAAAATCTGATTTGGGCAGCATAAATCAGCCATAGAGATCGCATAAGAACTCCATGAATTCATGACCAACAAGTGTATAATTTAAGGAGAAACAAGAAGACTATTACCTTGAAGATTTGTAGACTTCAAATCTCTGAAATAATAGATCCAAAGGGCCGAACTCAGACTTGCAATTAGCAAATAAATTGCTGGAATTTTCTGCAGTAGTATTGCCTTTGATCTTCTTCTCTATCTCACTTCCAAATCTGATTGGCTAAGATGGTGGGATCTTAATCTAGGGATTTGAGAATCTTTTTCTATGGAAAAATCTCAGACCTTGAGCTCTCCTCAATGAAGAAGATAAAAGGGCTGGACGTGTGGAATCTTTCTTGCATAGGGATGGACGTCCAAGGGGGTGGTTCTCCTCTTTTATAGAAACTTCTTGGATTGCTTTCCTAAAAAGCTATCTCTTCTAATTCTCATAGATGTCCTAAAAGGAAAGTATAATCTATAGATTTATTTCCTTTTAGAAACACTCCAATTAGAAAAGGAAACTAAAGGAACATCCCACAAACTTTGGCAATTAGTAATCGTAGTTGTACAACACTTACTAATTTAAGTTTCTAATTAAAAAAGGAAACTTTCTTATGGGAATACTAATCCAAAGAGGAGTCCAATCTTCCAAGTAGAGAGACCTACTCAAAGTTGGAAACCTTACCCATGGAAATCCCATTATGGACGTCCCACATACTAATGCACACCATGGCCCACAAACAATTTATCTAGAATTAAATTCATGTATGCCGTCAAAGGCCTATTTGAATTTAAACTCAAAATTATTTTTCCACTAAAATAATTCATCTAAATGTCATCTAAACATTTTAGGAAACCATGCCAATCTTGGAAAGTGACTAGAGAAGGGACCAAAAGACATATTTGCCCTTGGCTCCCAAAATGACCAAAATGTCCATGCTAAACCCATAGCAACATAAAGACCATTTTAACCTTAACTCATTCCACTAAAGAGTTATGGTTGAACTCCAGGGACAAATATATAATATAGTAAGCTCGTCATACAATGACAGTTGTCTTCGACCTACTAAGTGTAAGACCTAAATGCCCCTCTATGTAACATCCATAATCGAGTCAGGTTATCACATGTACTATCAACCTTCCCGATTACATCTAAACCTTAGAACTTCATATCCTTAACATAATCATCATCCGGATATCATTCTCTTGGTCCAGGGAGCGACCCACAAGTTCAATATCCATATGGAACATCCATATACTAAGATCTTAGATTTTGATGATTAATCGGATAATTCTAAGGGGACGATCATTCCATCATTAGATGGCATAGATTCTATATTGCATCTGCACATCCCAACTGATCAAGTCCTAGTACCCAAAACACAAAGCTGTTGACCCATAAAAAGAATCTCACCCATAGTGAATTAAAGCACAAGAACTTGACAGCGCGATTGCAAGATATGTTAGACAGAAGTGTTGCGAAACCAAGTGTATCACCATGAAGTGGACTGAGTCTTGCACCGTTTCTTTTGTGGAAAAGATGGATAAGTAGTGGATCCAGCGTAAGTGGAAGCAATGGTCAGTTGGGAAAGTTGAAGACAATGTCAGAAATCTGAAATTTCTTATAATGGACAGGATATTACAGATAGTTTGTAAAGGAATTTTCTACAATTGCAGCCCCATTGAACAAGTTGACAAGGAATGATGTTTTGTTGGTATGATCAGAGCAGTGTTAGATCAGTTTTGAGCCGTCAAAGTAGAGGTTGACTATGGACTTTGTTGATCAGAGACAGTTTTGTGAATTTTGCTGTTGTTTTTGGGATTCTATCGAGATTGGTACTAATGCAGAATGGAAAAAGTAACAACCTATGTGTCCAAACAGTTGAAAGAGCACGAAAAGAGTTGCATTGACCATGACTTGGAGATTGCAGCAGTTGTTTTAGCTCTAGAGATGAAGATGCACTAACTATATTGGGAGAGATTCGAACTCAGAGCATAGAAATTTACAATACTTGTTTTCCAAGGAGGATTTAAACTTGAGACAGCAGAGGCAGATGCAATGAGCAGAGATATCAACTAGTGGGTAATTGGTAGCATATTCCGATGAGAGCAGGCATGTTGGAGAGAATCAAGGACAGTCAGACGAATGAACCGTAGTTGGTCAAGATGATTGAGAAGATTGTATGCAGATCAGAGTTCAGATTCGTAGAGGGTGTGTTGTTTTGTCAAGGCAGATTGTTTGTGTCAGATGTGAGTTATATCAGACAGAGTTATGGAGTTGCAAGCAGATTGTGGGTCAGTTTGCAAGCAGCTTAAGTGCTATCCTGAGTTTCACCGCAGCTTGCCACCTTCAGACTTCAGAGGTTGAGTTTAGCTAGAGTAACCAAATCTTTTACCTTTGATAGATTTAGTCATTTGGAGGACCAAATGTTCTAAGGAGGGAAGGATGTAACATCCCGAAATCCTAAGGTTGTAATTAGTCTAGTTAATTGTGCTTTTAGATAATTAAGCTCGTTTATAAGCCAAATAGGTCCGATTAATCATTAAGATCGCGCGTGTGAAGTTGGGTTGAGATCCGAGCCCGTTTGGGTATAGTAGGGGTGTGTGTTGTTATTTCCGGAAAGTTCCGAGGGCTTTTTAGTATTTTTTGATTTTCGAGATTTTGGCACCATTGGGTAGATTACCTAATTTTCCGGACTTTGTCCTTCTGTTGCATCCCGATCCGGACCCTCAAACCCGACCCAGGACCTGACCTGACCCGAACCCACCTTACATTCTTTTATTATTTCCCCAAAGTCAAACCCCACCCCACCTTTATCCCATGTGAGCCCCACCTCACTCATCTCACTCTCGTCTTACCCCACCCCTTAACCATGTGTAACCCCCCATCTCATCTCACTTTGCCCCATCCCCTCTTTTAGGTCAAATGACCATCTCCTTTCACTCCACTCACTCCACACACCACAACAGCAGCCCCTCCCTCTCTCTTTCTCCATCTCTTTCTCTCATTCTCCCTCTCGTTCTCACCCTCCTCGCTGCCACCGTCGCCGGACGACGCCACGGCCACCATCACCACCACCGGACTCTGCCTCCTTCTCCTCTCTCTTCTCCACTTTCCCCATTCTCTCATCTCTGCTCTCTCTTTCACTCACCTCACCTCACCGCCCACTGTCCCGGAGCCGCCTCGTCGCCGCCGGCGACCACCACCATCACCACCGAGCTCCCCCATCTACGGTGAAACCCAACCCACTCCATCTCTCTCTATTTCCCTAATTATCTCTCTGTTTTCCCCAATTTTCCCCTTCACTGTTTCACTCTTTTCTCTCATCTCTCCCTCACCTCCACTCCACTCTACTAACTGTCAACATGGGTTGACTTCCTCCCTCACCCATCCCACCATTTTCTCTCTCTTTAATTCTTTCTCTCTGTTCTCTAATCTTTCTTTCTCCATTCTCTTTCTTTCTGTCTTCACCATTTCCCTTGCCAAGTGGGCCACCATCGTCACCATCATCACCACTAATTTAGTGGGCCACTAATCAAGTGGGCCCCACAACCTCCGATCATCACCATCATCTCCGCGTGGGCCCCACAAGCTTCTCATCTCCAATTTGCAAGCCACCACTCCATCCACCCAATTGTTTGGTAAGCTCTTCTTCCCCTTAGGTTTGGATTTTATAATTGGGTGTAGTAGTGTGTTAGTAGCTTAGAGCTTCCCATTGAGTTATGTTTTAATTTAGTTTTTACTTTGTTAATTATCCCTTAGGTTTGGTTTGTTGGGCTTTGAGCTAGGACTTATGGATTTGGGCATTTTCAACCAAAGGCAAGTAGATATTTATATATGTGCTTGGATATGTTTGTCTTTCCTTTGATTCGATGATTAATTGATGATTTAGATGATCTTTGCTCATTTGTTGATTTTAGATTTGAAAACATGATAATTATGTTTATTTGATTAACGAATTGGATTATGAAATTGATGACTTGATTAGATAGATGAATGGAATTAGAATGGACTGGTTTTATACTTGATATGGTTGTATATCAGGTTCAAGAAGAACGGGAGGCAATTGGACCCAAACCACTGCAGTTACAGAATCTGTATTCTGTAACCGCAGTGTATGCGGTCGACCGACCATGGGTCTCGGTCGACCGACCAAACAGGGTCAAGTGCTGGAAGCACCTGATCATTTTACTATTTATGTATTATGGCTTACAACTGCCGGTCGACCGACCTTGGGGTAGGTCGACCGGGCATGAAAGGGGTCGACCCGGATCTTCTTTGTGGGAGGTCGACAGGCCAAGGGCGGGGTCGACCGAAGAAACTGCCAGGTACCTTTTTGAAGGGCCTTTTGACCCTGGTTTCGGTTGGACTTAGGTGGAACCTCGGCTACCCATTTGGACTCATTTGACTATGTATGAGGAATGTCTTGAGCCGACGATTCCTCATGGTTATTCCGGTTGCATCGGGATTCAACCTAACTCAATCTTAAACGGTACGGGACAACGGGATACCCCTTTAAATCTATGCACGAAGAATGTTCGTCTAGGTATCCTGAGCCTTAACCCTTTCGTTGACTGAGTAGGGATGTACGATGTTGCTGAATTAACTTTGTACTTAGGATTGGATTGTCTATCGCTTGTGATTCCGAATTGTACCGTCTGGTACTGTCTACATGTGATGTACATGTTCATTAGCTTTGTTTGCTTTATTTTGGTTGGGATTATATGATGAACTTAGATGATGAACTTAGGATCCCTTTTGATGTTCCGTTCATTCTGAAGTTTGATGAAAGTGTTGAGGCTAGACGGCTTTAATTGTAAAGCTTGTTGAGAACTACTTATGATGATAATGCTTTGAAGAAGTTTGATGGTTTGGTTTTGATTTGATGATGGAAAAGTAGTTTCTCTATGATTTGAAGAATCTTGTTCACACAAGAAAAGTCTAGTCCCTCACTATTGTATGTTTAGGACTCTTGTGTCAGGCATCACTTAGCTGTAAACGCCCAATACACTTAGGGCACCATTTGTGTGAGGACTTTGGCTTGAACGTCTGCGCAATACAACTTTTTATTTTTAGATGGATGTACACCATCAGATACCCATTCTGAAGAAGTTTGATGTTTTGTTTTATTTTGTTTTAAAAAGGGTATCATTCTGATTGCTTGCCGGGTTTGCATCCTGTGCCACACTACCACAACTCTCATGTTGAGTACGGAGGGTCATGTGAAACTATCCGTGGTGCATTAGCTTTTGTGATCTGCCTATTTGTTAGATGTTCTGTTAGTCTGTTTATGATTTGTATGCTATGCATTTCTTACGATCAGAATGCTATGCATTTCCTATGATTTTGTCTATCGTTTACTCTTATTCGTTCTGCATATCTATTGATGTTTTATATTTATATCTGCCTGCCAACCGTCATGTTTGATGATGCTACTCTTGGTGCATAGGTACCGAGTACGTCTACCTTTGGGAAAGTGGAGGCGTCGCTTCAGGCAGTTTAGCCTGATGGTGAGTATGAGTTGTGTGTCGACGGTTTTGTTGTCGTGACCAGCTCACGAGTGCCTTCATACTTTGGTTAGTTCATATTTATTATCTTTTGGTGTAGGTTTTGATAGAAGCCATTAATTAATATACTTTTGTTATCTTTTGCTAAACTTTAACTATAGAAAAGAAAGATGTGCATACTCTGAAATGTTATATTGTACCATTTGTTTATTATGATGTTCCACTGTGTTTTACCGAGGAAATATTTATACCTCACCGCGGACTTCGATCCTATGGGACATGATTGGGGCCAGGTTGCATTTGATTAAAGGTTTGAAAATTTTTAATTGGCCCTAATCTCACGCATAACCCCGGTTTACATTTTGGGGGCGTGACACATTTCACCATGACCAAAGTTACTTATAAGATGAAAATCATGAGAGAGAGAGAGAGAGAGAGAGAGAGAGAGAGAGCTTACTTTAAAACCTGAAAAGGAGCAGTAAAAGGGCTTTCCTCCATCAAAGGATGCTCTGGGTGAGTCTTTTGCAAATTGAAAAAGCTGTGACAATAAGGAAAAAGAAAACATTAAAAAAAAATTCAATGAATACTTATCTCAGTTACCATGCATCCTTATTCCTCTAATTAGGAAATCCTGCAACAGATTGATTGATCGAGGAGTATCCAACTCACCAGTTTTGCTTTGTTGAGCAGTCGACGAGAGTAGGTGCGATTTTCACTTCTAAACACAATAGAAGCTGCAGCCAGTGCAGCAGAAGTTTCAGCAGCTACCTCTGTTCCAGGTGTGCTCTCATCAATCCTTTGCACTGTTCTTGGTGTTTGCATGTTTTCAGGTCGTACCCAGCAAACGTGATCAGCTTTTGGGTCTCCCACCTTAAATCGAAAATTCGAAAAGGAACTCTTAAGTGCATTCACATGATACTAATGCAATCCAGAGGAAGCCCACCATTCATGGTTTTATGCCCAAAACCTGTACCCTAGCTCATCGATCTGGCTATTAGATATTTCGTTTGGCACTTTACTTTTAAAATCAAGTGGAGTGAAGTGAAATAAAAAGTATGAAGAAAAAATATAGTGAGTTATGATAGTTTTTTGTTTTTAGTTGTTAGGGACAAAATATTGTTGACTTTTGGTATGGGAAATAGAGTTTTTTTTGTCTTTTAGTGAATAATTATTGTTGCTTTTTAACTTTTTGTTAAAAAAGTTGGAGAGAGTATGAATAAAATATAAGTGACTTTTTGACATTACTCTACTTGACTTTACAAGTAGAAATACCAAACTAGCCAGGGTTTTGCTATATTGGTTCACTTTAAGCTCTTTTTTCCAATTTCATGACCCGAATTTAGATAGTGTCATGGGAGTCATTTGACTTTGGTCAATATTATTATTTTCAACTTTTTTGCACCATATCTCATGATATCATGGGATTTGTTTTTTACAACCAGTAAACCAAATTATTTTTTATAGAACACAAAAACTGACATTTTATAAAAAGTAAATACACATCTGATTTGTTAGGACAGTGGACCACTACAAACTCCACATTGATATGATATTGTCCACTTTGGGCCTAAGCCCTCATGGATTTGTTCTTGGGTTCTACCCAAAAGGCCTCATACCAATGGAGTACTTAGTCCAACTTATATCAACAAGTGGTATCAGAGCCTAGGGTTTACTAGGGTTGGATTGTGCCGCGTTGCGATCGACGGATCGGATCAAGGGTATCCGAAGTTTCTGCGCGTGGTTCTTCGTCGCAGAAAAGTGAGATCGTTTTCGATCTTTGCTGGGCCTGGGCTCTGATACCACTTTGTTAGGACAGTGGACCACTACAAACTCCACATTGATATGATATTGTCCACTTTGGGCCTAAGCCCTCATGGATTTGTTCTTGGGTTCTACCCAAAAGGCCTCATACCAATGGAGTACTTAGTCCAACTTATATGCCCATAATCTTTCCCAATTCTAGCCGATGTGGGACTTTGGTTGCACATCCCTCCATTGGTATGAGGCCTTTTGGGTAGAACCCAAGAACAAATCCATGAGGGCTTAGGCCCAAAGTGGACAATATCATATCAATGTGGAGTTTATGGTGGTCCACTGTCCTAACATGATTACCATTTCTCAAATTTTATCATTTGGAAGAAATTTTTCCTAAGATGTTGCATAAAATCCATGATATAATGGGATTTAGCCATTTCTGTGACATACACTGTTCCCATGATATCATGAAATCTAGAGCAAAAAAGCTTAAAAAGATGTTGACCAGAGTTAAATCGACTTTGGTAACATTACCCGGATTTTGATCATGAAATTGGAACATCTGAGTTTAAGGGGGACTGATATATCAAAACCTTGGGTGTGTTTCGATGTATGGTGAATTGAAGTAAAGTGAGGCAAAGTATCAAATCAAGAGAGAATAAAATATAGGGGGGTTATGATGGACTTTTGTTTCTAGTTGTTTTGATAGGGAATCTTTTTGACTTTTTGTGTAAAAAGATGATTTTTTTTTTTGTCATTTAGTGGAGAAAGGATGTTTTTTTTTTTTACCTTTTTTTTAAAAAAAAAATTAGAGAGTTTTGAGTTTGTGTACTTTTGATATGACCCATTGTCTTTTCTTGTTTGGATATGAGGCTTTACTTCACTTTAACTTTACTAGTAAATTGCCAAACCCGTTAGATATTATTTTCAAGGTGTTAGGCTTTATAAAATTGTAGTAGATCTTATCCTATTCTTGTTTTGTTATTGTATAGGCAATTATCAAGTAAAAGTTTATAGTTTAATGAGAAAAGAGCCCCCTAGATTATCTTGATTTGAAGATTCTCTTTTTGGCTCTTATCATGTCTTTTCTTCTTAATCAAGCATTTATCTTGGCTCAGTCTACATTCCCAAATCATTAGCCCTAAATGGCATCTCTAATGACATCAAAAGATGGAATTTGGGTTTGAATTTGTGTCGAGTTTGCCAGTTTGGCATGTTCCCTATTAGGGATTTGGTTTGGGCCCGGGCACACTGGAAGTAACCCAAACCTTACTACCCATAGCATGACTAATCTAATGGGAAAAATTAATTATTCTCACATTTATGATTTCAATAATACAAAACCAATATGTAATGGCTAATGATCAAGCCGCATCAAAGCTCTTTAAAATTTATGTTCCTCTGCGCTTCCCCATACAATGTTATTGACATTTCGCTCGGTTTTAAAGGTATCAAAAAGCACACCTGCACATATAAACGTTTGGCTTTGGCACTGCATTTGAGGAAATAATCTGTCCCCCATTTGATAGCTGAGTACACATTTTGCAATTCTCCAACCTTTTGCAATTCATTCTTGTATAAAATTGCATCCCAGGAAAGAGTTGTAATGGTGAAGGCCATTGGGAATCCAAATTTCACATTATCTCCTGCATCATAGTATCCGCCGGTGAGGTCGACCTGATCATAATGACAGCAGCTGTGTTAGCTCAAATAAAGTACCTGTTCTTTTAGCATTCAATTCGCGCATCTCACATTGAGTTCCTAGGAATTCATGTTGAAGGGGGGCATATGGGAGGATTAAAATGGGGAAAAGGTAAGGGTTTAAGGTGGAAGTTTTGATGGAGCCATCACCTTGATTTAATTTCCTAGATCGTAGGATGCATATTCATTTCTTATGTAAGGGTGGACCATTGTGGATATTGTCCTTTATACTTTCAGCCTCTATAATAGAAATCATCTGTTGGAAATGCTAGGAATTCAATACTGATTAACTAACCTTAAGACGTTGTAGAAAATGAACATGGAAGTAACAAATTAAATTAATGAAGTCGTAGAAAAACCAACATTGGCGAGTTTGCCGTCATCAAGCGCAGAGTCTCCCCTCCAAGGAAATCTCGAGTGGGCGAGCTTCCCCGATCGCTGTGCCTCAAGGAACATGATTGCCTTGGAGAGTGCTTCCTTGTAATTGAGATCGCCGCCATTAGCGACGGTAAACAATCCACGGGAGAGTGCAAACCAGGTCAAGATTACTGTAATAGCTGTCTTCGTAGATGGTCCCATTGCACCAAATCACAACATCAAAGGAAGAAGAAAAAAGGACTCAGTAGGACAAAGACAAGACAGGGACCTTGAGTCTCTAATGAAATTGAGATTTAGAGAGGATGAGGTTCATGAAGGCAAAGAGGCCGTTTTGAAATAGAGGTTGCAGTTGGGAGTTGAAAAGCGGGTATTTTTGGCGGTAAGGACGAGGGAATGTGGGAAGACCGTTGGACCGTTGGAGAGGCACGTGTTTGGTAGGGTGGTGTCAGGTGTGTGTTTTCAGCTATGTTTGTGGCAGGAGAGGCACTGATACCCATTGGTGGAGACTGGAGAAAATGGACATGTAAAATACTTTTATGATCAGGTTTTGTTTTTTTAACAAAAGGGCCCTATTGTTACGTACAAAAAATTACCCCATGGAAATTAGCCATGGGGAATTGCTGGATCAAAGCCCGCAGTCTGATCAAAGGTGGGCCCTTCAAAAATCAAATTTTGATCCACTACAATCCAATGTACCGCAGAAGAATTCTTGTCGTCTGGAGGAAATCCGATGCTAGATGAAGACTTATGAGACAAAAGATTTAAACCAATCACAAAATGGGTCCGGCGAAACCAGATTTTGATCAAGGATAAAATGGTGCATCAAAGTCACACCATTGGATCCACTAGGACAACGAAGAGAATGCCTTCAGTCTCATCAAAATCCAAGTTTGGCTCAAGTCATTTGAGCCAAAATAATACAACCAGTTTGAACCGCCCCCGGAATGGTTCGGCCATGGGTCAGGCTCCACAAGCTTACTCTTATTTTGGACCAACCATGGGCCAAGCTTCATCAGGCTACCGCTAGTGGTGGCTCACTTAGGCCCACTTCTCTGTATTTAATCCCTTTAAACCCATTTCAAGCTCCCTCCCCATCCAAAGATCGGGTCCATATCAAACCCACTTTAACCCACATCTCCAAACCCATCTCACGCTTAGATTGGGCCTAACTCAAACCCCTTTTGCCCACTTACCAAAACCCACCTCCTTTTTTTTTTTTTTCTTTCAGCTGAGATCCAAAACCCACCTCTACAATCCCATGTTTTCAAACAGCGTTTGGGTTTGATACTTAAAATCCACTTTCGAAACCCCATTTTTTCAAACCCACTTAACCCATCTCCGCAATCCCAACTTGAGTCCAAGCCAGATCTAAACCTAGCCCCTTTCCTAAAAGTCAAGCCTAGCCGTGGACCCCACCTTGTCAAAACCATAGGCCCCACTATGACCGTGCCTCTGACAACTCCACAAAACACATTGACCGTCCCTTTCAAGTCTTACATTTGGACAATATTGATCATCCCCTCTTCAAAACCCAACCCAGCTGTGGCCCCATCTTGGCCAAAGCAATGGGTCCCACATTGGTTGCCTTCAAATCTCATTTTGGGGGCCATATTGACCGCCCCGCTTCTAAACCTCCATGGGCCTAATTCCCAGCCCATTAACCTTTCATTTAACAAAAAGTCTACTTGGGTTGACCAAGTCACACCTCATTACTAGTTGGGTTGCGTACAAACTTGGCTCAAAACGAGTCAGAAAAATCACATTCTCATTTCACTAAATGAGGCCATCATTTTTTTATTTGAACCCTATTCATTTTGTCTCTTGATATGACCATTCACCTTACTCCACTTTATTAGTGAAGTTACCAACCAGAGAATAATAAGGGAATTATGGCAAACATGTGGCCAAATTTTTACCCAATAATCCGAACAAGGTCCCCAATCCCTAATTAAATTAAATACCAAAAAGAATGTTTAGAGAAATTGAGGAATTGGTGTGTTCCTGTTATTTTCTTTTCTTTTTATTTCTATTTTTTGTGCTTGCACCTATAATTTTATAAAACCTCAAAAAGGCCATTATATGTTATGTATTTACTAAATCTCCCTTCACTAACTGTCTAACTTCAACAAGAGTAATTGGATAGTTCAGTTTTTTCGTTTTTAACCAAATTATATACCTCCAAGAAAAACTCAAATGGTTCATCTCTTGAGTTGCAAGATAAAAAGATAATTTTGCCTCTTAAGCTTTTAGGACCTAAAATCAAAGGCTATGATCATTTAAATAGCTAAATGTCACATATTTTTCTAATCTACATTGCCACCCTTAGTCGGGTGGCCTCACTAAAAGTAACTTGAATTAGTGAGATTTGGTAAGCTTAAATAAGGGGTGTTTCTTTCATTTATCGAAAAAAAAAAAAAATTTAACGTCATATATTACACAATCAAACCAGGGGCCTTATTGCAAAAATAATAAAAAAAATAGGTGCGTTTTTTAGGTTTTCTAAAAACATAGGGGCTTCTTGTACAAAAATCCTACCTTTATTTCGCAAGTCAGCATTCCTTTTGTATGCATCCTCACAAAATTTCACTTCAATAGTGTAGGAGGGTAGGATCTCATTCTCATGTACCTGCCGCCTCCTCACAGGGGAATAGGCGGGGCCCAGGGCCCCGGGCCTATTGTATAAACTTCGGGAGACGTGCTCCGTAATCATGTATTTGTCCCAGGGTGGATTACGGAGTCCGTCTCCCGAAGTGTATACAATAGTCCCGGGGCCCTGGGCCCGCCTATCCCCTGTGGGGAGACCAGCCTTGTGGGCACCGGCAGGTGGCGATCCCACTGGCAGCCGGGTTCAACCGCGGGTTCGCGTCTCCTACAAATAGGATTTGGATACACCTCCATATTGATCACTATACAATATTTGAAATCTTCATAATATTTCTTTTCACATTGATCAATATGATAGTGGTCCAACTCTTATTAGATTGAAATTTGGTGCCAGTTTTTTATCTGTCTAGATTTTTTGTCACGTCCCCAAACCCAAATTCCCTGTAACAATACAGAAGTTCAAATCTCGGGGTGAAGACTAGTAGAAACAATCAGGATCATAGTCCGCATGTGAGGATATTTAAACATTTCAACATTCAATAGCTAGAAGGAATAAAACCGATATGCGGAAGCTATATCATGCATCTCTAAACATGGCATCAATCCATAATGATATAGAGTAAAGCAAGTCATCAACTACTACAAGTTCAAGTTTCAAATGAAAATAATATGGTTTAGTTACAGCCCGACCAAACATCGCTAAATATAAAGTATATAAAAGGAAGCAAAGCAATCTGAATCCCAACCAAAAAGAGGCTCTCTTGTGCAGTCCTTCTATCACTAGGCTATTCCATCATCTGCGTACCACTCCCGGAACTCAACACACAAGGAACGCCTCTCTCTGGAAAAGAGGAAGGGGATCCAACTGTACCCAACTCAATGATCTGGGCTTTGTCGGTTCTCAATTTACCCGGTCCAACAAACGACAACCCCAGAACTCATACTTGAGCGTCTGGACAGAGACCGCTGGATGGAGCAGTATGGCGACCATTCCATGCACCATCTACCTCGAATAGGCTCTGACCACAATCCGATTATTCTCACAGATGAACCTAGATGCAGAAACATCTCACCGCCGTTCCGCTTTGAGAACATGTGGTTAATCCAACCTGGATTTCATGAGGTCGTAACCTCTGGTTGGGACCACACTCAAACCCAATCAGAGGACCTGGATAAAAAAGCTAACTGGTCTCAGGACAACTTTATTATCCTAGAAGCAAACAGTTTTTGGCAATCGTAATGCTGCCTTAGGGAAACTTAATAGACGGGTTGCAGGGATACAGAACAGTAACCAATATCCCACCTCCATTTTTCTTCAAAATTTGGAAAAAGAGCTGCTCGGCGAATATTAGTTGAAAAGGGCACAACGGGAATTTTTTGGCATCAACGGTCTCGCATACAGTGGCTAACAGCGGGAGACCGCAATACTAAATTCTTTCGTTGTGTTGCTAAAGAAAATTTCAGGCGCAACCATATCCACTGTTTGATGGCCTGTTTGGTAACTCTAATCTATCTAATAAGAGCTAATTAAATTAGGGTCTAAAATAAAAGGTCTAATTTTTAAGTTCAAATTTATAATTAGACTGTTTGGTAAAATTATAAAAAAAAGGGTTCTTATTTTATAATTGAGTGTTTGATAACCATCTAAATAAATTGTCCTCATCGCCTTCCATGGGATGGTTGTGCCAAGAGAAAAGTAGCAGAGCTTAAAATCATGATTAGAGTTTTATCAAACACTCTAAATTTTAATAAGCTCTAAATCATTTAGTAAGTGCTTATTTTTAGAGTTACCAAACAGGCCCTTAGTCTCTTCAAAGGAAGACCTAGCTAGCTGCTGCATCGAATATTTCCAAACACTCTACTCTAGCCCCCCTTTACCTCTACAGCCTGAGGGGGCATTTCCAGCACTGATCCAAAGAATCATCTCCTCTGAGGATAATATGCATATCATCACACCGACATCCGAGGAGGAGGTACGGGCTGCAGTATTCTCTATCGAGGAATTTACCTGGTAGAGCCCTTTAGGATCTTATACCACTTCAGAGGTGGTGTATTTACCATGGACACGGATAAGGCTCTACATGTCCGTTTTTTTTTTTTTTTTTTTTTCGTTTAGCGAATGGTCGATATCGACCACTTTTATGGTCGATATATGGTCGATATCGACCATTCTGCGGGAATCCAAATAAAAATTGGGTTTTTCACCATTCAGGATGGAGAAGAGGGGAGGAGGAGGAGGAGGAAGAAGAAGAGGGAGGAGAGGGGAAGGAAGAGGGAGGATCACCATGGGCAGCATACAGTACCCCACAAGGCTCAAGCACCTATATCTTTTCCTTTTCTTCCTCCTTTCTCCTCTCTCTCTCTCTCTCTCTCTTCCATACTGCAGCGAGTCAATCAAGCAGAGATAGAGATACAGGCATAGCTGATCCCACCAAGCCCCCATGTGTGCATCCCCACCATACAAATCACACCCTATTGATTCATTTCTTCTTCATCTCTCTCTTCCTCTCTGTAGTAGTAGTAGTAGAGAGATGGGGTCATGAATAGGAGAAGAAAAGGAGTGAAATATTTCAAATAAAGATGGAGCCATCAAACAGTTGCAGCAACAACAACAGCAGCGACAAGCAGACGAGCTCTTCGGATCAAAGAGGAGGTGGAGGTGGTGGTGTTGCTAGTGGGCCATCTTCTTCTTCCCAATTAGTGCTTTTTCATCATCCATCATCATCATCAGGTGGTGGGCCATCTGCGACCGCCCTCGACGCTAGCCTCGCCATTTCTACACGACCAGCCGACCGGAAGCTCGCCGTCGCCACCAAGCGCTCCTCCCAGGACTATTGGTTGTGTCCGCCTCCCCCTCTCCTCCCTCTTCCTCCCTCCTCCTCCTCCTCCTCCCCTCTTCTCCATCCTGAAAAACCCAATTTTTTTTGGGTTCCCGCAGAATGGTCGATATCGACCATAAAACTCCCCTCTTCTCCCTCCTGAAAAACCCAATTTTTATTTGGGTTCCCGCAAAATGGTCGATATCGACCACTTTTATTGTCGATATCGACCACATAACTGAAACAAAAAAAATACAGTCATTGTCAGTATCGACCACTTTTATTGTCGATATCGACCACTGTAAAACAAATGGGAAAAAAAAAAGGATGATGGCAGAGATCAGTGCTTCGTTCGGGGATACAAAAACATGTTTTTGTCTTCTATTTAGTTTTGATTTGGAGAGTAAATTTGAATGGGGAACAGCAGCAGCAATCAAGAGAGAAAAATCCCATCTCCTCCCTCCTCCTCCTCCCCTCTTCTTCATCCTGAAAAACCCAGTTTTTTTTTTTTGGATTCCCGCATAATGGTCGATATCGACCATAAAAGTGGTCGATATCGACCATTCGCTAAACGACAAAAAAAAAAAAAAAAAGAACAGACCTTGGGGACCTTTTTCATACATACAATATTTTCAACTCCTCCAAAGTGGTATGAGGTCCTAGGGGGTCCTGTAGGGTAAATTCCTCTTCTCTATCGGTAGGGATAAAGCGCAAGGACCAGACGGTTTCAACTCCATTTTTTTCCAGAAATATTGGGCTTACTACGGCATGATGTTACGAAAATGGTGCAGAATTTCTTCTCCACTGGGGAGCTGGACTCTACATCAAACAGAACTTTCATCGTTCTGGTCCCGAAGAAAGGTGCGCAAAAGTTGGAGGATTTTCGCCCAATTAGCCTATGCAATGTACGTTATAAGATCATATCTAAAATCCTGGTTAATCGCATTAGACCCCTCCTATCAAAATGCATCTCGCCAGTGCAGGGGACCTTCATGCCGGGTAAACATCCGATGGAAAATATCATCATAGCAAAAGAGATGCTCCATGTGATGAGCCAACTTCTGATGTTCATAAAGCATATGATAGTCTCTCGTGGGACTTTCTCCGAGATTGTCTAAGGAGGTATGGCTTTTCTAATCTAGTCACAAATCGATTGATGACCTGTGTCTCATTGGTGCATTTCCAGGTGCTTATAAATGCCAACCAACTCAGATCATCCACCCAACAAGGGGCTTGAGGCAGGGTGATCCGATGTCCCCTTACCTCTATCTATTATGCAGTGAAACATTGGCCCACATGATGATGCAGTTATCAGTAAAAAAGCCGGCGCTGTTCCCTACTCTCTCCGCAAGGGGAGAACGAATCAACTGTTTACATTGCAGATGACACGCTATTGTTCATCCGAGCAAACAAAAAATCGGCGAGTGCCGTGGCAAAAGTGCTAAACCAATATGAGACTGAGGCGGGCCAAAAAATCAGCAAGCACAAATCTAGCGTTACTTTCAGCCGCAATACGCCTCGCCCACTGCGGGACGAGGTTTAAAATGCTATGGCAGTCCATACTGAAACAGATACTTTTCTGTACCTTGGCGAAAACATTGGACTTTCATATAGGCGATAAGTGCAAGCATCTCCGATGAAGTCACGATTGGCTAGAGCGATTAACCGATGGCGAGGAAAGCCATTGACACTGGCAGGCAGACGTGTCCTGTTGCAATCAGTCCTTACGGCCATACCACAATATTGGCTTGGATTTCAACAGCTCCCTAAAAACCAAATCAGGTCGGTCATCTCTATGCAGGCATCTTTCCTTTGGACGAATTGGGAGCCTCTAGCAGTTGGGTACCGATCGCATGGTCTATTGCCACACGACCTTTGGTTGATGGCGGTTTAGGTGTACCGAGACTTGAAAATCCAGAACACAGCTGCATTGACCCATCTGGTGTGGAGATTTCTACAACAACCAAATGCATGGTGGGCCACGCTACTAAGAGGGAAGTATCTGACATAGTGACATCACAGAGTTTCTATTAGTATAAGATCAAGCCATCAGACTCAAAGATTTGGAAGCAAATGATAAACCACCGCCACCATATTCTCTAAAATCAGCGCTGGATCATAGGAAATGGGCAACAAATTAGTGCCTTACAGGATTTTTGGGTACCACAGGTTGGGCCTCTAAGGCCACATCCGCGACAGGATCGAACCCATTCACTGCTAACATGGGTCAGTGAATTGATAAAAACAACACCCACGAGAGCCACTTGGCACATAAATATGTTGAAATCTTACTGGCCGGATGACATTGTGGAGAAAATCTCAACCTTACCTTTGGGAGGGAATGATCTACGATGCTGGCTTAATGAACCTGCAGGTACCTGTAGGTTCAAAGCCATTTACAGAAATATTTTACCCAGACCTGTGGGGCCGAATTCGCAATGGCAGATCGTCTGGAAGCTGCCACTTCCAAAAAAATTCCAGATCTTTTGCTGGAAGTTGCTATAGAACCGACTGCCAACAAGAAGCAGACTGTTGAGATGGTTGGACACTGTACCCAGCCAATACCCACTCTGCAGGCAAGAAAAAAAAACAGCAGTACATTTGTTTGCACGTTGCTCTTTCACAGCATTAGTTTGGGCTCAGTTCCCCCAATCCTTCCATAGACCAGACCATAATGTAACCATACATAATTGGTTTTGGTATCAGTTAGATACTGATGCCAGGAGCATGGGCATTACAGTGATGTGGCATTTATGGAACTCCAGAAACAATTACCTCTTTCAATATCACCCACTGAACCCATTTTCAATCAAAAGAAAAACCTTTTCATCTATACCATCAATGCAACTAAGCTCTATCTATGCAGGTCCAGGCTATTCACACGATACACCAACTGATTGGTGGCTGCCTCCTCCGGGCTGGCTGAAGCTATACTTCGATGGTGCTTTCAACAAGTTCACACAAAAGGCAAGGGTGGGAGGGGTCGTACGTGACCAATATGGTGTGCTGATTACAGCTTGCTCCGGAGATATTAGAGCTGACCACCCCCTAGAAGCTGAACTCATTGCATTACAACGAGGCTTAATCCGCTACCACGATCTCCAACTCTCAAATGTCCAGGTTGAAGGAGACTGTCTGGCACTAGTTACCTCTATTCAGCACTCGAGACACTTAACTTGGGATATGATGGGCCTTTGGAAAAAACTGATGCATCTTCTTGCAGGCATACATAACTGGACCATGCATTATTGTAAACGAACAGCCAACCGTTTGGCTAATCTTCTAGCAAAACTGGATGCCCCGATCATAACACACAATGTAGCGCCTATGCCTTTCCAAGCACGGGACGCCTACATTGATGAGTGAGACCGAGCAACAGCATACACACGAGCGTTCTTTCAGGTCCAAGCTCATGATACTGCATCCTCCACTTCGCTTGCAAATCATCAGAGTCTAGAGGAAAATCAGAACTTCGGTCGACGACTGCTAGAGAGGGGAAGTTGTAGCTACATAGTCCGTGGTCACAATGGCAGATGGGGATTTTCTATTTTCTGACATGGGGTTGTCTCTAACTACTGGTAGGGAGACATTAGAATCTTCTGTAACAAGGCTTCTTTTTATTACACTATTTTGGGAAGCTTTGGGTACTTATGCTCAATCCTACTGTAACACCTATTACTAAATAAATGAACAACCTTTACAAGCAAAAAAAAAAAAGAAGAATATCAGGTTTAGATAAACTTGGCAAGCCCCAACATACAAATTAATAACACGGTATGAATACATTAACTAGAATATAAGACAATAAAAGTGATTAGTAGATTAACAAACATAAAAGAACTAGACAGTTGTCCATGAGTTATATAATAGCAAGAAACAACAATAAGGAGATAAACTTCCTATCAAAATAGGCAGCAATCTACATAAGTTAAGTACTATGGGATATTAAGTCGCAGCCCTCCCGTACTCTATATAGATGTGGCGGGGATGCACAGGATAACATGCTCGACCAAAAAAAATTTGTGCAAATAACCGGCCAAAGTTGGTACTCTGTACGTCCAACTCAAAATCCTATCTATAAATGGCAAAGTAATAAACACCTCTTACCACAAGGGATCCAAATTATGGCTAAACTAATCGGTTGAGTGGTGCCTGACTCAGAATTATAAAGGACGGTGTCTGGTTAGGCTCTCTTGTGTGAACAAGATATCCAACAAACAAAGGGAACTACTTCAAAATATCCAAATCCATTCAAAGCAAAGTCGTCCATTATCCAAAACTAATACAAAAGGTAGTCCCTTCCAAACAAGCCATTGAATAGTCGACCTGGCCTCAGACACAGGTAATCTATCTCCATCATCAAATACAAGTACTACCTTAAGGTAAACCCTAGGTCCTTAACATCATCTACATAATTAATCAAGACAATAGGTATCAAAGACATAAGCACAACCATGAGATAAGAGGTCAACAACATACGAGCCAATATAGATCATCATAACATGTATCAATCAAAGGATGAATAGAAGTAGCCAACCTAGGTCAATTGTCGCCGGTCTGATGTGGACGCTAGGCCACTCAACTCAATGGTTGGATAAGGTTTCAGATGCAAAATAGTTCAATCTTGGTGCTCTATGGTCGAGGCATCCAAAGGTCCTACATTCACCATCTACTTGACTTAGATTCGCCTCTCACACCTTACATCAAACAACTAGTAAACCAATGTTAAGCTCACCTATCCACTTACTGTAAGTCCCATAATTAGGTTCCATTAGAAAGGTATGAAGGTCCCAAACATAGTCCAAAGATCCAAAGATACAAATTATGCATTATAGCAAAACCCAGGCTTACGGTTTGCCATGGTCTAGGTACGCCTAGCCGTGGGTGTGCTACGGTTGCCCTATGGTTAGCTGTTGGTAGCTCTACAGTTAGCCGTAAGGTAACATACAACAAAACTCTGAAAATGCACAATTCTGAAAAATCAACCGTCGTGCGTTAACGGTTAGCCTTCTGGGAGCTTATTGCTATTTGAAAATGATCCACGGCTAGCCGCAACTTTTGAGAAGTTAGAGCTAATATATGCAGACCTCATTCCAAGCCATGGGAATTGCTCTCCCATTACATCCAAACATCAAAGATACATCAAACCAGCCATTCCTAACCTTCCATCATCATCAAATTATCTAAATCTAAGGTCTTCCATGATCAAATGGTCCCAAAATACATGCATTAGGGTCTAAAACCATCTAAAGAGCCTAGAGTTTAGGGAAAACTAGATCAAACGTCATATCTAACTCAATTAAAAGCAAGGATCATGAGAATCAGACATGTGTAAGATTCCAAAATTCTTATTTACGCGATTAATATTAATTACTTATATTTAGCCGCTAATCAAGTGCGTTTAGATGTTAATTGATTAGTTTTGTGTGTTAGAATAGTGTTTGATAAGTTTTGGGAAGTTTCGAGAGCGTTTGGACTCAGTTTAGTATCCCGAAGGACCTAATTGGGATTTTGTGGAAAGTCTAGTAGGGGTATTTTGGAAATTTCAAAAAATTATCATTTTGGGTTCAATGGATAGATAAAATTATTCCCCTTGTTACCAGGGGAATTTAGCAATGTTAATGTCATTTGCCTAAGATTTATACATGGTAGTTGTTATTTATGATTCTCACTATGAAGATGCCACCGTTAAAGGACATGAGCGCTAACATGACAAGGCAAGTGAGTCCCATTCGTAGAGTATGCATAAGGGTCTGCATGAGACTGGCGGCCAAACGGTGTGTGTCCAGTTTGATCAAATTGCAGGTAGAGAGCCACTCAACGAGCACGGAGAGCACCAAAAAAACAATCAGGGAGAGTGTGTCATCTTGCCCCAGAAGAATGTCAGCACCAGCATCCCCTTCTCTCTCTCTCTCTCTTAAGGAAACTGGAGATGAAGAAAATATGTGAGGGAGAGAAAGGGAGTAGTACATTGAAGTTTCTACGTTCATTTTCGTTGGATAGTACAATGGTAGTACAGCCTTGATGAAAAATAACAGCCCGATGCGTGTCATGACTCACAAGATGAATTCACCAAATATTTTCTAAACTTGGTACAATCCATTGGCCCCACAAGATTATAAGGTTTGCTGAACTAACCAAAGGCATAGTCTTCAGCCAACAAATAGTTGATAAAGCTCTGATGTAATGCTACAAAATGGAAGCCGCTGTCCTGTTATAGGTTGCCTTGTAATTTCTCGATCTTGGATTGGATCTATTGAAAATATCCAGTACATCAGAATTTTGATTGGGAATCAAAGAATTATCATGTCCGTCCATTTCTAGATGGCTCATTTTAGAGCCTACGAATAAGGCCCTGTTTGATATCTCTACTCTTTTTCTGACAGAACCACTAAAAATAGAGCCATAAAAAAAGAGTCATACAAAGAAGAGGCCAAAGCTCTATTTTTCAGCTGCCCACTTTTTGAGCATTTGGATTTTAGAGGATTTGCCTCTAAATGTCTAAAACGGACAGAGGCCAGAATGTTGTGCCAAACGCTCTTATTTTCATAACCTCTGTCCGCTTTAGACATTTAGATAAGTAGAGGCTGGAAATAGAGGTTCCAAACATGGGCTAAGTATGGCTGGTTAGTGGACCTCAAATGCTCCAACACATATCATCATCATCATATGTTATCATCAAAGCCTTGTCCCGACTATGTCATCATCAAAACCTTGTCCCGACTATGTTGAGATCGGCTACATGAATTATGTTTCTCCATCCTGATCTATCTTGAGCTCTGACACGTATCTTTTTTTTTTAATATAAATATACAGATCGATAGAAGACAGCCGGTATAGGATCTGCATTGTTGATGACACTTATGATCTCTTGAATGTGGTTAGGGATGTGAAACGGGCCGAACCGGGGCCACAACTGCCCTTCGTGCAAACACGCCATACAGACCTTCCTTGTGCAGCCAACTGGAGCAGGGGTGGATGTAGCAACGCGGGTGCGGCCGATTTCAAAAACTCCTTAAATAGTACCTTAAAAAATTATATTTTATTATTTGACCTCTTAACTTGATCATTGCCCGCACCACCCAAATAAAAATCCTAGGTCCGCCATTGAACTGGAGCCACACCAATCATGGGGAAGGTGGATGATTGAAAGATATAGATGAAACCTGCATGTGTAAAAACTTTTAACTCTATTGGAGCATCTAAGCAGTTGATCTATGACCCCACAAGTTTAATTACTTTAAAAGGCATATCTTTGTAGGATTTCAATCAACATTAACAGATGGATTGTTGTCAAATTTGTTCTTGAATCAATTCATAAACGGTATTGAGTGTGAGGGCCTTGGATTGATCACGGGCCCAAGTGCTTTAGAAAAAAAAATTTAAGTGCGCTTGCCCCTCACACGAATCATCCACTCCTAAGCTCAGCCCATTTATATTTGTGCTCCGGTTCTAGAGCCCGTGCAAGGCAGTAACTGGATCTCATTTGGGAACCCACCAATCATGGTCAATTTGGGGTATAAAAGATCCATGTGGTACCATCAGAGATATGAAATTTCAAGTAAATCCAATTATCTCAACCATTAGTCTATGGCCCACAAGTTTAATGCTTTAAAAATAATATAAAATAAAAAGTTTGGTCCAATGGACCAATCCATCTGGATGGGTTTGGATTGTAGGCTCGGATTTATCATGTGGAACCTCAGCCCATTTCAGTGTTCTACTCCATGTACGGGGAACACGTCCAGATTAGCACAGTATCCGGGACACTGACCAGGTTCATATGCTCATTTAAACAGATGCGGCAAACTTGCCTTCCATTCATCAAATTGGTTGAATTTTTTATTTTTGGTACCCCAGCCAATGCAGCAAGAGACCCAAGAGAGAGCCCCGCGCACACACATGAAGACAGCCCACAAAAGTGGGAAGAGGTGAGAACTGTGCCACTCCTTACCACTTGGGTAAGGAGCCGTTCTCGGTTGTTGAATATTGAGGGCATTCTGATAGTAGAACGTGCTGCTTTGGGGAAGAAACAAAGCTGATCATGGAAGCATTGTACTTGCAGTGTCACGTAATGGAAGCATTGTACTGGAGCAGTGTCACTACATCTCTATGTCTCCTGGAAGACGCAGAGATGCGAATGTGATGGAGCAATCTCTTGATTCAAGAGTACCTCAAGATGACTCAAGGATCTTGAACAATGGGTCAGTCAAGGCCTAAATTTTGTAGATGTGGTAAAAGTCCACCCACTATGAAGTTGGTGTCTGGATCGTGTCTGGATCCAGAAGGGGAAAAATCCTGCCATAGAAAGGAGAGCGTCAAAGAAATTAAGAGACACACACAAAAAGATGTTGGAAAAGGCTGAAAGAAAGTCCAATCCAAGCGCAGGAAATATAGTAGACCAGCAGGATAGGGAAATGGTGGGAATTGAAAAAAGATTCAAAAGCTCTGGCAACTTAAAATAGGGAACGAGTGGTTGTAGCCTTTAAAGGGATGCATAATATTAAAAGCATACTCATGGATTCTTCAGAAAACAAGGGATGTTAGAGATAAGAATGTCCAAAATGGAAACAGAAAGGAGGACAGTTGAAAGACACCAGGTGGACTTGAAACAGGTATAGCAAAGGTGAAGATTTTGGTCAATGAAGGTGGGACGTGGAACACAAGGGGCTGGGCAGAAAAGAAAACAGACCAGCAGTAAGTTCATAAAATCTCGATCAACTCAGAGACGGGAGATCAGCAGAATGCGGCCACCCCTACGTCGCCGGATAGGGTGCTCCTGGGAGTTCGCTGACATAATGGAATGATGGCATGTTCCTGATGGAGGCTGATCTCAAGTTCCAAAGAACAATTTTGATGGTTTCAAGATCTAAAGAGGATGGGTTCAGATGGTTACCGACTAAAGTTTATGGATTAAATGTCGTCAATGTGGAGAAGGAAACAGGCGGCCAACTCAGAGCGTGAGCACTGTCAAAGGCAGGCTAATTGCAAATGAAGCAATACATTCACAAGGCAAAAATGAAAAAGAAAGGCTCACTCTGAGATTAGTAAGGAGAAAAGGTAAGACCGTGTTAACCAGAACCTTGTTCTCTATACGTTGCACAGGATAGGTTTTGGTGAGAATGGAGTGGAGGGAAACATTTTTCTTATTTAGTACTGACAAATGGTTCGCCAACATCTGCATCAACAGGTTTAAAGCAAGGGACCTACTATCGCCCTTTCTTTTCACCTTTTCTTGCAGAAGGATTAAGGAAGTTAAAGGAAAGGCACAGAGATATAGTTAGTGGATTTGTAGTAGGTCGTGGGGATCTTGTAGTGACTCATTAACAATTTACAGATGATACACCTTGCAGTTATGCAGTGCTTCATCAATGAAAATAGAAATGGTCAAAGCTATTCTAAGATGCTTCGAGGTGATGTCAAGTCGTGATTGAGGGTGCCTGGTGTGATGAAGAGGAGGAATACGCAAAGATTATTAAATGCACAATTGAAATGATTCCAATGAAACAATTGGGCTTGTACTTGGGTGCAAATTCCAGATCTACAGCTATGTGAGAGATCAAATGGTGTTGAGTGGATGAAAAAAAAATTGCTACATGGAAGAGAAATTTCCGTATTTATTACTTATCCTCGTTAAAGCAGCATTGGCCAATCTCCCTATTTATTACTTATCGTTGTTCAAAATTCAAGTCTTAGACAGAAATTGAAAAGGCTTTGACGGAACTTTCTTTTCTTTTCTCTCTTCTCTTTTTTTCGAAAACTTCGACGGAACTTTCTTTGAAAGGATGAAAAAGAAAAGGTGCATTTAATAAATTGTGAGGAAGTCAAAGAAAGAAGTTGAGGTTGGGAAGGATCACGAAGAAAAAATTAGCTCCCTTGAGTTAAGGAAGATGGAGACTTGGCAAGAAAAGAAATGAGCATATAGTAGAAAAGTATTTATGCAGAAACATTACAAGGGTATAGGAAGTGGGATCCAGTGTGTGCAGAAACTCTGATATATTTGAAATAGATCTAATTCGACTAGATCTACTAGAAATAGAGCAGTTTCAAATCTCAATTAGAGTAGTTTAATAACAAACCATTTCATAAGATGAGCGGTACGTCTAATTCAATTTAAAAAGCAAACTTGTCATGTAGCAAAAGTTATGGCAAACTAGTGCAAAATAAAAAATGGTCTAATTGCCCTATGATTGATGTCTGATTGGATTCTCTTCCCTTTAGTTGATCTTCGAAAAAATAGGAAAATGGTCATGATGCTGACTGAAGCAATCTGTGAGGGAAATAGAGTTTCCCAAATAGTCTAAAGCATTCAAACATCTGTTTAGATCAGTTTTGAGTCAAATATACCCAATCTTTAGACTTGCCAAATAAAATCTAAGAGTACAAAAGAGCTAAAAGGTTTGTCTATTGCAGGGGAGTCCGAGTCCAAAGTAAAAAAATGTGTTTAATGTAGATTCGTTCTTTATTGTTCTGGGTAGTGGAGTCAAGTTCTAGGAGGATATTTATGAAGGCAAGGAGCTTTAAAGTACGATGAGTTTCTCTATTGGGCTAGGTAATCGAGTCAACTTCTAGGAGGATGTTGTAAGAAGGGAAGGGGCTTTTAACGATCAGTTCTAGAGGCGAATATTGGGGTAATTCAAAAGGGTTTTTTCATGAATCAGTGTTATGAGGTCTTAGGTGGGAACACAGTATGGAGTTCATGTTTTGGAGTTACAATCAGTAGAGCCCGAGTAATAATGCTGTTTCTTTGAAGGGAAAAGCAATTAGAGAAAACCTGGAGGTGGTAACCTTCTGAGGTCTTTAGGGCTAAATCTCATCCTCACTATATCGACCCCACATCCTTAATTCTCTTTTTTCTTATGGATTGGCACCACATAGTGTGGATGCTTTTTGTTGGGTCGCCATGGCAAGAAGGGCGTCACCAAAAGAAAACCAAGCTAAAAGAATAATTACCTAGTAATTGCTTCATCATCGTTTTCTCTGTGCCGAAGAGAGGATGAGAATTGACCACTTGTCCGTGCAGTGTGAATGGGTACAAGGGGTGCCGTCAACGGCTAGGATGCAAGGGGCTTTCCAAGAAAATCTTGAGGAGTTTCTTTCATGGGGAGGTGGGTGTCATTTCAAAAAAACGGGAAAATGCTTTGGTAGATTATTTTTTTAGGTAACAATAAGGTCTATTTGAAAAGAAAGTAATAACAAAGTCAACCCCTGAACAAAGCCTTTAATGTCCATAATGAGGTTTTTTTTTTTTTTTTTTTTTTTTTTTTTTTTTTTTTTTTTTTTTTTTTTTTTTTTTTTTTTTTTTTTTTTTTTTATAACGGAGGGTGTCCGAGCCCTTTGGGCCAGAATAATCCCTACGAGCCCAGGGGGAGTCAGGTTGTAAAACCCCTGTGGCCCCAGGCCATGATCAGTTGTTTGGAAGCATTAACAATCAAATCTAATCTAACACATTAGCAATGCACCAAAGCACACCATGACAAGATAACATAGTAAAAAACGCTTAACAAATCAATTTAAATCCAATGTTGCATGACACAATTTACTAATGGACTGCAATCAACTTCTTCCAAAGTAGTAATGAAAATCTAAACTAAAAAGCACACAAACCATTCCAAATGTCAGAAAAAAAAAATTCACATCTAAGCAATTCAAATAAATTATACATAAATAAAAAATTTGCAACCATTATATTAGCAATCCATCCCTGAATCATTCCATTCAAAGTCCTAACAAGGATTCAAAATTAGACTTGGGAAGTAACTCACCCCCCACATCAAGTTGAGTCGACCCAACCCGACCGAAAAAATCTGAGTCGCCCTTTGGGCCCAACATAGGCCCCTCATAGGTGTCGTTGCCCCTTTGAAAGAGAGATGAGAGCTAAAAGAAGAAGAATAAGTCTTGGATACAGGTAAATGAACCGACTGATTGTTATATCTCAATATTGTTGGGGATTTGATGGGATGGAAAAAAAAAAAACAGACAAGAAACTAGAAGAAGACGAGAGGGGAAACAGAAGTACTAACCCTAATAAGCCTTCGCACTCCTCCTTATCCTCCTCCTAGAGAACAGGTATATGTTGGCAAGGAATGGAATGGCCTCTTGGTTCTTTCTTCCTTCCCTTTGCACATCAAACCCTAAATCAAACCTCTGAGAAGATGGATGGATCTTCTCTCCTAAATGAATAAGTGAGCAGGAGGCAGGCAGAGCTGCTGTGTCTCAAATAAGTGTAGGAGTGGATGAACATGAATCCGAGTTGAATCAGACCCTGATTGGCTCATTTCTGACCAAGTCCAAATCAAGTTGACCGAGTCGACTCGGACTCAGCCAAGTTTTGAAACCCACTATGGGTGGCACGCAGGTCAGGCCAAGTCAAATTGACGTCCAATTTGTATACGACCCATTGCTAAACTGCTATGGGTATGGGTTGAAGTTAGTTGACCTGTTTAAAATGGGTCAAGTAACTTCAACTATTACCCTTTGCAGGTCCGCCTGACTCAACCACACAGCCCACAACCAGTTTAATCCAACCCAACGTGTAGAAGCTTGGCCCAAACATAATCCATTTCAAATATTGAGGTATATTTGAGTTTAAGTTGCAAGCCAAAAAAAGCCCAACATAAGCTCTGCTCATTCATAAAAAATATTATTCTAAGTATGAAAATATTAAACCACCAAATTGTTTAAAGGAATTTACGTATGTGGGTCAGCCATAAACCAGCCCATTTAAATGGGTTAGGCGGGTTATGCAGGATGAGCAGGTTGACCTTAACCTGACCGATTAAAGGCAGGTCAGGCTCTCGTGACCCATGAACTGCCTTTCTTAAATTGTTGGTCGGGGGCTATGCAGGATCAGGTGGGGATAGCCTAGGAAGCACGGACACTTCTCCGGGGCCAGAGTGTCGGTGTCCGACACGTGTCGGACACGGACACGCTCCGGACACGCTCCGACACATGTCGGACACGCCCAAAAGAGTGTCCTGATTATTATTTTTATTTTTAATATTTCGGACACGCTGGGACACGCTGGGGATACGCTGGGGATACGCAGGGGACACGCTGGGACACGCTGGGGACACGTTGGGGACACGCTGGCCTCTTTTAATTGAAAAAATAATAATAAAATTAGAATAAAAAATGAAAAGAAAAGGGGGCTGTTTGTAAAAGGTCATAACTTATTTGTTTGCTAAATTGATTACAAAGTTAAAATAATAAAATTAGAGTAAAAAATGAAAAGAAAAGGGGGCTGATTGCAAAAGGTCATAACTTATTTGATTGCTAAATTGATTACAAAGTTAAAATAATAAAATTAGAGTAAAAAATTAAAAGAAAAGGGGGTTGTTTCTAAAAGGTCATAACTTATTTGTTTGCTAAATTGATTACAAAGTTAAAATAATAAAATTAGAGTAAAAAATGAAAAGAAAAGGGGGTTGTTTGTAAAAGGTTATAACTTATATGATTGCTAAATTGATTACAAAGTTAAAATAATAAAATTAGAGTAAATAATGAAAAGAAAAGGGGGCTGTTTGTAAAAGGTCATAACTTATTTGATTGATAAATTGATTACAAAGTTAAAATGATAGTATCTTTTAGTATATGATTAGATATATTATTATTATTAATTATATTAACGTGTCCTGAACGTGTCCGTGTCCTACTTTTTTGAGAAATGCCGTGTCGGCGTGTCCGTGTCGTGTCGTGTCGTGTCCGTGTCCCGTGTCCGTGTCCGTGCTTCTTAGGGGATAGCAGTTCAGTCAAATTTTGCCACCCCACCTAATTCCTAGACTCTTTTGGTGAAATTTACCCGTTATCAGAAAACATAATGTGCGGACTCCAAGGAATTCGTGTTCAAGTAAAGTCAGGTAAATCATCATGCTTGCAATAATCCCAGCTTTTTTGTACACTACACTATTTTGTAAAATATCTTGGAAAGATATTTATAATCTTTAATTGGATATATCTAGGATTTTAGTTGGACAGCAACTAGATGCAACTAAGCCTAAATTAAGGTGATTGACTGTGTAGAACTGAAAAGATACAAGAGCTGTGTCTCCGGTAAAAAACAGGAAATCTCACCCAAATCCTTGTCCCTTTCTCAAAAAGTAGGCAATCCTGCTGTCACAAACACCAGGATTCCAGGACATTGAATTCCTTTCATCTGAAGTCCCAACAGCGGACATTGGAACTTCAACAAAGAAAGCACCAAAAATAAAGCTAAAACAAAAAAGAGCCAAATCATTCCAATGCGCATCACTTTTTACGGGTCAAACAAGCACAAACACTTGCAACATAGCTCAGATCAAAGCAAGTGGCAATTAAACACAACTAGTCACTCAATCACTCAAAGGAAACCCATTAAAATATATTAAAGCCAAGGGTTTTAGATAGAATTTTGACCCTACTTCATAATTTTGACCGACAATTATCCCTTTATCTTGAATCATTGCAGCTGTATCCCACTTTTTATGCAACTTTCATCTCTCATCAGTTATCCCTTGCAACTTCCATTGACTCCACATTAACATGCAACTACTCGTGTCCCCTTTCATTTCTCATTTCCCTTTCTTATGCAACAACTTCATTTCTCCATATTCTCCTATTGCCTTTCTAATCTAATCCACTTCTCTTATTTCCTTTCTATTCCACCTCTTCTTAGTTTGCAAAAATAGATCTTTTCTTTTTTTTTTAGTTTTCTTTCAAAAATAAATTTAAGTGTTTGTTTAATTATTAAATTTATGGTTGTTCAATTTAAAATGGCTATAGATATACCCGTGCTAAGCACAGGTTATAGTGCTAGTAAAATTGTTAAAACAAAACCACGGTAACCACCCACGTCAACAAAATATTTTTTTTTTTCAACTTCAAACAATAATCAGACTAGTTAAAAGCAAAGCCTCAAACACAAATCTATTATAAATAAATGAGAAAAGAAGAGATAATTTTCAGACTCCTAAAACTACCAACTTCTCCATCCAATCACCTATTTCTTCAATGTAATATTAACAAACACAAGCAATCACTTTGAACTGTAAAATTAAAAAGCACCCTCGTCATCAAAATTCTTTTTTTTCCACTACTCCAAACAAAATGAAAAATCCCTAACATCTCCATCCAAATCAAAAACAAAGCCGATAACATCAATCTAAAATAAAACCTAAGAACCACCCATTTCTCCGTCAAACTAACTCCTCAGTCCAGTATTTAGGACAGATTAAAAAAAAAAAGCACAATCAATCACTCGAACGAAGTATAAAATCAAAAACACCCATCAACGTTCTTTCCCTTTTATTCTCTACTCCAAACAAAATGGAAAACTCCCAACATCTCGATCCAAATCAACAGCACACCCAAATACATAAATCTAAATTTAAACCTAAAACCACTCATTTGTATTTCAAATCACCTCCAAGCAGTAATCATTGAAGCAGAATCAGTCAGCAATCTTATGTTAAATTGCCATTTTGCTCAAACTCTTTAGATATCCTCTACAAGGTGGTTTGGTAATAGTTGGATTTTCCCCAGAAAGCTTCATCATTCATTTGGGGAATTGAGGATGGCATTTGGCTCTCTGAGGTGTAGAATGATGCGAAAAGGTTTTTTTTTTTTTTTTGGTGGCCAATGATTTGGGCACTATGAAAAGAAGGAATATGAGATGTTTTGAGGGACTTTGTCATTCATTTGAGACGTGGAGGACAGCAGTTGGCTCTATGGGTAGAGTAATAATGTGGAAAGTTTCTTTTTTGGCAGTAAAATTGGGTGATCTAGAAAGAATGGAATAAGAGATGCTTTGAGGGACTCTCTTTTTCACTGTGATGCAGGACAAACCCGTATTCCCCATGGGTCGACCTATCCTTTGGGCCCAGCCCATTCCGTATATGTTTATTTTTATTTTATTTAGAATTGTTTTTAATGGTTTATGTCTTTTATTTATTTAAGTTGAGATGTATTAATCTCAACCATAGGATTGTTTTAATGGTTGAGATTAGTTTTAGGTTTAGTTTTCTCCTTTATAAAGCATTGTAAAGCTTTTTGGCTCCCTCATACTTCGATGAATGAAAGAAGAATTGTGAGTGCGTTTTTGCTCTCTTCATCTCTCCTGGAAAGGAATGGCGTGAAGCCATGGGTGTGAAGGCTAAGAAACTTCGGGTGGAATCTCAACCTATCCCGTCTCTACCATCTTCTCCGTCCACCCCGCACTTGGTATTCCGCTCCGCATCACATGGATATTTTAATTCATACTCAAATTATATTTATATGCAGCAATTTGGTTGGTGTCCATCCTTAGTTTCTTTATAATGATTTATTGAGTTCCAATATCAGCTACTGGGGAGAGGTGTCTTTTTCTTCCGTTCCTATATTTCAGGCTTTCAGCCTGCAGACAGCCTCTCCGAATGGTTTTTGCAACCTCATTTTTTACTGTAGCATAGTTGAGAATCCAGGTTTAGCAAGAGTTTGGAGCATCATTCGAGACACTGAAGAATCTCTTGAAATTTCTAATTTTGGCTGTGCTGGTCCCTCTTTTGTCCATGAAGTAGAAATGACAGCTTTGAGAACCGCCCTCCGTGAACTTTATTGTCTTGGGTTTTGCTGCCTACTTGTCAAAGGCGGCACTTTATGTGCAATTCAATGGCTAGCGAGAAATGTAACCCTCTGTGGGAGTTAGCAGATGTCAAGGAAGAGGATTGGGACCTTGCTACATCCTTGTTGCATGTCAAAAGAAGATACAAATTTGATGGTGGATTCCCTAGCTAAAGAGGGAGTAAAAATGATGATAAATCATTTTGTTTCTTCTATTCCCTAAGTTTCGTGCGTGCTTTGGTTTTGTATTTTTTTGTTTCTCATTGGAATTGGTCAACATATCTCTCTCATGACGAATGGTTTCTTTTAATAATATTTCAGTTACCATTTAAAAGAAAGGAAAGGCAGACAAAAAAACACAACCAAGCACTCAAACTACAAAATAAAGAAACACTGAATTCATCAAAATTTTCTTTCTGTTCTCTCAGGTCCAAAAATATGAAAAGCCCCATTATCATTATCCAAATCAACAACAAAAAAACACAAGTAAATGTAGAATAAAACCTAAAACTACCCATTTCTCTGTCAAATTACCTCCTCTTACAAGGAGTAAGCAGGACAGATGATAGTTACCTGATTCGGTCAGGCAGCCTTCGAGTCCCATCCCATTTGAATCGAACAATTCGCTGTTTGATTCAGTTGGATTCGGGGTCCTGAGAAAACAGAGTTCGTTGCAGCTCATCCAAGGTCCCGGTGGAGAAGAAGCTAAAAGAATGGTGGTACAGCTTTCCTATGGTCTCTATGCAAGG
Organism: Litsea cubeba; assembly: GCA_012931725.1. Classification (NCBI taxonomy): domain Eukaryota; kingdom Viridiplantae; phylum Streptophyta; class Magnoliopsida; order Laurales; family Lauraceae; genus Litsea; species Litsea cubeba. Next base: position 17,599,341 of record CM022955.1, on the reverse strand, counting down.
GAAAATAGGGTGGGCTTTTAATGCAAGGTGGTACAGCAGCTTCCTTTCTACTGGTCCCTTGTATGAAAGGGAAATGAGCTTCTCTCTCTCAACTATCGGACCTTTCCAATATCTTTCCAATGTGCTACTTTCTCTCTGTCATCTCAATCGTCTTTTCCCAAGAGAAAAGGGTGGATATTTAATGCCTCCAAGTCCTTCTACAGTTTTAAAAATTAGATATATGAGAAATTAATGGGGCCCATAGTGCAGCCACTTGTTAGAAATCCAAATCAATGAAAAGGATTGTTCTTATCTTTTATAGGATTCAACAAATTTTTACTTCAAACAAACTTGGGCCCACCGTAAGATTAATTACATATAGAAGACTTAATTATAATAATAATAAAAATGTGCATGCCTTTATATTGGTCAATGTGATGATGGGACATTCCTCTATCAAATTGAAAATTTTCACCATACTTATTAGTGGGAAGCAGATATTTTATTATAACTCAAATAGCTTACCTAACATAGTTGGGACAAGGCTTTGATGATGATGAAAAAGACGGTCTTTATATTTCCATTTGTAACTATTTTTGTGAAATATTATTATTTATATATTTATTAAAGTATCTAAAGTTTTATTAAAGTATTTACATATATATTTAATTGGACGTGCGAATTAGAATATCAAACTAATCAAACTCAAATTGTGAATCAAGCGAATCGAGAAACGAATTAAGTAAATCCACCCCATCGAATTTTCAAATTTGACTGAGTGTCAAACTTCGAACTACGAACTCAAATTCGAAATAATCAGATCGTGAATCACGTAGATATGGGGCAGATTGTTATTTTTAATATAAAAAAGAAAGTACGGATCAATCAAACTACAAATTAAAAAGCTCCCAAGTGATCATTATCCTTCCCTTTTCACACTATTCCAAACAAAATGAAGAAGTCCCAATATCTCTATCCAAATCACCAACAAAACTAAATACATAAATCTAAAGGAAAAACCTAAAACTACCCATTTCTCAAGCAAATTACCTCCTTCCAAATCACCAACAAAACTAAATACATAAATCTAAAGGAAAAACCTAAAACTACCCATTTCTCAAGCAAATTACCTCCTTCAAGCAGCAAGCCAAACAGATAAAAATAAACACAACAAATCACTCAAACTGCAAAATTAAGAGGCACCCAATTCATCAAAATTCTTTCTTTCACTATATACTCCAAAACATAACGAGAAATTCCCAATATCTTTATTCAAATCAACAATAAAACCAAATACATAAATCAAAAATAAAAATCTAAAACCACCTATTTCTCCATAAATTACCTCCTCCTTAAAGGAGTGGCGGAACCAGGATTTTCATTCGAAGGGGACTGCCAATGGTTAATTGAAAAGGTCTTCAAGGTTATCTTGACAAGCCACCCAGAGAAGGAAAATGCCAATGGAAAATAACCCACCTAAGAAACATGTAATTGAGGGTCATTTAAAGTAGAGAAAACGCACAAACACAACTTTAACATAGAGACATGAAATACATAAAAAAAAAAAAATTAAAAGATGCATTTTACAGAGAAAACCGACAAATTGAAAATCAAACTTTTCAATTTAAAATAAGAGTCTTTTCTGGACTAGATAATAGTGGAGAAGAATCTAAAATGTTATTGACGAGGGGGGAAATATTGAAAAATATTTCTGCTGCCTCTACTAAAGCCTCGAGGTTTTGGTATGAATGGCTAGCTAAAAAAAAAGTGTGTCGCCAAAAGTGCGCCGAACTCGCAACCAGTTGGCTCTAATACCATCTTAAATTTCTTTAGCTAGCCATTCATACCAAAACCTCGAGGCTTTAGTAGAGGCACCAGAAATACTTTTCAATATTCCTCCGCAGGTGGAGCCCACTCCTCAATAAAAGAGAATAATATGTGCATATTCCCAGACTAGTAAACACCAAACTACTTTCCTGTCAATTTGAGGATTGTTTGAGTTGAGAATTGAGAGAGGGAGAGAGACCAAGACAGAGTTCTTTTGCAATGGAGGAAGGGGAGACTAAGGGCTTTTTTAAGTGGGGGGTGGGCCAAATCAGCCTTATAGTGATGGCGCAGCCCGGACTCGATCGATGAAGACTCAAAACCCTAAGATCACTTAGGAAAAATACCCAAAGATAACTCATGAGAACTTCTAAATTTTATTAGGAATATAGCATGCCTTACAATCAAGCATCTCTCTCTATTTATAATAGAGGAATGGTCTAAATAAAGAATCTGCCATTATCAGTGATTCCTAAAATCACTCCCTAAAATTTCTAAGTAAATCAAATCACTAAAATCTCTCTGATTAAGTCAAATCAGAGATTACATCAAATTACTAAAATTACTAAACTATTTAAAGAAAGCAAATCATCCTTGGTGGGGCCCATTAGTGGGCCCTCTTCTAGTCTTCTTCTTGGACCTCACTGCATCATATAGCCCTTTGGGCTTTTTTCAGGTTGGTGGGGGCTGAAGCCCCCACACCCATATATGTGAGTCCGCCCCTACCTTTAAGGAGTAAGCAGGAGATATCAACAAAACACAACCACTCACTCAAACCATAAAATTCAAAATCACCCAATTGAAAATCCTTTTTGCTCATTCAAAGCCTTGACCCAACTATGTTAGGTCAGCTACATAAATTCTATCTCTCCATTCCGATCTATCCTAAGCCAAATCCTCAAATAAGTTATACGTCTTCATATCTACTTTTACTACCTCCATCCACCTCATCTTTGGCCTAACCCTTTCCCTTGGTGGGCCATCAACCCGCATAGCAGGATTTTCCTGGCACCGTTGCCGGCCTATGTTGGACATACCCAAACCATTTCAAACGGGTATCTCTTGTCTAATCCCCTGTTGGTACCTCCCCTCAATGCTCTCGAACAAAAAGTAAAATCTCCAATAATTCTATCCAATTCAACAACACAAATATATATATATATATTGAAAATAAAACCTTAAACCACCCATCTATGAACCAATCACTCAAACTGCAGCAATTTTTTTTTTTCGAAAAGTTAATGTGGGATAACCTACTCGCCCCGGGATCGATCCCTGACAGCTGGATGAGATAAGATGCCAATTTCAACTGATGTCTCTCCTTGTGCACCCCTTCTTCCAAAAAAAAATCACCATAAATCATTTTTTACACTCTGAACCAAACGAAAAGAATAAGCCTCAATATCGCAATCCTATTCATCAACAAACTGAAAACAAAAAAACCTAAAAACCCTCGTTCCTCCATCATTACCTCACAGCTGGATGAGATAAGATGCCAATTTCAACTGATGTCTCTCCTTGTGCACCCCTTCTTCCAAAAAAAAATCACCATAAATCATTTTTTACACTCTGAACCAAACGAAAAGAATAAGCCTCAATATCGCAATCCTATTCATCAACAAACTGAAAACAAAAAAACCTAAAAACCCTCGTTCCTCCATCATTACCTCCTCCTTCAAGCAGTAAGGAGGAAAGATCTAAGGAAAGAAAAAAAAAAACACACACACACATACAAACAACCACTCAAGCTACAAAATTAAAAATCACCCAATTCAACAGAATCCATCTTCTTTTATACTCTCTAGTGCAAACAAAACAAAACAAAGCAAAAGGTCCCAAAATCTCTATCCGAATCACCAACAAATCCAAATACATAAATCCAAAATTAAAACCAAAAAGAAAGCCACTCATTTCTCCATCAAATTACCTCCTTTCTTCACGCAGTAAGAACAACCGCACCTCCAGCCTCCTTAATCTTCTTCTCCGCAATCTTAGATACGAGCTTGGCCTTCACCACAACAGGCTGAGACGGTGGTAGCATCCCTTTCCCAAGCACCTTGAAGTATCCGAACTGGGTCACATCAATCATGGGCACGCTGTCTTGGGTCAGCTTCTCCTTGACATCGGAGGGGATGAGGGACCATAGGCGATCGATGTTGATGATGGGTCGGTAGAACTTGTTGCGGAGCTTGTGGAAATAGCGCATTCCGACCTTGCCGAAGTAGCCGGGGTGGTATTTGTCGAAGAGGATGCGGTGGTGGTGCAAACCTCCGGCGTTACCTCGGCCGCCCGGATGCTTTCGGTGCTTGCCGACACGGCCGTGGCCTGCGCTCACATGGCCACGCTTCTTGCGGTTTTTCTTGAACCTGGTAGTCATTGGAGGAGGTTTAAGGGTTTAGGGATGAGAGGAAGGGAGGAAAATGGGCGGCGTGGCGAGGGCGAACCTTGATGCCGAGAGGTATTTATACATCTATCTAGGAGAGCACTATTTGAATCTTGGGACATTTTGAGCCCTTGAATTTATATACATAAATCCAAGGGCTGAAATTAAGAGATATAACCCTCTCCTCTCTCTCTCCACCATCGTGTCTTCCCACTTCTCTAAGAACTGCTATCTCAAACTGATGTTGGAACTGCTATCACTCTCATCTCCTACTCTAACTTACTTTCGGTTCTTCCATTTTCATCATCATCAACTCCTGCTTAGGGTTGTTTTGTTTTCATCTCTTCTTCATCTCCCTCATCCATCCAAAACCCTCATTCCTCCTAAAAAAAATAAGTCTTCCCATCTTAGCAGCAAGGCCAAGGACAACAAACTGCTGCGCCTGATTAATCGCCTCCCTAAAAGTTCATCTACGTTCATGTATGTCCCAGATTCACTTATCATCCTCTCACTTCCTCCCTCCCTTTTGTGCAAATTGGGTTCCTTTCTATGTGTATTTCCATGGGGGTTTCCATGTTTGGATCTAGAATTTACCCATTTGGGGAAGGAAAGGTTTTGGCCAAATAGGTTCCTTTCTGTGAACCAATCTGCAACTTATGGTCTCCAAGTAAATTGTATTTTTTATTTATTATTCTCTGAAAAATTTGTTCTCTGTATTTGCCTTAACTGCTGAATGGTATCGATTTTTCTTATTTGAGTTAACTGCTGAATAATGGTGACTTACTGATGGGTATCATATAAACAAAAGTGATTGAGTCGAGGTCGAGTTGGTGGAAAAGATGGCAGGTAGAACAGAGATGGGCCACAGGAGATGATTATCGGTGAATTGAAGTTGGTTTTTGCCCTCTCGATCATCTGGTAATAGCTCTGATGATGGACATGTATCATGAAAAAAATAATAATTAAATCTCTGTACTAAACCACTTTGCCCCATTTTATCTCCAACCAACTACAAGTGGTTGCTCTCCAGCAAAGCATATGCATATTTCAAAGGAGAATTATAAGATTATCCCCCCCTCTTTGCATTGTGTCTTTACCATTCCCAAAACTTCCAATATAAAAGTCCACATTGAATGGCTATAAATGGCCGCTGAACCCGTTACCTTAACCAATAGAAGGTGTGAACAGAAGCTGTTGACATTTCTTGAACACATAAAAATAGAGGAGAATGTGACGTTTCTTGAATGCTTATTTTTGAGATAAAAAAAAACTAAGCCAAGTTCTAAGTAGATTTTGAAATTGTTTTATGCCAAATATTTTGAGAGTGTTTAAGATAAAACTAAACGTGCTTCTAAAGTATGAAAAATAGGAGGAGATTCCAGGTTAGGATGATTTTTCTTTTATGAAACCATCGCCCAACAAATACTTCAAACACAGCGGGCAGATTTTTTAAATAAGAGGTTTTCTGTAGAAAAACCTCATAAGGGAAATTCGGATTGGGTTTGCTCAGGTTCAGGTGGGACGTGGGCACGAATTATCAAACCAACACGGGTTACGAATTGGGCTCTATTTTTGGCTTTGGCTACCCAATTTAACCCAGGTACCCGATTCATATGTTAGCATATGTATGTTTATTGTCTAATTCATATTGTTATAGATTATAATTTGTATGATTTAAATTACTCTAAGACATACATACAACACCCAATTTCTCAGGCTATCCTCCGTGTTCAAATGCTCTACAAATCATGCACTTTTTTTCACATGTTGTAAGCTCTGTTCATGCCCTGTCCTCTGCAATGGATATAATTATTTTGGTCTTTGATGACTTACATCTGAATCCGTATATTTGATTACCAATGGTATTTTTACAAATGCAATAAATCTCTAATTCAAGGCATTGAATTTTATTTTAAAAAATTGCAGATCTACTTTTAACTATCATCGGACCGGCAAATCACTAAGAAAAAGTTGAACTCAAACCTCATACAAGAAGTTGGACAAAGGTAGTCTTCTCTCCTCCTCCATACAATATTATCGAAATATTATAATACAAATACATACTCCTGAGTTTTTATTTTTTAAATTTCAAAATCTACTATCCCTTTCCTGTTTCTTTCTTAATGTTTATTTTAAAATTTTTCATTTCATGCTTATGTTTAAGAAGTGTAAAAATTTATTAAATGACATAGGATTTATTGCATTTCCAAATATAAAAACTTATTGATTTGGTTATTAGGTCTAACTGCATGCCTTTGATTAATAAGATATTCAAGCGCCTAATTCGTTAGACTAATTATAATTCGAGGCTGAAATTGGCCATAATTTCAGCTCATTAATGACAAATATAATAGGACTAATTAAAGACAGATTTTGGGCCTTAATACATACACAGATTTTGGGTCTTATTCAAGACATAATATTGGGTCTAAACAAGGCCAGATTTTGGCCTAAATGACCAACGATTTTGGATCTAATTCGATATATAATAATAAATCTAATTCATTCCTTATGTTTTATGCTAAAATAAAATATTAGTTACGTAATTACGCATGATTGTTTTAAAACTAAAAAAAATTAAATCAAAATAATAATCTTGATTATTATAAAATATTGATAAAATTAATATTAATGTTGAACATATTCTTCCAGACAGAAAGTGGGACCTGGTAAGGTAGAATCTAAAGTCATTCTTTGCTTTGGTAAATTCATCAAATTTGTTGAAATTCAAAAATAAGTTTGGATTCTGAATAATTTGGGTTATTGATTAATTTTTTAACCAATATTGTATGTCTTATATTTTGGTTTGATTAGCATTGTGCCATATCGGATTGAGAAGACATGACACATGAGCTTCTTTTAAAAGACTCATTTTATAAAATAAAATTAATGAACCTTTGTACATCGAATCCAAACATTTCATTTAGACTTTTATAGTGACTTTCTAAATAACCAAAATTTCACTTTATTATGAGAAATATTAACCCTTATCATGATTCTTGAAAAAAATGATAAGATATTAACGCGATCTAATAATAACTTCAATAATGATGGACTAATCAACTCTGCATGAAATCAAAGGTTTGGATCACTATAATTTTTTACAAGAAATTGTGATTGATAAAAAATAATTAATTATATAATTGACCTAACCTCATTTTACCCAATCTAACAGTGAACCGTGCCTCGCGTGTCTGAGTATATTAGCTTCGTGAGAATGAAATTGAATTGACATTTCACATAAATTATTTAAGTCTTCAAAACATGACCCTATTTACTTATAAAAAATATTATGATTTGGGTTCTTCAACTAATAAAATAGATTGCAATTAATTTTCTAGCCTTTCTTAGTCTAACTACTACAATAACTTTCACCCTTCCTGTTTACCTGCAATAATTGGTAGTTACCCTTGAATTAGTCACTCACCCAAAAGAGATTATAACAAAAAAAATAATAATAATAATTTGAGATGTGAAACCACCAATGCCCATTCCAATCTTCCACTCAACCACTAATTAATTGCCACTCAGCCCACCTATTCTGATGGATCATATCACACAAACTGCACAAGTAATAATATTTTCTTTAAGGCTTATTTCTTCTTAAATGGTAACGTTTGAATAATTTGGTGGGGCACATTCAAACATAAATCCTAATCTATGACATAGGATTTCCATCATCCTATTTAACCAAAAATGAATAACAACAAATCAATTTATTTCTTATTTCTGAGTATTTAGCCCTCTTAACTTTTTTTAATTCTTTTCTTTTATTAATTTGTTCATTTCATTTCACTTATCTCTGCTTCCAAGCTTAGGATGTAGTTCTCTAATATCAGAAAAGGAAACATTCATGCAATTTTCAAATTAGAAAACATGTTTAAATTAATGTTATGATATAGATAAATAGAATATTAAAACTTAGTGGCCTCCACAAATGACTCTAAGACATGCAGACAACAACCAATTTCTCAGACTATCCTTCGTGTTCAATTGCTCTACAAATCATGCACTTTTTTCCACATGTTATAAACTCTGTTCAGGCCCTGACCTCTGCAATGGATATAATTATTTGGCCTTTGATGGCTTATTAATTCGTAAAATAAAAAGGGGTCTAATAATATTATTTTTGTGCTTACATCTGAAACCGTATATTGGATTACCAATGGTATTTTTACAAATTCAAGAAACTTCTAATTCAAGGCATTGAATTTTTTTAAAATAAATTTACAGATCTACTTTTAACTATCATTGGACCAGCAAAGCTCTAAGATAAAGCTGACCTCACACCTCATACAATAAGTTGGACAAAGTTAATCTTTTCTCCTCCTCCATACAATACTATCGAAATATTATACTAGAAAGCCATACTCCTGAGTTTTTATTTTCTAAATTTCAAAATATACTATCCCTTTCCTGTTTCTTACTTAATATTTATTTTTAAAATTTTTCATTTCATGCTTATGTTTAAGAAGTATAAAAATTTATTAAATGACATAGGATTTATTGCATTTCCAAATATAACAACTTATTGATTTGGTTATTAGGTCTAACTGCAGGCCTTTGATTAATTAGATATTCAAGCGCCTAATTCGTTAGACTAATTATAATTCGAAGCTGAAATTGGCCATAATTTCAGCTCATTAACGACAAATATAATGGGACTTATTAAAGTCAGATTTTGGGCCTTTATAAGGTCAGATTTTGGGTCTAATTCAAGACATAATATTGGGTCTAAACAAGGCCAGATCTTGGGCCTAAATGAGCAAATATTTTGGGTCTAATTCGATATATAATATTGAATCTAATTCAGGCAATATTTTTTGTGATAAAAAAAATATTGGGTTCGTAATTACGCGTGATTGTTTTAAAACTATATTAAAACTAAAAAAATAAATTATATCAAAATAATAGAAAGATATATTGCGAAATATTGAAAAACTGAATATTAAAGTTAATTAATATGTTCGCATCACCAAAGACGAAGTAACTAAATAAATATATTAAAAAAAGGAAAGTAAGAAATGAAATATTTACTGTTCGTAAATTAAAAGTTACAAATGATAAGTCCATGTAAGGGATGCTGATAAGTCCATGTAAGGGATGGTTTTTGGCAATCCGTCGAATTTCTATAAGCAAAAGCCCTGAAGAGAAATGTAGATCTGTTATGTGTAAACCATGCCAGTTTTCGGGGCCTAAATAATGCCATATTTTGGGTCTAATTCAAGACAGAATACTGGGTTTATAATGTGATAAATTCTTTATTCTAAATCAGGCCACACTTTGGTCTAATTCAATACAATATGTTGGATCTAACTCATGCCAGATTTTGGGCACAAAATCTGGCAATAAATTTGGTTATAACTCAGGCCAAAAAATTCAATCCAAATAATGCAAGAATTAAAGATTCAAATCAGGCAAAAAATATTTCATTCTTATAATTGAATGATGATAATAAAATTAAAAGTTAGATGAATAAATGTGGGCCCATATAATATATCTCTCTATATATCTGTTGGCATGTGGTATGCATTCCGTTAATCAATGGCCTCTAAACTACGTTTTATGATTTTAAAAATCACCTTAAAACATTTGTCAAAATCTTCTTCCATTCCAACTCTCCTCTCTCTCCACTATATCTTCTCTCCAAAGTAACTGCCCCCATAACTTCATCAAATAAAAAAAAATTCCCACTATCATCTCTTTACACATGCCCAAACATCTACAGATTGAAACTTCTGTAGCATCTTATTATTTAGTTATATTTATCAAGTGTTGGAAATAACTTTGATTGAAGTGAAATTTAGGTAAAATATAATTCATATAATTAAATTAAATTTGAATATCATATATTTTATAAGGGGTCCACTATTTTTTGTAGTGACTAAATGGAAACCGATTAAAGAAAAAAAAATTATGTGTTTACTGCATATTTTAAATTTGGCTAGGCCCACCTGTTTTGGAGTAAGTTTTTGCCTAGGATGAGTACATTGGTAAAAAGACTTTGTAAGGTTTGGATTCCTCATTTCTACTTTGGCCCCACCTTATTTCTAAGATTTATCTACTATTGGAGTGCACTATAATTGAGTTAGGTTGTCATGGTAAAGGTGTGACCCACATGTAAATTTGAATAAGTGGGCCGCATGGGAAGGCCAGATTGTTAGTAGGGGATATTTTTAATATACCAAACCAATGAATCCGTCAGTTGGGTCCACCACAAAGACACAAACTATTTGAAACCATCATCACCTATTTTATAAGAGGCTGGACTTAATTAAAGTTGGATCCACTTTCATTGGATCATATGTTGAAATATTACTAAATTAAAAAATATAAAAAAACTATATATGAAGTAAATACGTGCTTCTGTGCATAATTTTAATTGGGCTCGTTTACAGCCAGATTTCGACAGCACATGGGTTGAGAGTTTGGTCAAGTATAGAGCTCTAAATGGGTCAAAACCCACCCGAAAACCGGAATCTATATATGTGGTGGAATTAAAGACAGACAAAAAATTATTCCTAAAAGAACTAAAAACTAGCTCAGCAAAATACTATGAAAAATCTAAAAATCAAATCTTACAATATTCTTAAAATTACCCTAGAATCTATCTACAATTAGGAATTAATTATGGTGGATTGGCTTAAAAAAAATATTTCAATGAATACATTTCTGAACCCTTGACCAAGCAGTATTAAAAAAATATCCAAATAATGATGGGTTGAGGTTAAATACTCAAACCAAGTTTGAAAAGGAATGAAATTTATCAGAGTTTCGGCTCATTAGTGACAAATATATTCGGTTTAATTCAGGTCGTATTGTGGGACTAAATAATGCCAGATTTTGGGTCTAATTCAATACAAAATATTGGGTCTAAACCAAGCCATATTTTGGGTCTAATTCAAGTCAGAATATTGGGTTTAAACCATGCCAGATTTTTGAATCTAAATCGGGGAAGATTAATGTCTAATTCAATACAACATATTGCGTCTAATTCGGACCAAATTTTGGACAACCAATTATGCCAGAATTCTGTGTGTACCTGAGGCCAGAATGACAGTCCAAATTTGTCCAGAATTACAGGTTCAATTCATTCCAAAATTATTCCATACTTAAAATTCTAAATCAGTTAAGACTTATGGTTCGAAAAAACATGCTAATATTATGCTATAATTAAAAGCCTAAACCATGCCAAAATGAAGCCTAATTTAGGCAAGAATATGTATTCTTTTTCTTTTTTCTTTTAAAAAAAAATATAATTCATTAAACTCCATTAACACCTCGCGTAAAGAATAACACATTTGGAAAAAATAACCTAAAGATCAAATTAGCAACAAAAAATACTCATAGTGTTTCTAATTAAGAAATTTCATAAAAAATCATATAAGTGAAATGCATTTTATGGTTCCGTGTTCCGTGCATAGCAAGGTGTTTTTGACCCTTTGATATTTTAGAACCTTGGATTTATGTACATAAATACAAGTAGCGAGATTAATAGATATATCCTCTCTCTCACTTCTATCTTTATTTCATGATCTGTATGTAAAACAATTTCCAGTTCCGTTTCTTCCGTAAAAGGGCGATTTTTCTATTTTTCACTCCAATCAAGATTCCCCTTTCAATCTTCACGATCTTCCCTCCGCTATAGATCATATGCCCCACTTCACATTCTGTTGCTTGATGATGTTTGGTGAATCATGAGATTGCAAGTCCGGATATTTTAAAATATGTGGATCGATTGGTTAATAGCGCTCTATATTGATTTGCTTCTCTGAATCCTTATTCTTTTTCCACGGATTGCCTCGAGGAATAGTCTTTTTTTTTAATTTCTTTGTTGGAGTTAAATAGATGAAAATGGTAAGAGAATAAGCTTCGATGGGTTCGCACCAGAATTGCACGGCCACACCGACTAGAAGAGACCCGTAAGAATATTCTGACAATATTGAATTGTTTGTTCTGTATGATGATTTTGGTTATATGCGTTCTTTTATAATTTTGAAACTTGAGGAGTTTGGGGATTTGGGATTTCGTGTTTGGTGTAGTGATGGATAGAGGGGATGGAAGGATCGGTCAAATCTCTGAAAGATTAGTAAAAAGATAAATTGGTTTGATCCCGCATTCCCTCTATCAACTGAAATTCCTAAAACACTCAAATTTTGGCACATGTTTTCCATGGAAAGCTTTTGTTGAAGAAAATAGCTGTTTTTTTTTTTACCTTTTTCCCGTTTTTATGGTGAGATTTATTATGGGTTTTCGTCTGTTTGTTATTTGAATGTTTTTTCAAAAATGTCGTTGCTCTTCAATGCTAAATGTGGATTTTTTTAATGGCCCCAAATGGAAATCTACAAGCTTGAAGCGTCTCATTTAGCAGTAACACAATTTAGTAATGTTTTAGATTTTACATTGCCCATGGTTTTCACATATAAAAAATCTTTTCATTAACCCTAATACATTTTATGTATTTTTTAATAGGTAATGCCATTAGTAGTAGAAGTAATGGCTAGGAAAGGAAAGTCAACGTATATATGCAATGGAAAGGAAAACTCACAGGTATATTCTATCTTTCAGCCGAACAAAAATACATTTCCGGTCGACTAACTTGCGACCACTATTTTTATGAATGTGCTATTAGTGCTTTGTTAGTACTATTTTTGCTAAAATAATCATGACATAAGATTTTCTACTTTGAATACGTTAGACACAAGCTAACAGAGAGATATCAAAAGTTACACTAGCGCAACGTGCACGACGTGAACGAGAACAACTTCTAAGGGATACAAGTGTAACAAACATTGCTGTGCGGTCAGATCAGTACTTGCCAAGGGATGCAATTGTAAGACTCTTTGATTATGTATGATAGTCTTTTTAATGAAAAGAAAATTACATGCAAAACTGAAATAAAACAATGCCTAGACTTTAAAAAAAAAAAATTTGATAATTGATGCAACTTTCTATTATAAAAAAAAATTCAACTTATCAGAGATATGTCTTTTTATATATACAACCGCTACAAGAAATAAACAATGTGATTGGCCATGACTTCATGACCCATATGCATGAGGTGCTTATATGTACTTTTATAATGTTGAACAATGATCGGCTTTGTTACTTTCTCTAATACACTTCTGATTATGTATTACTCATAAGGAATTACGAACATCAAACGCAATTGCTCAATTTAGGGAGAAGTCAAGCATTGTAGACAAGGGAAAAGGAAAACTCACATTTGCTATGGAAAAAGAAAATCATGTGGTAATATACTTGGTTTATTACCAATGCTCTATGGATCTTCTACAAACCCTGTTTACTAACACCAAATACAACTACGAATTTTATTTTATTACTAGCTTCTTTTATTGCCTGTCTCTTTTTTTTTAATTTAATTTAAAATTCTCCATTAATAGATTGAGCCACTCCGAGATAGAAATGTGGGAGTTGTAATCCGGGAAGAGCAGTGTGTGACTCCCATCCGTATTTGTGAGGTACTTCATATATAGACCTTCAAAGTAACAACCAAATATATATACCGTTTCCAATCAATATGAATTAAAAAAAAAGATATTGAATAAATGTTGTCGATGTTCTAGGTAACCAGCGGTAATAAGATATCAAAAGCAACATTGGCACAACGCGCACGACGAGACCGAGAGAGAGATTTAAAGCAAGGTAGTGCTTATCAGGTGATTCAACGGTCACAAGTATAGCTAAAAGACAAATATGTTCAATTGATACCACATGCGTGCTCTCCTTCTGTAACACCGTGTCGTCGTCCTCTCAACTACCTCGGACATGGATCAGTGATAACACAATCTGTAGAAAAGCGACAAAGGGTCGCAGAAAGTTCTACCTATCTGTCAATCATGCCAAGCACATCTTTCCCTCAAGAAATGAATTGGTAAGACAATTTCTTTTTATGAATTGCATCTCCCAGATTGGTATGTTTCATATATACCCATTTGTGACGACTAAATATTACTTTTTTTATAAAGGCCTACTCTTAACGACCAATTGGAAGTATGTTGTGACGAAGAATTTGAAGAGCCAATGAGTTCAGAGGGAGCTAGGAGACCACACATAAGTTTAGAAAGGCATTATCTTGGTAAGATGGATATTCTGTGCCCTCATTGTTCAGCCCTACATTGGATGGATGAGAGATTGACAAGATCTTCTATAAGTCGTCCCTTATTTGGCACTTGCTGTTTACAAGGAAAGATAAGGCTACATATGCTTATTACACCCCCTCCACCACTTCGAGCATTGTTTGATGGGAAAGATGATCGATCAAAGTCATTTCGAACACATGCTCGAGTGTACAATGCAACAAATGCTTTCACCAGTCTTGGTGCCACATTAGATCCAAGAGTACTTACTGGAAGGGGTCCTACATCTTTCACTATCCATGGTGAACTTCGACATCGAGCAGGTTCACTGCTGCCACAAGAAGGAAAGGATGCATCATATGCTCAGCTCTATATTTATGATCCTGTTTCAGCTTTGGAAGTTCGTAATTGTAGAAATAAGCAGTTGAGAAGGGATATTCTTGAAACAATTCAAGAAACTTTATTGCAAGTCAATCCATTTGTGGATAAATTTCGTCAGGCATATGCAATTCTTGATCAATTGGACGTGTCCGGACAAACTTTACCTGCCCATCTTCACTACAGTTCTTCAAAAGATCGGCGACGATATAATCTACCCACAGCTGATGAAATTGCAGTAATTATACCAGGGGATGGATCTATCGCCAGTGGCATGAGAGATATTATCTTACATTTGAGAGGAGATAATCAGTTAATGCAAATTAACGAATGTCACCCAGCATATTTACCTTTACACTATGTTTTACTATTCCCACATGGTGAACTTGGATGGGAACCTGAGATGAAGCAATGGAATGTTAAAGAATGTCGGCCTGCGGCTGAACGGCTAACTCAGATGGATTTCTATAGTTACCGTTTATTTGAGCGACCAACGGAGTATTCAACGAGTGAGAGGGGGAAAATTGTTTCAAGAGTTCTTAGTGGATGCTTGGGCAGCGACAGAGCAGAATCGATTGACATACTATAAGCTTAATCAGGGAAAACTTCGTTCATCTCTATACCAAGATTTGACTGATGTTGGTCCTGATGACTTGAACCCTAATCAAATTGGTCAGAGGTTTATTTTGCCATCTTCATTTTCTGGCAGCCCTAGACATATGTTTGAGATATTTCAAGATTCAATGGCTATCACGAGATACAACCATCACCCTGATATTTTTCTCACCATGACTGGAAATCCTAAATGGCCGGAAATTACTTCAGCTCTATTGCCGCATCAAACAGCTGTTGATCGTCCTGATTTGGTTGCCCGTGTTTTCGAGTTAAAGAGAAAAGCTTTGATGAAAGAGATAGAAAAAAATAAAGTATTGGGTCAAAAAGTTGCCCATGTGTTCACAATTGAATTTCAAAAACGTGGTCTGCCACATATGCATGCCCTTTTCTTTCTTAAAGGTCAGGAAAAAATTCGTACGTGCGCTCAAGTTGACAAGTTAGTTTTTGCTGAATTTCCAAATCCAGAATCCGATCCTGAACTTTTTGAAACTATCAAGGTTTGTATGGTACATGGACCATGTGGTGCTCGAAATCCCCAAGCAGCTTGCATGGAAAATGGAAAATGCACTAAAAGGTACCCTAGGGAATTTGCAGAATCAACGACCATGGATGAAGACGGATATCCCATCTATCGCCGTCGAAATGATGGGAAAGTGTACATTGTCAGGGGGCAAGAAGTTGATAATAGGGATGTTGTGCCTTACAATCTTCATCTATCCAAACTGTTCAATTGTCATATTAATGTAGAAGTTTGTGCTGGAATAAGATGTGTAAAATACATTCACAAGTACATCTACAAGGGTTATGATCGGGCAACGATGGTGTTGGGATCGGTAAATGAAATTAAACAATACCTTGATGGAAGGTATATTGAACCGCCAGAAGCTGCTTGGCGAATATTCGGTCATCATATGCATGAAGAGGTGTCAGCAGTTGTACGACTTGCTCTCCATTTACCTGGAATGCATCGTGTTAATTTCAATCCCACTGAGCCTTTAGAAGATATTATTGCTAGAGCTGCATTGGAGAGGTCAACGCTGACTGCGTTGTTTTCTTGGTATGCATCCAACCCAAATTCTACCCCTTACACTTATCAAGAATTCCCGCAATACTTTGTTTGGGTCAAGAAAAATAATGTGTGGAATCCAAGGCATAGTGGGCACGCAATTGGAAGAATGTACTTTGCTAGCCCTAACTGTGGTGAGAAATTTTATCTCCGTTTGCTATTGACCGTTGTCAAAGGACCAAACTCCTATGAAAGCTTACGCACAGTGGACAATGTTGTATACGATACTTTCAAGTTAGCATGTGTTGCTAGAGGGCTTTTGGAAGATGACGATGAGTGGGTTCATTGTCTTGAAGAGGCTGCAATAATGAAGACTGGATATCAGCTGAGGAGATTATTCTGTATTATTCTAACACAATGCTCACCGTTGCAACCATTAGAATTATGGGAACGATTTTCTATAAATATATGTGATGATCTAGCGCACAAACTCCGCACATTATTTGCCATACCTAATCCAACGGAGGCTCAAATCAAAGATTATGGTCTATATCTTCTAAATCAAATGCTTGAAGAAACAGGTAAGAAATTACTTGATTTTCCACCTATGCCGCAGCCTATTGAAAATTGGAGCAATGTTGTTGGTAATAGGTTGCTTTTGGAACACCGACAATTTCAAATCCAAGCGCAACAGGCAGATACAGATACTGATATCAGTCGCCTTAACAGTGGACAGCGCAATGCTTATGATGCTATTATTAATTCTAACTTTGAAGATAAAGGAACTACCTTCTTTTTAAATGGGGGTGCCGGTACGGGAAAGACGTTTTTGTACAACATAATTGCAAAAAAGTGTCGTAGCCTCGGGCATATAGTGATTACTGTGGCGTCATCCGGAATTGCATCGCTGCTATTGGAAGGGGGTCGTAATGCACTTTCATTGTTCGCCATCCCATTAAATGTTTTAGAGACTTCTGTTTGTGGGTTTACCAAGCAGTCTTTACAAGCAGAGTTATTAAGAGAGGCAAAACTGATAATATGGGATGAAGTACCCATGCAACATAGGTATTGTGTCGAAGCAGTTGATCGTACATTACGTGACATTCGTGACAATCCAAAGCCATTTGGGGGAACTACCGTAGTTCTTGGGGGAGATTTTCGTCAAATTTTACCAGTTGTACCTAAAGGAGTTCGTGAGGAAATTGTTAGCGCATCACTTAGACGATCTCATCTGTGGGATGATATATGTGTCCTAACATTGAATTTGAACATGCGATTGAACATAACAGATCCTCGAGATGCAGCTTTTGCTGAATTCTTGATGGAGGTAATATTGCATTGTATAGTTTTTGTTAATTAGTCATTTTCAATCAGAAAAACAAACTTAGCTCTTTCGTTTGATCATTGATTTTCAATTTAATATTGTAGGTTGGAACAAACCCTCAAGAAGTGGTGTGCCTTCCATCGACGATACGAAAGTGTCGAGATCTGAATGAATTATTGTCAAAAGTATATCCCCAATTGGATGTGGCAAATACATCAACCCCGACATATTTACTTGAACGCACGATCCTCTCCGCTCGAAATGATGACGTTAGTGCTATAAATCGTACTGCACTAGACATTTTTCCGGGTAATATCTATACTTATTTGGCTGCAGACAAGATGTCAGATGATGACGGAATGGATAGAACCATCACTAACCGGTATCCCAATGAGTATCTAAACTCATTAGATCCTACTGGGCTACCGCCTTTTAAATTGGAGATGAAGGTGGGTTGTCCTATAATATTATTGAGAAATATAGCCCCAAAGGATGGACTTTGTAATGGCACAAGGATGATGGTTGTCAGGTGCGGCACCCGTATTATTGAAGTTAAGATTCTAACTGGAGAAAAGTTTGGAAAATTGGCATTCATACCCAGAATATCATTAACACCGTCATCTTCAGATTTTCCTTTCCATATGACAAGACGACAATTTCCAGTTCGATTGGCATATGCCATGACTATTAACAAATCACAAGGACAATCTGTGAAATTTGTTAGGGTCGATCTGCGTACACCTGTTTTTAGTCATGGGCAGTTTTATGTGGCATTGTCGAGGTGCACCTCTTTTGACCGTATAACTGTCCTTCTCGCTGAAGATGGAACAGATTCCACTACCAACATTGTTTACCCTGAGGTTCTGTTGTAGTATGCCGTATCAAACCAGGTACTGTTGGTTGCAGATTACTAAATTTTTTTTTCTTCTATTACAATATCACTCCTTAGAGAAAACTCGGATTCCTGTTAACAATTTCTTCTTTCGTAGCTCTATATCGCTAATCTTTGGAACTTAAAAGGATCAAGCACCTTCTAGATTAATACAGTGGTTGACTAATAAGGTATATATATTCTTTTAATTTTTTTCGTAAACACTTACGGCTTTTTTTGTAAAAAATTATGGCAGCTAATTTGGCTTCTTCGTTTATTTTTTATATATTGGTAACAGGGATAAGAGCTGTAATTGTGGATGACTATACTCCATTTGAACTTATTGTGGTTTTTTGGCAAGACTTTCTTGGTTAGGCTTTTAGGAATTGATCAATGAATTTTTGGTCTTTTAAATCTCCATTGTAAGTTTTGATTGTTTTTTTTTTATGGTGTTTTTTTAGTTCTATCAAGGTTTATGTGTTTTTTTATTTTAAGACAATCTCCACACCCTCCCTTTTTTTGTTTGTTTGTATGTCTATGATCTATTTGAGTTGTTGTGGCAGTTTTTTTAATTTGTATGATCGATAATGAATTGAATCTGTTGGGTTTGATGAAATTGTTGTCCAAATAGATCCTCATATGGACGTATGATTTGTCTTCACTTCAATTCATTTCAAGATTTTTTTTTTTTTTGGTTTAGGATTGCTGATGATTAGTACAAGTGATGCGCGAAGACGGATCTGTGATATTGTGAAGGTGCTCGAAAGCCGTGGATTTTTTCTTAGCCGCATGTCTTTATAAGGCAGCTTTGATCTATTTGAACAGTGAATTCGAAGGAGATGAATAATCGGTATTCCTGGAAAGGTATTGATAGTATTCCTCAGGATTTGGAATAACTTAAGATAATCTATTTTTTTCCCATTATAGAGATTATTATTATTGTGTTTCTTGCTGTCAATGATGCACATCTTTAAACTACAATCAAACTGCATTCCATCAAAATGGATATCATGGATATAAAGTATTAAATTCTGAAAATATGAAATCTCAAATTATGGTCACATTGGTTTTATATTGCATACATGAGTTCTGCATGCTGACTAGACATGCAGATAAATTGTCCCAAATGGTATCATCCCTGATCAAATTTATTTATTTACTTTTTATCATTATTTATTTATTTGTTATCATTAGTTTTTGATGTCCAATCGCACACACCACACCTGCTATCTCCGCTCTCTTCCCTATCTATCCCTTCCTATCCACGTCTCTGCTCTCCATTACCCTCATCTATATCGCTCACGCTCCCTCTCCCTCTCCCTTCCCTCTCCCTCAGCTCTTTTCCTATAATCTTTGCTTCTTCCTTTGCTCTTCTATCCCCTTCTCTCTCTCTCTCTCTCTCTCTCTCTCTCTCTCTCTCTCTCTCTCTCTCTCTCTCTCTCTCTCTCTCTCTCTCTCTCTCATATCTCTCTCTCCCTGTCTCCTCCTGGACTCTGTCTCCTCCTGGACTGCGTAACCCACGATAGCCAGCGTCCCCTTCACCTGCAGAAATGCCATCTTTTCGATCTCCTTCATTCTCCCTCATTCGTTTTCTTTCCTTTTTTTTATTCTTCTTTTCTCCTTCCTCTCCTTTCTTCTTCCCTGTCACTACTTTGCCTCCCTGCCTGCACATTGACACCACCATAACTGCGCTCTCCCTGCACACCCCACACCTGCTCTCCCACCTGAAAGGCTAGCACCTCCCTCATCTATCAAGTAAAATGAAATTTTTAAATGAGCATTTTTTTTTATTTTTGTATATACGTGGTGCGCCGTGCCTTCAGGCACGGGCAATGTACTAGTTTTCAATATAATGGAGCATTGTAATTGCAGTGATGGCAATGCATAATTTCATTAGAAAAGAGGATATGGAGGATAAATTATTTTTGAAATATTCTAATGAAGACGTCCAAGTAGAGTGTGACATTAATGTTGTGGAAGATATAGGAAACACCTCTACTTTTGTTATCATAGATAGGACAGAGATGGATGCCAAGAGCAATTCAATTGCAGAAGCCATCTGGTGAGATGCATCTTCCTAAGCATGGGTTTCCTCATCTTATGTTATGATACTAGTTTTTATTGAATTAAAGTGAATGAATATTTGTGATTGATATAATGGCTTGATGGATTACTATTGGAAGGTAAAGTATTGAGAATGAGGGTTTTTTATATTATCTTGGTATGAAGGTGTGTGATGTCTTAATTTTTAAAATATTTACAAGTTACAGGCTATAGTTTAATGTAAATTGTGTTATTTTCCAATGAACGGGTTGTTATGATGATGACACATGTGTAGATATAGTATTTGTTCTTAAATGAGTCCATGTTGAATGTGTTTTTTATGAGTCTATGTTGCATGTGCTCTTGAAAGATATATGTAGGGTGGAAACATATGAATGAGTTTTCTTTTTCATGTAATGACATAACTACCCTTGTAAATAAGAGCCAAACCCTTCTAAAAAGAAGTAAATAGAGGGTGTACCAAACGATCTATTTAAATTAGATATATGCATTACCAAACACATTTTTTTATTCTAGCCTCTATTTTAAATATCTCTATTTTTAAAGACTCTATTTTAGATGGTCTATAAGAAAAATAGTAGACCTACCCAACAGGGCCTTAGTCTCTCTCTTTTCTAACAAATTGTTCATATTGTTAAAATACATTTTACCAAAGAGAATAATTCTACATGACTTGTCAATAATCCTACACTTGTCACTCTCATTTTCTCTG
This sequence comes from Litsea cubeba, assembly GCA_012931725.1. Classification (NCBI taxonomy): domain Eukaryota; kingdom Viridiplantae; phylum Streptophyta; class Magnoliopsida; order Laurales; family Lauraceae; genus Litsea; species Litsea cubeba. Next base: position 17,578,085 of record CM022955.1, on the reverse strand, counting down.
TCAACCAATTAGAAGGAAGAAAAAGAGTAAAATCAAACAAAATTTTTTCAAAACACGGGTAAAATGAGAATATAGGTTAAGTAACTTTTTGTCATTGAAAATGGTAGTGTAATAAATTTTGTTACACCATGAGTTATTGACAAACTTCATTGGCCAACTAAGAAGCTACCTAAACCGTACCAAGTCATATGGTCTAATGGTTTTGTCATCCATGTGATCAGAGTTGCAAATGGGATGGTTTCGGATCGGAACAATCGAGGACCCGGACCCGTTTCTAAATAACGGTTCCTGTTCCGGATCCGATTTTGACTTGGAACCTATTTTGTTGGTTCCAGACTAGGATCCGGTTCCGGAATCGGGTCCACCTAGAGGAATGGAATCTGGTTTCAAAATCGATTCTAATTTCTCTTTATTCTTCATTTTTCTTAAAATAAGTATATCATTCAACTTATAATAGTGCATCAAGTCTACTACCTCCAGTATTATACACAAAAATGTCAAAAAAAGTTAATTTTCAGATACAATTTTCAACATCTTAGGCTCATATGCCAGGTCCTGGTCTACGGGTCGGAACCTATATGGACCCGGGCCTGGACCCGTTTATCAATTGGAACCAAAATTAGGTTTCGGACTCGGACCCGTTTATGAATCGGAACCTAAAATAGGTTCCAGGCCCGGTTTCTTACGGGTCGGAACTTCCGGGTAATCGGAGAATTGGATAGCCGTTTGCAACTCTACATGTGACTCACAAATGTCTAGTATATTTCAAGATTGTTGGTTATAAAGATAAGAATTCATGTGATGTGATCTCTATGAGTATCACTTATATTCTTTAGGGACAACCATGACTTTCCAATCAGAAGGTGCAAAACGACAAATAAAAGAACACATATTCCTTTATGTGGAAATGAAAGTAGGTTATGCTCATTACATTACACCGATGACAATCTCTTTGTCTACATTATCCCCTTCAACTGATAAACCAAAAAGCGAGCAAAAAGAAAAAACATGAATTACTAACATTAGGAAGCAATATCATGACATAGAAGATTTCATGACTGCTTCAGATAAAGTAGTATAAAAAGCTATTGAGGAAGATCGTACTTCGAACAAACTTGAAGCCAATGGGGCTGAATTTCTATGGACAGTGTTGGTCTCCAGAAGCAAGAGGCAAAGAAAGATGAAGTACAAGCAAAGATTGAAGACATGGATCTAATGGCCTAGTCATTCATTAGATCTTACAATGCAAACTGTCATGATATAATTACATTGTTAAAGCGGTTTCGAAAGAAGACCCAGTAATTGAAGTCCCACATATTGACTTTATCTATGGAGATCAACAATGGGTATTCAAAGATTGTGTGCAGATGCTATAAATTAAAGAATTGCAACACCAATTCATTCAAGGGTGTGTCCAAGCAAAATCCGACCATCAAACAAGGTAATACTTGAAATCTTCTTAGAGTAAAAAATTGAGTGAAGCTTACAAGCCACGTCAATGAAGATCAACATGAGAATTGGAAGCTTTTGTGATAGATCTTTGACATAATAGAACATTTACCGAACTCGAGGTCGAGTTCCCTCCATGAGGGGGAGAATTGATGGAGGCTAGATCCATAATCGGCTAGCCTATTGGGCTTAGACTACAAGCCCAAGATTTTTAACAAAAGGCCCAATAAAAGTGGTGATTTTTCTAGATCATGCATTCATACCATAGCTAAAATCTAGGGACATTTATAATTGGCTAAATTAGCGATAAGCCCCAGAAGTGGAATGTGTAGAGGCTCTGGTTCATGCAATTTCTGTTTAAGGGCTCTAGTCCACGCAGCTAGACATTTTGCTACTAGAGGTCCCTAGGTTCGCACGATCACGTATTTCTTGGTTGATTTACCCTTTCAACCTTTTTAGGCATAAAATTTTGAAATTTCAAATTTCAAATATCTTATTCTCCCTCTTCTTCTTTAACCCGGACCTGTTGAATCAGTGCTTAGGGCATAAAAGAAACAGCTATTTTGTTCCTATTTTCTCATAGAATTTGGATTTTTGTCTTGTGCAAATAGAGGATTCGAAGAATTCTTATCTGAAGGCACCAGCGGCTGATCCTTTGCAAGGTAGATCTTCTCGACTCCGACAGCCTCCGCGATGTGATCAACGGCTGCGATTGAGTCTTCCACTCGGGTTTTCCTTTAACGAACGATCCGGATGAGGCAGTGGAGCCTGCAATGACAAGGATGAGAAATTCAGGTATGAGAATGTGTGTAAGGGACCTTTGGCTGCATGAGTTTAGATTGTGGATTGCTTGCCATAAAGTCATGAGTTGAGGGACGTCCGACCAAACACCCCTTTATATAATTTGGAAGTTTTGTCTTTGTTATTTAAAGTCTACTTTAATTAGAATTACTTCCAATAATAAATTAGGGTTAGTTTCTATAAAGAGATGTAATTCAAGTCATTCAGAAGATGTCCAGTGATTAATAAAATCTTCTCTCATTGAGTTGAGTTTCTCTCTCCATTGTGCGTCTATGGTGTGAGACCAATACAGTTTTGATCTTAAGACCCCTATCCCTAAGACCGAGGCTTGGAGAGTAGTCCTTGAATATATGGAAGAAAACACCAGATTGGGTGCTTTGTATAAATGGTCACTCAAGGATCCATTTAGAACCTTAGCCTCAACCACTGGAACCATTTAAAATTGGGTTTGCATCAAGTTTTGTCTGGTTGGCAATGTGTTCAAGACTCCAAGTGCAGGTTCTTGGGTTGGGTAAGTTGAACTTGTCTCGATTTAGATTTAGGTCCACCATGGGTTCATTTTGAAAGGAGATTGATTTTGGTTATATAATCTAGTTAAGGAGTCTTCTTGGGCTATTTGGGGGCTTTACTAATGGAGTTGATTAAAGTAAATATTATTTTGAAGAAAGAATAAAATATAAGTGGGTTATGATAGTATTTTTTTTTAGTTGTTTGTTGTGAAGTCTTTTTTGACTTTTTATACAGAAAAGTGGAGTTTTTTTTTGTCTTTTAGAGGAGAAATGATGTTGCTTTTTTACTATTTAAAAAAAATATGGCAGGAAATTTGAATTAAAGTGCTTTTAATGGGTCTTTTTTTTTTAGAAATGGGGGCTTCACTTTACTTGACTCTATTTAGTAGAGTTGCGAAACAAGCCCTGGGCATGTTTGAATGTATGGTGAATTGAAGTAAATTGTGGTGAAGCATCAAATCAAGAGATACTAAAATATAAGGGGTTATGATGGTTTTTGTTTTTAGTTTTTCGATAGGGAGTCCTTTTTACCTTTTTGTGTAAAATGATAATATTTTTTTGTCATTTAGTGGAGAAAGTAGTTTGCTTTTTTACTTTCTTTTTTTTAAAGAATGAGGGAATTTTAAAAATGTGTACTTTTGATATGACCCCTTGTCTTTTCATGTTTAGATAATGGAGGCTTTGCTTCACTTTAACTTGACTTATTAATCGCCAAACACGGGCTTGATCTGGTCTCATTCATACTACATTGTTCTGTACCCAATCGGGCAACAGGTTGGGCAACAAACACAATGGGTAAGAAATGGTTATGCTTGTTTTTAGCTTTTTTGAGGACCGACTATTCCTGTCTCCTCCACACACTAGGTAAGTCAGGCTTTTACTTGGGCAAGCCCCAGTGACGGATCCAGAAATTTCTCCCAGAGGGGGAAAAGAAGAATTAAAACTTTTACTAAATAAAAAATTTATAAAAAAATTAACAAATTATATTAACATAAACACCTATATATCAATTAGCCATTCAATTAAATAAAATAAGATATTTTTTTTACAATTTTTCTTGACGCATTTCATATTTTGGAAGCGTTGCAAGTATACAGAAAGATGATAGTTTGTGGGATTCAACTCTTTTCAACCCTTCATAAATACGCCTATATGATAGAGTTTAGACTATCAAGGTCCCAATCAGATGGTGGGCCCTACTTTATTGATATAAAATTCTTGCGTATATCATTAGAGGGGATGGTGTTCATCTTGAACGGTTTGGATTATAATTATATGGGCCCCATAATTTTCAAAAACCTATAAGTTAGCCTATAATAGTGGTTTTTTTTTATATTTCTAACATATAAAAATACAGCAGACCATGAAATAATCTAGTGGGTCATTATTCTTGCCACTAATCTATCCATTTACATAGCCTATTAGCCTATTAGCCATAGAGTGTCAACCCAATCTAACCAAAATCAATATTCTTGTCAAATTTCTAATATAACAAAAATCTCACAACATAAAATAAAGAAAAAGCAAATAACATAAAAAAGTAACTATATTTAACAAAAATACACAAGACATGAAAAAGATTTAACTTATGCATTTAAAGATACTCATTAAAGAGGCATCCATTGAACTCAAGCAAAAAAGAAAAAAAAAGATACAAAAGAAACAAAAGGAATGATGGATTTTTGGTATTACTTGTATAGAGATGCATTTGAGAACCAATGCAAAAGAGTTAAGTGTTAAAGAATGAAGAGGAGACAATAGACAATGACATGCACAATAAAAAAAAGACCAGTACTTGTATTTGGAAACCAAGAGAGAATTAAGGAAAAAAACAAAAAAAGAGAGAAAGGAGGAGATAAACTCATCGCATAAGGAGAGTCCTAAAAAGACTTGCTTTTGAAGAAATGAAAAAAATAATTTTGCCCCAACTCCACTTATAATTTTATTACTTAGGGGGTGTTTGGATAAAAGAAGAGCATAATATCACCAAATTTAAATATTATAAGATTTCATTATCACATAATAAAATAGTGTCATATTATAATATTGTGTCACTTATGGTGTTTGGCAGTTACTACAAATTTCAATATACCTTGAAGTGTTTGGCAATTTATAAAATTTTCACTAAATGATGCACCGAAATAAGAAATTAATATAGAAACCGGGATGATTGACCAAATGGGAACCTACTAACTAACAGTCATCCTAGATTAATTTAATATTGGTAACCATGGTAGGGCCCATCTAATTAGAAAATCATTAGATGGAATGTTAAAACCCACGAGTAATGTATTTTAACCAATGTGGGTCCACCAAATGTTAAGAATTATAATGTAATACATCAAATGGTGATTATAGCAGAGACCCCTGTCGAGTGTTAAACATCATTAAAGAATCCATTTATGAAAAATCAACGTGGGATCCATTTGATGTTAACAATCATATTAACCAAGCTAATTATAGTAATCACTAGGGGGCCATTAATATTGGCAATCATGATAGAAATTGCCTAATGTGATATTTGTAGGACCCACCTAATGTTAGTAATCAATAAAGAAACTATGTAATTATGATAGGACTATGGGACCCATATAAAATTTATAAATACTAACGGGCCCATCTAAGATTGAGAGTCATAGTAGAATTCCTATAGAAACCATCAATATTTAAAAAAAAATGTAGTTGGCCACCATGGCAGGAGTTTCTCATAAATTTCCACTTTGACCCATGTTTTGGTTAGTTTTCGTAACGAAAGATTATTTTATACAACATATACTTGAATATTAGAATATGATGTTTTTTTATAAGAAAATGAGATATTGTAGTATACTTTCTAAGTTATCCAAACACCTAATTTTTAGGTGTGTAGATTACATTCTAAAGTATGAGATAATATAGCAAAATCTTTAGAAATATTTGCTTTCCAAATACCCCCTTAGTTGTAGCAAAAACTGAGGTGGGGTAAAAAGTTGTTAAAAGAAAAAACTGACCTGAGAAAAAGTTTTAAACACCATATCCCCATATGAGAATTTTAAAAAGTTGAATTGCCCCTCCTCGCCCTAATGTGCATCCATCCTTGCAAGTGGCCTTAAGGAGAGAGTGCGAGTTCGAAACCACAACCTCCAGTTTCTCAGCTATGGTCCTACTCCTAGCTAGTTGCGCTACCCTTCAGGGTTGAAATGGGATATGCTTTACCGCGAAACCATTAGTAGATTTTTCCCATTTATATCTTTGTGTTCACTTTCTGATTTTTTAATTGAATTTGTAAGACGCTTGTCTATCTAGGTGGTCCGGCATGATGAAGAAGCGGGATTAAGCCTTAAAATAGGCTAAGGTCCCTGATAAGATTTCTCTTATAGATTCCAAATCCAATTAATTAATCTAGGGTTAATTGAACTAAATCTAAAAAAAATAAGCAATCAACCACAAGAGAAGGAAACACATGATTTTTTACGTGGAAAACCCTACTCGGGAAAAACCATGGGTCTTACCGTCTAGACCAACAGACAACCAAGCACTATGAAATAGAAGGTTACAAAAACTCACAGATCCCTTCCTAGTTGCAACTCAACCTAAGGACTACGATGATCTTGACGATGACTCACCGCAAGCATTTACTGTGCTTGAACCAACCACATTGAAACGTTTCTATAAGGTGAATCTACTTCAGAAGAGTAGATGAAAATAACTCCAAAGTCTTGAAAACTTTAGCACAACAACTTGATAAAGCGTTGGAGAAGATGATGGATCTCTTAAGAGATTTTAGGGTTAAGAATAGAAGAGAAGTGTCTCTTGAATAAGAGAGAATGGAAATATAAAGGCTTTGGTTCGTGCCTTGAGTGTTCTAAAACGAGTAGGACTCAAATTAGTAAGATGAGAGAAATTAGAAAGTGGTTTCCGTTTTGAACTTCTGAATTGCGCTTCGGGTGTTCGAGCACAGGACCATGCCTGCTCGAGCACATGTTATTTTGTCTTTAGTTAATTCGCGCTTCGTATGTCAGGCTTGAGCGCGTGGCATTCTATCTGGGGTTCACTCAAGCGAGTGTGAGTGTTCGCTTGAGTGACCAGTGTGTTTTTTAGTTCTCTTGAGCTTCTTCTCATTAATTCAAGCTAGACAATCCAACTAGAAAATACATAATAAAATATTAATTTCGATTTTGTCCATCACCCAATGAATTTGCCAACACTCAAAATCCTTCCACATGGTTACATATGAGCTCCTTGGTTTTTGTTATTATGAAGGTACAATTTTTTTTCTTTTTTTTAAAAAAAATTGCATTTGAATAGTTTGTCGCTTCAATCACCTTGGATTAGGAAAACCTATGTTAGAGAGCCCTATAAATGAACTGCAATCCCTATTATCCCTTTTAAGTCAGTAAAGACGACGCCACCAGCCCTGTTGTCAGGGAGAGACGGATAGGAGAAGATTAATCCATTATTTTGAGGATCCAATTTGATATTTTTATATTGCTGAGTTCAAGATCCAAGCATGATAATTATAAATTAAAATCATGGAAAAATCAGCACTTGATAAAAAAAACATTGCTCCTAGAGTAAAGTCATTATCATCATCATCAAAGTCTTATCCCAATGATGTTAGAGTCGGCTACATAAATTATGTTTCTCTATTCCAGGGGCGGACCCATGTACAAGCTAGGATCTGGGGCTGAAGCCCCCCACCCATACCAAAAAAAAGTTATTTTCTTTAAAAAGCCCCAGCATATCCTAAAAATTAATGTATATATATTTTACATTTGCTCCTTCCCCTAATATTTCTTTTACATGGAGGCCCCCTAAGTTGAATTTCTTGGGTCCACCCTTGCTTTATTCCAATCTATTCTTAGCCAAATCCCCGCATAGTTTTTGTCCTTCATATCTATTGTTCATAGAGTAAAGTATTCATAAAAAAAAAATCATGATTTTTCTAACCGTTCTTTTGCCATGATTTATTTGCCTTGAAAAGTGTTATATTAAATCTGACCCACACAAGGAAACACCAATCTCTGGATTGAACTCCATAAACACAAGTATAGGTGCTTTCTATGTAATATCATTGTACAATTTTTTCTCTTTCTTTCTTGAAGCCTTTTTCTTTTTCCTTCTTTTCTTCCCTTCCTGTTTTCCAATGATGGATGCAATTAATTTATTTTTAGCATACGTCTAGGGTCCAATACGTCTAATAGCTTGTATGGAATGTTTGTATAGCAACTATGATGCACAATGTCGAAAAGACTTCAAACTTTTTTGGGACGCTACTTTTTTGCAATTTAGTACGACACTCTACAAAACAGAAAAAAGTACAGTTTTGAAACATTTTTTCTTTAAGTTTGTGAAAACATTTTCTAATAGTATTTACTTCTAAAGAAATGAAGGCATTGCATAAATTCACATCAATCTTTTATTAACAAGTCTCTCCAATTTATACAAGAGAGGAAAGAAGCTGGAGAGAGAATAAATCAAATTCAAATGCCAAAGTCCAAACTAACCCTATCTCTATCAAACTATCCTAACAATTACATATCCCTACAATCTGTAACACCCTCCCTCAATCACTTGCATGGTCTTCAAGGATTTTAATAGACAAACTAGTAGGTAGATATCTAGTTACGATCCATCTATGGATCCACCACTCCATTGCATAAATTCACGAAAAAAAATGCCCTAGCTCTAATGAACTATCCTTACATCAGACATCCCTATAATATATCTCTATCAAATAGGAGAGGAGTTGGAACTATTTTTTCACAACATTATGAAGATTTAAATCCAAAAAATGTGAAAATTCCAGCATCACAAACATGTCCCTATTGTTTTTTAAAGCATACATGGATGATGGTTTTTTGTAAGACCCCATCCCGAGTTAATGAAGATTAACTCTAGTTAATCTGAAGTAAGACTAATTAACCATGTTTAATTAATCTCATAATGGAAATTGATCAAGTGGATTTGATTTAGCCTAATATGAATGATTTAGGCTTAATGAAATAGTAATTAAGAATTGTAAGTGAGTGAAATGGAGTTTTAAACTCAAACATAGAATTGAAGGACTTTTATGTAAATACGAATTTTCACGTATTTCGTCGAATACAGAAACTCTTGATGCCAACACGCGTATCTTGAGGAGTACGTTTACTTTCGTTAAAGACTTGAAGTCATTCGGCGAGTATTGGATCAAATGACTCTTCATTTGACTTAAATTGAAATGACTTAAGGAGTGGAGGGGTTTTATGTAAAATTTTAGCTTATATAAGCTATGAGTAGGGGTGTACATCGGGTCGGGTCCCAGGTTATCGGGCCGAGTTTGACCCGACCCGGTAATTTTATAGACACAAGAAACCCGCCCGAATGCCCGGTAAACTATATCCGGGTTATCCGGGTTCGGGTTACCGGGTTACCGGGTCACCCGGTTAATTATAAAGTTTAAAATATTTTTTTTACAACAACCAAAAGTTTCAATAATTGAGATAAAAAAATACTATAAATATATATATACAGTAAACATACAGTAAATATAAATATATATATATATATATATTTTAATTTTTATTTGTATATAGTTGTATATATATACAAATAAATATATATAAAAAAAATGTAAAACCGGGTTATCGGGTCACCCGATAACCCGATTAACCACACTTTCTTAACCCGGAACCCGGTCCGGATAAGGACTTATCGGGCCGGGTGAGACCTGACCCGGTAAAAGACCCTATGTCACCCGCCCGATTAGGTCCGAGTCGGACCGGGTCACCGGGTCGGGCCGGGTTTTGAAACCCGGTGTACACCCCTAGCTAAGAGAACTCATGAGAAACCTTTTCCAAAACCCTAGCCTCCATCTTCTTCTTTTTCTCTCCTTTTCCTTCATTTCTCTCCATCAAGCATCAAGAGTGAAGTCTTGAGAGTGGTTTTACGAGGGGATTTCATTCACTTCATCTTCCTCAAGTTCAAAGTCAAGTTTGAAGTTGTAAAGTTTGGATTCAAAGAGTTTTTATCTCAAAACTCAAGCTATCAAAGGGGTTTTCTTCATCAAATCTTCATTAGAGGCAAGTACATATGTTTTCCTATGATTTGTGATGTTTTAGGCATGTTGGAACTCAATTGGAAGAAATCCCACGAAATTGACTTCAGAAAATTTGAAGCTCGAACTGAACTTCTGGGTGTCTGTCGGTCAACCGACGAGCTGACCAACAGGTCTAGAACCTGTTTTCAGTAAATTCTAGCTTTCTGGAATTCTGACCGACGCATGGTCGGTCGACCGACGACCTGACCGACGGGTCTGGGTCTATTTTCTGTATATTTCAGCTCTCTGGAATTCTGACCGACGTGATGTCAGTCAGCCGACGTAAGGTGGTCGATCGACCGACTGATCGACCGATGACCTGAAGAATTGATTTCAGCATTCCAAGTCTCTGGAATTCTAACGACGTGAAGTCGGTCAGCTGACCTGAAGCCGTCGGTCGACCGACGGGCCGACCGACAAGCTGACCGACACTGTACAGAAATGCAGAAGTGAGGTTAATTTGTCTGTTTTGAAGCCTAATGTATACAGGCTGAATTTTGTTAATGTCTAAGCCTCATAGGTGTAAGCTCAATTTCCTGAATACATGATTAAAATGATATTCATAAAAAATAGTACATGTATTGAAAAATGAATGTTTCACTCATTTGTTTGGCTTAGAAGTCTGACTAGAATTGGTTAATTTCCACATCATTATAGTCCCCAACTAATTGAACAAGCTACACTGACATAATACACTGTTTATGAATTGAATAACTGAAATGAAATGGAAAGTTACTAGTGGTAACAATGTATTGAATTGAATAATGAATCATTCCTGCTGCTGCAGATGCGAGAGGTGTTCTGGAACCTCGTGGAAGTTAGTGATCTCTTATCAAGACACTGACCTATTCCGCACCATTGATAATACTAAAGTCATGTAATTGAAAGTGAATAATCATTGAATAAAGAGTGTCTTAGTAGATATCAACTCAATGATATTACTGGATTCATTGTTATGCATATTAAGGAAATAAATTAAATGTTATATATAGAACTGTTTAAAGTGACTGTTTGATAACTAGAACTATCATAATAATGTATGTACCTTGTTGAACCGTCGTGTTCATGGTGCTATTGATGAATGTCACAGGCCCAGATGCCCGTGCCGATCCTGCAGCAGACGCGCCGCCAGCGGAGAATGCCCGCTCGATACCTCCAGGAGGTTTAATCGAGTGGATTTGATTCCGGAGTGCGAATGGATTAATTTTGGGAACAAGTTGGAAATAGATTTTTGTTAATCATTTTGGAATGTAAGTAGAAGTTCCCCATATTGTATTAAGTATACGGAGGTTGACTTTCTTATGTATGAACTTTACATTTAGTAAAGAAATACTTTTCCGCAATTGTTTGTCAATGTATATCTTCCGCAATTGTATACAGTTGACAGGATAAATGTTTATGATCCCTTGTGAGTTTCGTCTTAGTTTTTATTAATTCAGAATTTACGGGAGTAAGTATGCATTCACGACTCGGGGTTTGTCCGAGTTAATCAGATCTCGGGACCGGGTCGTGACAATTTTATTGGACCAAGCTTAATAAAAAGCCAGCCCAATAAAATTAGCTTCCAAATTTTCAGCATCGTGAAAATTAGGTGCAGATAGATATATATATATATATATAGATATATGGCGATGGGGCGGGTTTGGGTTTACAAGTTTGTCTCATTCAAACCCATCCCGCCTCATGTCCGGGCAATGATATGTGATACCAAACCCACCCCATTTGTGGTAGAGCTCGAACACACAATCTTAAGTTAATGTCCCAACAACACTTACACCATATAAATTTTATTTTGGTTTTTAGTAATAAAAAATATGAAAAATATTTTATATATATAGGGAGGGGCGGGTTACATCAACAAAGTCCAAACCCGCCCCATTCCATGAAAACCACTGCCAAACCCGCCCTTAATAGGAACGGGTGGAGTCCCCATTTAAACCTGAACCATTGCCATCCCTAGGTGCAAAACCTTCTTTTGATGTATTGCACGGCCCACTGTAGATAACATGTTTCCAGCTCAAGTAAAAAATTCTAGCATTGGTTTTCTTAAGTTGAGATTTCAGAACTTCACAGATGCAGTTTGAGTCGTAGGTTTTTATCATATTCATACCAAGTCCCATATTTGTTTTTTTTACATGTTAAACTCTAGAAGGCTCAAGCCCAAGAAAAGGCCCAATTCAGTTAAATTATATCACATATGTAATGTAGTTCCATCAATTGTCTTGAAATAATACTGACAACCATGGATCAAAATAGCGGCCGCCTACGCTAAGTAGCGACCGCTATATCGGGCGTAGCAGTCTAAATGATATTTATTGCCGTTTACATCCGTAGCGTCCGCTACAGGGCCGCTACGCCTACTATGGGGCCGCTATAGAGTGAGACAGATTCCTACTTTCCAAAAAAATTTAAAATACATAATAATACTTATTTCTTTTCTTTTTCTTTCCAAATAACATTTCTACGCAACTCTTCTATCCTTTTATATTTAAAAGAACACCACAAAGCACATAATTTCATCAAATTACAGTTGATACAGAGAGTTCTTCTCAATGATTCTTCTCTAAGTACATCATATTAGACACCCCCTTCGGTAGATTAATTTTCTTCTCTAAGTACGTACTCTTAAGTCTTAAGTCTTAACTTCATGACATAGTTTTCTTTCGACGAGCCTTTCATTAGTTTCTAAGTTAGCATAACTAAGCAACATGAATACATATGAAAAAATGATTATTACTATTATTTTTTATTTATACATCAATACATAACTTCATACAATGAGGGGACCGCTACGCCCCCTTATCTTAGTTACTTGAGGATTTTACCCAAAAAATCCTTTAAGACTTGTAAAAAACCAAAAGCACCATCAACAACTTATAAAGACCACAGTAGTCCCAAAGGCTCTGTTTTGTAATTTTTTTCAATTCTTTCGCTGAGCAGGGATATCCCTGCTCCTTTTACCTTAAAGAGACACCAAAACCCTTTTGCCCTTTATCATGTTCGACTTATTTCTCTCCCTCCATTTTTCTTCCTTTCTCTCCCTTATCCCTTATGAGTCGGCACCGGCAACCTGCAGTTCTTCTTCTCCTCTTTTCATTTCTTTAATTTGCTGTAACTCTGTCTCTCCTAATTTGCTTTTTACTCCCAGCCAAACACCAGCAGCGATTTAGATCCTCCGCAGCCGAATCTCTCTCATCTGACACGAACGAGCAAAAGACGAACAGGCCTCCTTTCGATTGGCTCATCGAACCGAACAGACGAATCGGGTCTAACTTCCCATCGATCGGATTGCAAATGGAAGAGCACCCATCGATCGGGTCTAACTTTGGGGACGCCTCCCTCTCCGTCCCATCGCCTCCCTCTGTTAGTTTCATATTTTCGAACTGTTAGACGAGCTCCATATGATCAACCTAGTACCGGTGGCAAACCCAAAGTTTTCTTTTTCAGAGTGCCACCTGCTATAAAAAATATTATAAATGGAAGAGCCACCCTAGCATGGTGTTTTCAAAAGCTTTGATCTTAGGGAGCAGCCATGACCACACTTTGCACCCCCTAGTCACAACCCTGAGTACTACCCCCCTCACACCTACTGCTACTACTACGTACAACTATTACTTTCTTGTTCACGAGTGGCATTTTATTTAGGAAATGAGGGTTTTTCTAGAGACTTTGTTAGTAATTTGGCCCTTTTACTATTTTATAGTGAGGGCTTGTGGTTGAAAGGCTAGTAGTTCAATCATCAATGTACCAAAAGGGGGAGACCAGTCAAGATCATAAGGAGAGGCATGTAAGAATATGACTTTACTGTGAGCATAGCTTGAAATGGGGTTGAGTGGAAAACCAAAATTCACAAAGGCAGTACTGAGATTAGAATTACATGCAAAAATCAATTCCTCTGGCAGAGAAAAAAAGAGCCCAATCTATAGGTTTATATGTTTATGACATTTTTATTCCATTTCAAAAATTAAAATCCTAATGTGAATGATGAGTGCCCAAATAATGCAAACCTGATTGTCTTTTGGGCTAAAATACTTCCAACCATCACAGCCCACAACTTTTTACCAGCCTAAGAATTTCTAAACATTTGTCCCCGCCAATTAACAAATATCATATCATAAGGTACGTCTTTATGAGATTTCAAAAAAATGAAATTGCTCATTCCACTCTCTGCTTTTGTTTGTCATTGTAAATAGCAGGTTATATCAACTTGATTATAATCATTTATCCATTTATTTTCAGGGATGATGTTGTGCAACTGATTAGTAGGGGCGCATGATCATCTTATCCATTTTGCACTCTTTGTAAAGAGAGGGGACACAATCGACAGAGATGACACAATTGTTAATACTACTTAACATATATTTTGGTGTTCATGGATGTTGATGAGAATGTCAAATGCTGTACTAATGGATGTTTCTTATACATATTTTTGGGGTTAATGGATATTTCTAATAAGTAACATTCATGCAGTACCTAATGTGTTTGTTGAAACTCTATTTGGAGTAGTAATATCTCAGCCACAAGTATCAGGTGAGCGGGGATGTCCCTATCCACAATACTCTAATGTGCGGAGATATCCCCGTCCCAACTGATACCAAGCACCCACAGTACTCTTGTGAGCGGGGATATCCCCGCTCATAGCACTAACAGAGGCAGGGATATCCCTGTTCACAGCACTAATTTGGGCTGGGATATCCCTGTCCCAACTGAAACCACCTTGAGAGACTGTACTCTGGTGGGCGGGGATATCCCCGTCCCAACTGAAACCAGTCCTTGAGAGACAGCACCCACAGTACTCTGGTGGACAGGGATATCCCGGCTCACAGCACTAACAGAAGTAGGGATATCCCTGTTCACATCACTAATTGGCATCCACTATCTTCTTCTTCCTCTAACAATCTGAAACGAATCCTGGTTCTGTAATCAAAACCAGGATGTAGCGCCCTGCTGCCCTTGTTCTACTCGATCTCCGACGAGATAGAAGCGGCCGCCCGAACCGCTGTCCGGCGACATGAGGCCCAACCAGAAACTCAAGGACAGATTGACCGATCCTATTTCATTTATGGAACAGAATCCCTGCGTGGCGATGGAGATGCGACGGAACTGGGTTGTGTATGATCTGTGTATGTGCTGAAACTAGGTTGTAAAATCCTGAGCAACGCCTGAATCAAGCCCTAATCCTAGGAAAACCTAGAAGAGAGAAGAAGTCGAATGGGAAAAAGGGGAAAACGGGTTTGTTTAAGGGAAAGGAGCAGGGATATCCCTGCTCAGCGAAAAAGTAAAAAAAAAGTACCAAACAGAACCTTTGAGACTACTGTGGTCTTTATAAGTTATTGATAGTGCTTTTGGCTTTTTACAAGTCTTAAACGATTTTTCGGGTAAAAACCTCTAGTTACTTTTGTAAAAAAATATATATATTATTTTCCTAATTTTCCAATATTCTAGATTTTTTACAAAATTCTTCTGATTTTTTTAATAATTTTTTCAAATCGTGCCGCTACGTAGTGCCGCCACTACCACTATTTTCATCCTTGCTGACAAGACCTGTTTCTTAAGTGTACAGTGCGGTCCCAATAAAGATATCATTGGTCGAGCCCAAGTTAATATAGTGTTGGCACAAAGCATGGTACTTATAGTATCCAAGGTCCATTATTAACGAACAGGGTCCACTAGAAAGACTAGGTTGGCCGTTTTTGCACATTGAATGATATCTACATGGGCCATGAGCATTTCAAAATTTTCATCTAGCTGGGCCTAGTATTAAGGCGTCAAGCCTACTCATACAAGTAAAGGCCAATTATAGTTTTCATATGGTTTTGTATAGTCTCGTTGAACAGTACAGGCAAGTCATCTGGGGCCCAATGTTTCCTTTTGTTGTCTAAACCTATATTGTAGGTTTCAAGTCCAGAAATCAGATAAGACGCTTATTTGTAATTGTATTTATCATATTGGGCTAACAGTGGATTGTTCCCATGCCCAAATAAGTCCCAAGTTCAGGTCCAGTTTTAAGATCAATAACAAAAGGTAAAAGTGCTGAAGGCCCGCCCTAAAAACCCAGTTTTAAGGTTTTAAGGATGAATTCACTCAATGCACTAAGCTTCATGTTTATGATAATCCCTAGTTAATCCAATACCCAGATCAATTACAAGCATGACTAGGCTCACTAAGGACTTGTTTCGGCTCCTATCTTAGTCATGAAATTCAAGTCCAAAAGGTGGAGCCTAGTTAATCCAATCTTGGCCTAGAAAAAAAAAAAAAAAAAAGGAGTTGGGTCACTAAGGATGTGTCCATGTTCTATCAAATCAAGCAATTCAAGTCCAAAAGTTTATGTTCAGGTCAATTATGGCACAAGCTTCATAGGGTTACAGATCCCTTGTATTCTAGATTGGATGCATATGCATGGATTAAGGCCCAAAAGGCAATAAAGTTATATACACAACTAGCACAATAACCCGTACTAACCACGGGCATGACTTTGGAGGCTAGGGTCTTTGCTTCATATAACTGCTTTTGACATTTTTTTAATAAATAATTACATATAAGTATTGTGTTGTGTGGTGCAGTGATTAAGTTAGTTATTTTAAAGGGTAAGAGATTATGAGATAAAGTCTCACAAGCTATACATTTTACCCTTTACCAAGGTGCAATAAAAAAAAAAGTCAAAATTGAATGAGATTTGTTCAAGATTGAATCCAGAGCCTTTAGATTTATTATATATTATAATTTGTCAAAAATGTGCCAGGATTAAAGGCTAGTTTTTGCATGAGAAGTTCCATATGTTCCATCTTGTGCATTATTCCATTTTACTTAATCGACTTTGGACTTTGGAATATTTCAAACTATAATCCATAGCATGAAGAAATAGCTATGCATAATTTACAGTTTTATCTTCCCTATGAATGATGTGAGCTTATCATGAGTGTTTGCCAGTAGAGGGGTTATCTTACCGCCAATTTTGGACAATCACAGCCGGACTTTTTGTTAGTGTACCTTATAGTTTCCTTTAAATCTGGTAGATTTGTGTTTCTATTGTAAAGTTAAGTTCTTACCTGAAGGCACATCCTCTCAATAACAAATCTTCGTGTTTGTTAAAGATTTAGTGTTATGAACAATGAAACTTCTCCCAATATTCAAATATCAAGATTTTTGCCATATATCTTCTAGATAAAAACAAGAGGATTTTACAAAAAAAAAAAAAACAGATTAGATGACCAGTGGGCTCAAAAGGTAATTTTAACCCCTATTGCACGAGATCAGTTATTTTACACGAAATTATATTTTTTTAGCACTTTCAACTAGCGTCCCTAGCGACCTTAGTTTTATAATGTTAAAGGTCGCTAGGGACCCTGCGGTGTATACAGAATAAAACAAAATAGTGTGTTTTCTCATGTTTCGTTTAGCACTTTCAACAAGCGTCCCTAGCGACCTTGGTTTTATGACGTTAAGGATCCCTAAGGACCCTGGGGTGTACACAAATTAGAACAATCGATCTCTTCCCCATTTCTCAGCAACCAACCTTCCAATTCCGGTTGCAGGAAGTCATAGCCGCCTTTCTCCTCCACCGACAACCACCCTCCTACTCCTCCTCCTCCTCTCTTCTCCTCCACTACCCATCCTCCTCCCTGCGATGCAAAACTAAATATAAATAATCACAACTATGTAATGGAGGAAGCACATAAGACGATTCCAAAATGAATATGAGTTCAAGTTGTCTTCAGATTTTGGACACACAATTCGACTTAGTCTTCAGGTTTTACACACATAATAGTTCCTTTTGAGCTGCATTGTAAATAGTCACATGTGGTGAAGCCAAATCACCTTAATTTCTTATTTTCAGTTTCCTCTTAACTTTTCTTGTTAATTTTTTGCTCCTTCAATGTTAGACATTGAATTGGTTTTAATCTAGCAGTTTTAATGCTTGCTCCTTTAAAAAAAAAGAGAGATTGGATGCATTTGTAGAGTGTATGAAAGCAAAAGGAAGAGAGAAGGTTGACATGGGTTTCTCTTTAGGAATCGGGGTTGAGGGAGATGGGATCTGGGAGGGATGGGTGGTGGAGAAGAAGAAGAGAGGAGGAGGAGGATGGTTGTTGGTGGAAGAGAGAGGCGCTATTGCTTCCTGCAACTAGAATTGGAATGCGAGATCGAGATTGGATTCTAGGGTTTCGGCAGCCATGAATTCTCGATGCTGCTGATAATGGGGAAGATATCGATTTTTCCTTTTTGTATACACCGCAGGGTCCCTAGCGACCCTTAACGTTATAAAACTAAGGTTGCTAGGGACGCTAGTTGAAAGTGCTAAAAAAAATATCATTTCGTGTAAAATGACTGATCTTATGCAATGGAGGTTAAAATTACCTTTTGAGCCCACTGGTCATCTAATCAGCTTTTTTTTTTTGGTAAAATCCTCAAAGAATTGATGAAATGAGTCAAAGATAAAGTAATAGAATCCACAAATAAAGTTACTACTAGATTTTCTGGACTCTGCTTAAAATTATCTCTATAGATATTTGTGAAAATTTACACATTTCATGCATGCAATAGTGGCATTTCATCACGTTCATTGACAAGAATGCTCAAGAAGGATACAACTTTTTGAGATTATAAAAAAAGATGGACTTGAAGATACTAGGAATCTTATGACAAAGTTGAATTGCATTTCAAGTAATTCTATGTTAGAAAGTGTTAGATTTAGTGGATTGGGGCCCATTGTCATGTCACCAAATATGGCCCCAGTCACTTCAAGGAACAAAAATGCACCTCAATTATTAGCATTGACGTTTTTGTTATGAGATATAGATCTTGGGTGGATGCCCACTTAAGATGAGTTAGGGTTAAAATTAGGGTTCCTCTCATATGAGATTACTTTGTCTATAAATAGGCTGCTCCTCTTATATTTGTACACATAGATAATAAGATAACAGAAAAGCTCTCTCTTCTCCCTCTAATCCTCTTTCTCTTAGCCTCTCTTTTTTCTAACACGTTATCAATACGAAGCTCTAAGGTCACGTTTGGCAACCAAATCTTTAGGGAAAAGACTTTCGATTTCCCTAAAGTTGGAGTAAATCCATGTTTAACAATTGTAAATTCCTGAGGATTTGGACGAATGAAAATCTTCATTTGATAGGACTTTCATATTCGACCACCCCCTATAAGATTTGAAAATCATCACTTAAGTGGATTTGCACACCAAACCATATTTTTCTCATCTATATTCATCAATACACACCAATATCAATGTGAAATCCCAACTATACAAATCCCCAACGAGAAATCTTTGTTCCAGTGGTAGTGAAGAATCATAAGATCTATGTATTCCTCGCTTGTTACCAAACATGCCCTAAGAGAAGGAAGAAAACCCAGTCTTCTTACCCAAAGAGAAGATGTTCCTCCCGAAGAGGCATGTAACGCTCTTGAAGAGGTTTCTCCCGAAGTGACACACAACGCTCCTGAAGAGGTTCCTCCTGAAGAAACACGTAATGCTCTTGAAGAGGTTATGGTAAAATCCGTTCTCTCTAGAATAATGAAAGTCCCTGGTGGGACTTTGGAAGCCCCTGAAGAGGCACCGGTACTGGATAATGAAGAGATCTCTATACTTTACAATTATTCAAGAGAGAAATGGAATAGAAATGATATTGTTATTGATGATGCATTTGCATATATCAAAGGAAAATGATGATGAGGATTGGGACAGAGAACCACGTTCTATAAATGAATGTCGACAAAGAAATGATTGGCCAAATTGAAAAAGTGCCATCAAAGCAGAGTTAGAGTCTCTCAATAAACGTGGTGTGTTCGGACCTATAGTACAAACCCTAAAGATGTTAACCCTGTAGGTTACAAGTAGGTGTTTGTAAGAAAAATGAATGAAATGAATGAAATTTCCAGATATAAGGCACGATTAGTGGCACAAGGTTTCCTGCTGAAACCTGGGACTCATTATGAGGAAACATACTCCCTTGTCATAGATACAACAACTTTCAGATATCTGATAAGTTTAGCAGTTTCTCAAAATCTAGAAATGAGACTCATGAATGTTGTAACTGCTTACTTGTATGGGGACTTAGACACATAAATTCACATGAAAATCCTGAAACAAAGTCAAGGAGTACGTACTACGATATTTGCGTAGAATAACTGATTAGAAATAATTTATTCTTATGATCATAAAGATTTCAGTTTTGTAGGAAATGCATATTCAGGTTATCTCTTTGATCCTCATAAGAGTCAATCACATACAGATTATGTGTTTCTAAATGGTAATGCCGACATTTCTTAGTGTTCTACTAAATAGACTTTGGTAGCTACTTCCTTCAACTATGCTGAGATTTTGGCACTTTATGAAGCTAGTAGGAAATGTGTATGCCTAAGATCTTTGATTCAGCATGTTCGTAGTTCTTATCAATTACCTTCTATTGCAGGTATCCCAAATATTATCTATGAAGATAATGAAGCATGCATAAAACAGACTCGAGAAGGTTTCATTAAAGGAGACAAGACTAAACATATAGCACCAAAGTTCTTCTTCACTCATGAACTTTAGAAGAATAATGAAATTGAAGTCAAGCAAGTTTGTTGAGTAACAACCTGGCTGATCTGTTTACCAAATCCTTGTCAAAATCAGTATTCCAGAAGTTTGTATATAAGATTGGCATGCGTAGAGTTCATCATCAAACTATGTAAATGGTCGCTATCATTAGGGAGAGTGGTTTATCAGGGAGCATCCTGAAGTATGCTACCCATGACATTTGTGTGCTATACTCTTTTTCTTTTTCTAGGTTTTATCCCACTAGGTTTTCTTAGTTAAGGTTTGAACGAGGTAGCATTATGCAGTCCAACACCAATTCAATGATCTTGAAGAATGTTGTACAATTTTTCCCTTCGCTTTGGTTTTTTCCCACTAGGTTTTCCTTAACAAGATTTTTAATGAGGCAAATGTCTTTGAATGGTGGTCATCCAAAGGAGAGTGTTATGAAATATGGATCTTGGGTGGATGCACACTTAAGATGAGTTAGGGTTAGAATTAGGGTTCCTCTCTTATGAGGTTACTTTGTTTTCTTCTCCCCTTATATTTGTACACATAGATAATGAGATAACAAAAAAGCTCTCACTTCTCCCCCTAATCCTCTTTCTCTTAATCTCTCTCTTTTCTAACAGGTTTTTTTCCATTTTTTCCCTCTTTCATTTCTCTACTTCAAAGCATATATAAACAAATACCCCATTTTGTCTCTCGAACAGTTTTTGCTTTTTGCTTCTTTGACCTATATGAAGAGAAGATAAGGAAGAAGAAAATATCAGAGATTCACGATCTTCTTATTTCCTCTGTTTGATCTTTGATTTGGCCTAGTATTCTAAGGTGCTAATAGACTTTTTTGACAAAAGAAAAAGAAGAGATTTTTCACTGTTGTTGAATCCAAATAGCTAGCTTTTAAAGCAAACTAACAACATATTTGGATTCCAAAGTCGACTTAGTAACCGAGTTCTATTTCATACCAGACCATGAAACAAAGACTTCATTAATTGCCTGAAAGGAAATATAAGGATTCAATTTTACTATCATACATAGAAGGGATCTTAAAGACAGCGAGAGTTTCTCGTCAGTAAATCGTTATTAATTAGGAAAAAAATTTGAACAGTTCCTTTTGCTTATGAAATTTTAGTTCTAGCACCACTAGTACCTAATAATCCTAAAGTCCTTATGATACCTCTATAAAATAAAGTTTATTCGAATCAAGTACATGCAAACTTCTAAGTCACCCTAAAAACTCCAGTGAAAATGAAGTTAAAAAATCAATGTTTGAGACAATTCAGTTGTTTTTAAAAGAGTCTATAAATGTGATTCAAAGGAAAAGGTAGAGTAATAAAAGAAGTCTGGCTTATTTTGTCACTAAAGATTCTCAACAGGAGAAGGCCAAATACACCAAATGAAAGTCAAAATGACATATTAAATAGAAGTTTCTTGAAGTAATGTATATGCATCTTCAAGAAGGTTTAAGACAGAAGACATTTTACTCTAATGTATAAGTTAAAATGGTCTTTATATAAACCGAAACAAGCCTACAGATGAAGTATCTCAAATCGAGTGATGTCATTACATTGCTTTGTAGTTAAGGATATGATGACTATTGTATAGACTTAAAAAGATCATTCGGAGAGAATTCAACTACTAGTACTGCTCCTTTTGCCATATAAAGTATTTCGTAGGAGACCTCCTAGCTGCAGAGCCTCCTTTTGGGGTATATGTAGGGCCCATTGTAGATAACATGTTTCCAGCTCAAGTAAATAATTCCAGCATTGGTTGTCTTAAGCTGACACTTCAGACCTTCACAGATGCAGTTTGAGACATAGGTTTCATCGTATTCATACCAACTACCAAGTCCCATGTAAGGTTGTTTTGCATGTTAAAACTCTAGAAGGCTAAAGCCCAAGAAAAGGACCAATTCAGTTAAATTATATCACATATGTAATGCAGTTCCATCCATTGTCTTGAAATATATAATACTGACAAGGCCTGTTTCTTAAGTGTATAGTGCTGCCCCAATAAACATTCAAATTGAGCGATGGCATGAAAGAACTAATTAAGTAGTATATATCATTGGTTGAGCCCAAGTTAATACAGTTTTGGCACAAATTAAGCATGGTACTTAGAGAATCCAAAGTCGATTATATAAAGAACAGGGTCCACTGGAAAGACTCAGTTGGCCTTTTTGGCCCAGTGTTAGAAATCCACCTAAGAATCATTATTCATAAACCGTGTTTGCACATTGAATGATATCTACATGGTGTTTCGTCTAGCTGGGCCTAATAGTAAGACGCCAAACCTATTCATACGAGTAAAGGCCAATATAAGTTTTCATATGGTTTTGTATAATCTCATTGAACAGTAAAGGCAAGGAACACATGAATGTTGGCCCGTTACAGGATCATCTGGGGCCCAATGCTGTTTATTTTTGCTTTTGTCTGAACCTATATTGTAGGTTTCAAGTCCAGAAATCAGAGGCTTATTTGTATTCATCATATTGGGCTAACAGTGGATTGTTCCCATACCCAATTAAGTCCCAAGTTCAGGTCCAGTTTTAAGATCAATAACAAAAGGTAAAAGTGGTGAAGGCCCGCCCTAAAAACCCAGTTTTAAGGTTTTAAGGATGAACTCAATGCACTAAGCTTCATGTTTAGGATAATTGCTAGTTAATCCCATACCCAGATCAATTACAAGCATGACTAGGCTCACTAAGGACTTGTTTCGGCTCCTATCTTAGTCATGAAATTCAAGTCCAAAAGGTGGAGCCTAGTTAATCCAATCTTGGCCTATAAAAAGGAGTAGGGTCACTAAGGATGTGTCCATGTTCTATCAAATCAAGCAATTCAAGTCTAAAACTTTATGTTCAGGTCAATTATAGCACAAGCTTCATAGGGTTACAGATCCCTTGTATTCTAGATTGGATGCATATGCAAGGATTTAGGCCCAAAAGGCAATAAAGTTAAATACACAACTAGCACAATAAAGGGTGCTAGGCACGGAAATGACCCAGGTGGTTAGGGACCACCTGGGTCCTTGCTCCATCTAAATGCTTTTGACATTTTTACATAAATTATTACATATAAATATTGTGCGGTGCGGTGATTAGGTTAGTTATTTTAAAGGACAAGAGGTGATGAGATCAAATCTCACAAGCTATACATTGTACGCTTTACCAAGGTACAATAAGAAAGTCAAAATTGAATGAGATTTTGTCAAAATTGAATCCAAAGCCTTTCAATTTAATATATTATAATTTGTCAAAAATGTGCCAGGATTAAAGGCTAGTTTTTGCTTGAGAAGTTCCATAGTAAGGTCACAGCCTATGCATTATTCCATTTTACTCAATCGACTTTGGACTTTAGAATATTTCAAAAACTATAATCCATAGCATGAAGAAACAGTTATGAATAGTTAACAGGTTTTCCTTTCCCATGAATGATGTGAGCTTATCATGAGTGCTTGCCACTAGAGGGGTTGTCTTTAGGCGATTCAAGGAGAATGAGGTTCTATCTAAAGTTATAGTTTTAAGAACTTTTTTAGTTAATTATGGATGAGTCCAGATCCTCCATCGGCTTTATTTCACGGTGATCGTAAATGGATCACTCACAGTATGCAACATCAGTCCAAAACATGCACAAATCACTTGTCCCCGTTCCCCATCCAATTGAAAAAAATTTAATGTAAGTTTTTTTGGCTGATGTGGTCGACCATGAGTGGCCCACTCACGGTCACCATGAAACAAAGCCAATAAAGGATCTATACTCATTTTGGACACTTATCGACGGGCTTTTCATCAGTGGGTACCTTATAGTTTCCTTAAAATTTGGGAGATTTTTGTTTCTCTTGTAAAGTTAAGTTCTTTCCTGAAGGTAGATCCTCTTCAATAACAAAACTTCATGTTTGTTAAAGATCTAGGGTTATGAATAATGAAACTTCCCCACTATTCAAATATCATAATTTATGTCATATATCTTCCACAAAGATAAAAGCAATTGATGAAATGAATCAAAGATAAAGTAATAGAATCCACAAATAAAGATACTACTAGATTTTTTTTTTTTTGGAAAAACTTAATATTACCACAATAGATATTGCGAAAACTTTTACCCTTCATGCATGCAATAGTTGCATTTAATCGCATTCACTGATCGACAACTATGCTCAAGAAGGATACAACTTTTTGGGATAAAAAACAAAAGTGGATTTGTAGAAGCTGATAATTTTATGAGAAAGTTGAATAGCATTTTAAGTAATTCTATGTTAAAAAAAATGTTAGAATTAAAAAACAATGTTTGAGACAATTCAATTGCTTTTAAGAGAGTCCATACATGTCATTAAAGGACAACGTAGAGTAATAAAAGAAGTCTGGCTTATTTCGTCACTAAAGATTCTCAACAGAAGAAGGCAAAACACACTAAATGGATGTCAAAATGACATATTAAATAGAAGTTTCTTGAAGTAATGTCTATGCATCTTCAAGAAGGTTTAAGACATAAGACATATTTTACTCTAATGTATAAGTTAAAATGGTCTTTGTATAAACCAATAGAAACAAGCCTATAGATGAAGTATCTCAATTTTAGTGACATCACTGCATTGTTTGGTAGTTGAGGATTTGATGACTATTGTATACACTTAAAGAGATCATTTGGAGCGAATGCAACTATTTCTCAAAAAGTCTCTCATAGGTGTTCTTGTATCGAAGTGATCTTTTGGGGAACATTGGAAGTTTCACTGAAATGCTACTTTGGTCATAACGTAATTGCAAAATGCTTACATATGACTGATTTCAATATCCCTAACTGATTGGATATAAATATTCAGGCTTGTGGGTGCACTGATAATAAAATGTTTACCTTCATTTCAACTGCAAAACATTATCAATTCACATCCGAAACAACAGCGACTTGTAGAACTAATCCCACACAACCACCTTTGGGCCCCATTTAATTTTCATGATTTAACTTATGAGCTCTTAAGTTTTTTTTTAATACCCAACTTAAACCAAGTCCCCTATTAAGTCTACAATTGATGGGAGATAAACAATCTTCAATAGATTTTATAACCTTGTTTGATGGAGTGAGAACTAGGCTTTTTTTATTAGTAGAGTTGACCTCCAACTGTATTTTCTTGAGAGAGTTGCTTAAGAGAAGATTAGGTAATTTTCTTGATGACCTGAAGGGCACAAGGTTCAAGTATGAACACAAAAGAAGAGAACAAGATGAGAGAAAGAAGACCAAAAACACAGCAGCCCACCCCCAATGAAAAATAGCACGTTAACTCAGAAGGTCCCTGTGAGCAACCCCATTCAACATCTTAGGATTAATGAACTCAAAACTACTAGAAAAGGCTTTAATATAAAAAATGACCGGGGTCTATAGACCAATCTTCGCGACCACTGAGAGATTGGATAACTTCCTTCGCATCAAATGACACTCAGATTCTAAATAATCGCTTCTTTTTTGCTTTTTCAATGCATAGAAACCCACATGCACTCTTTTGGGAGTCTTATTAGTGGGACCGGATTAAGTCTTACATTAAGTGAGATTATATTCTCTGTTGGCATCAGCCCTGTTTAATCTGACGTGGAACCCGTGGCATGTGGGCCACACGATTTTCTACATTGGCCATATCTAATTACAACCCCATAATCTTAATTGTTCTTTTCCTTTTAAAGTGGGTGAAGAACCTCATATTTGAGAGATCATTCTCCTTGTCCAAGAAACATTCGTTTCTTATAATCATGATTTAACATATTTTAACAGCATAAGAAAACAAAGAGCCGAGGAGTCAGACTTTCAGAGCTAGAATCCTATGTCACAATAAAGCAAATTAGGCAACCAAATCACCAAACAATTGGAATATACAAAGAACAACTTAGAATGTCTAAAGCAGGGGCCCACCATGGATGGAGTACATCTCAAGCGAACAACTGGGCGAATCAGACAAGCAACATCCAAGGGTTAGGATCATCTTATTTTAAGGTCTAGAGCCCACAATTTGGAAAGAATGAGTTGAACCGTACACATGAGTTGTCACCACCTTTTGCTTTGAAGGAGACCAACTTATGATTAACTCAATACTCAATAGAGAAAAGATTAGTGTTGCTTTAGGGACAAACTATCCAGAAAATTTATAATAATGCTTTTGCAATCAATGTCACTGGGCTTAACTAACCATGGTTTTGTTAAGGACCCATTACTGGTTTGGAGTAGTATTTTATTAAAGAAAAGCAGATACCAAACTTCTACTACTTTTTTTATACAAGACTTCAGAAACATGCACTTGGTCTGCTAATGGGCCAAGGTCATGGCCAAAAAGTTGCAGTGACTAAGGAATCCTAGCCAATTAATTATTGATGGCATTAAGAGTATAAGCAGGTCAGGTCTAGATGAACTATAATCCAGAGCCAATCTAATGGTCCTCAGATCAAGACCCAGACCAGAACTTTAAGAATACTCCATTGGGTCTGATATAGTTACCATCTGCATATTATATACGCATAGTACAATTATTTTGAATTATAATGTTGGGGTTTGAGGTGGGTGCATCATCATGGCATTCAGGTTTGCTAGCCACTGGGTCTTGTACTCACTCAACCCATCAGGTCTAACATTGCACTCCACCATCTTTGACTTGGTTCCTGTAGAATCTTGGCCCAAACTTGACCCCATACTGGCTTCAGAAAAGAACCGTGTCCTCTCGGGCCATTTGCTTGCATGGAATTTGAATTTCTAAAAATTCTTGAGGTGAAGGAGGTAAGGTAAAAATCTAGGTGTGACCATTTAACAATCCTTTGTTAAAATTCATTTATCATATATTTATAGGAATTCAATTTCATACAAATAAACGGTCCTCTATTGACTCATTCGACGTTAACGTGACTCAATCTATATAGGAGCGATGGTTAGGAGTATCTAGATATTGTGGTTTTCATCATATGGTCCAATAGATCAACAGTCTGGATGACTGGTTTTGACATAGTAACAGAGTGGCGGAATATTCCTTCTCTATGTAATAAAAATGACAAAGGCAGGTAGTGACTCGTAATAGTGGTTGTCATAATGGTGTGTTATAATAGCAAAGCAATGATAACTTATAATTATTAGAAAAGGCTAACAATTCTTATATAAATAGAAAAAATTTCACCTCCGAGATGACCACATGCTGTGCTCATCCAGTCCATCTTGTGGGGACCTTTTAGGTGCATTTCTATCATTGATGGTTGGATAAGATGGAAAGTTCTCTTTACATGATAGGTCATGCGAAAAAACAGTCTCATCATATTATTTTAATTCTTGATTTAAGAGCTTCAAAATTTAATAATTTTTAATAAATCTTTTTTTTACTAAAGTTAACAATGAGTAAAAGTTCGATCTATAAGCATATATATATATATATATATATATATAGAGGAACAATATAGAAGGATTGGAATACTGATTTTGACCAAATGGGTTGATCATTGTGCCACATTAGGGGTGAACCAATTCGATCTAATCACATTGTATACCGTTGGCTTGAAACACAATATAAACTCTTGTTAAGAGCTGTAAATCTTTCAACCCATAACATCATTAGATCATCTGATTAAAGTAATAATTGACCAACCTATAATATATATATATATATATCGCCATTCCGTCCCATCTCGTTGTTGGATGTGTAGGAGCTCATCATGCCACATCTCATC
The DNA here is from genome assembly GCA_012931725.1 of Litsea cubeba. Taxonomy (NCBI): domain Eukaryota; kingdom Viridiplantae; phylum Streptophyta; class Magnoliopsida; order Laurales; family Lauraceae; genus Litsea; species Litsea cubeba. The sequence continues at coordinate 17,550,054 of CM022955.1, read as the reverse complement.
CCATTTACGGTCTCTCATATCTCAATTTTTTTTTAATAGGATTCAACTTGGTGAATGGTGGTGTTGACTGTTGAGAGTCTCAATCCTAGACGGCAGAGGAGAATACATGGGACACGAATATCATTACATATAATGCCATTGGAATCGCAGCTGTGTACCATGCAAATGTCATTAACAAATGTCACAAGTATTGCTTATATTCAGAAACTATTATGGTTTGGGCATTTTCATTTTCATACAGGGTGGCCAACAATAGGAGACCAAGGACAATTTGTTGCTTGTCACTTCGATGTTAGGTCCTATTCACGCCACCCTTCAAAAGTATTGAGTGGACCGTGGACCGTTTAAGGTTGAATTCAAAATAAACTCTTAGGGCCCGTTTCTTTACTAGAATTTCTGGAATTCATGTCTAGAGGCTGTCTGGGATTTTCAAATGCTGGAATTCTGAAATGCTACTAAATTCTGACATTTCTGAATTCCCTGTTTCTTTTATACCTGAATTCTTACCTGAGAATTTTTGAATTTCTAAATTTTCTGAATTCCTTGTTTCATAACTATAAGGATTTCTGACTATAATTTCTCTTGTATGCATTTTAATATACCAATTTAAGTTTAAAGTATCCATGAATGTATTTATATAACTCAATACGCACATGGGTTTTCTCTGTAAACAAATGGGCAGTTCAACTGGACCCAGGCCTAAGCATAGCCCAAGCCTACATCAGCCCTTCTCTCCCACACGTGTCTTCACAGATCAACAAATGGGATAATCACAAGACAAGTGGCCCACTTTGTTAATATCTATCACCACGTGGCCTTTCTCTGCAAAACCACCCAGATGGGTATGAACCCTTCCCTTCAGGACTTGTTATGCAACAAGAACCGAAAAGACCATGGGCTTCCCCTCTTTCGATTGTCTTCTTTTTCTTCGATTGGGTTCTACAATAGGGGAGACGAGGCCCTGTTGTCTTGTCCTTCTCCGATCGAGCAAGACCGGCGACGCGCGGCTGCGCGGCAGTGTGTGGCTCCGGCGACAGCGTCTCTTCTTCTCCGGCCACTGCGCGCTCAGTGTCGACGTTCTACAGCTTCCTCCGGTGTTCTTTGTCCGGTCAGAAACGAACCAAGGCTTCTTCTCTCCAATTTCTGGCATATGGGTCGCTGCCATTTGATTTCTCCAATCAAACCCATGTTTGAAATTGGCCAGAGACGGCTCGTCGAAGTGGTTTCCAGCGGTTGGGGAGGAGGGGTTGGTTAGAGAAGCTCCATCACTGGCTGGAAAACTATATTGTTTGGATTGGTGGTTATGATATGAGATGGTTGATGCTGCCGGAGTTTTTGTGAGGCTTCCCAGAATTCCAGAATTCTGAAATCCTCTTGGGGAGAGCTGGCATTTGGAAATGCTACTTTTTAAGCATTTGGAAATGCTGGAATTCTAAAATTCCTAGAATTCTAATAAGGGAACAATGAATTCCTGACAGGAATTCCGAAATTCCCAGACACCCGGAATTCCTGTCAGGAATTCTTACAATGAAACAGGGCCTTAGGTTTGTTTCTTTAGTGGAATTTCTGCTAGGAATTCATTATGTCCAGAAATTTTTGGATATGATGTGACAAGTTGTCCCCTGAAATTTCTGAATTCCATGTTCCTTTACTGACATTTCTGGATTTTAGCCACCTATTGACCTTTGGAAATTCAGGAATTCCACTCCGTATGCATTTTTGTGGAATTCTTGGATGCTCAAGCCCAAAGGGGCATCTAGGAATTCCACTTTGTCTGAGAATTCAAAAATTCCCCAGACAGAAATTCCTGCAATTATAGCAAAGAAACATGCCCTTAAACTTACAAAACCATTAAACATTAATGTTAGGATTTTAATCATATGATCATCAAATCTTGTCAATGTGGCCTCACCCCAAGTCTAGAAAGGGATCTTTCTCTCCCAACCTTCCCCGCAACTACTCATCAATCAAGGTGGGCCCCACAAACAAGTTGCTATCTCTATTTCACGTTTGCGCACATATGTAGAAAATTGTTTTCACGTACATTTTTCTCTTCCACAATTTAAAAATAAAACTCAATGGGAAAAGCTTTTTCCCATAATAACATAGAATTTAGCACACTTTCATGTATTTTCTCGTAAAAAAGCAATTGTACAAATTAAATTTTATTATAAAACAAAGAAAACGCTTCTACAAGCCTCACTTAAAAGGAATAAAATGGTTCGTAAAGACATGGCCTCATGTTGTATAGCACAACTCTCCTCAAACCTTATTACTGCTCTAATAATCAAATTATCACCTTGACATAGGTTGTTAACAAAAGGAAAATACGGTCAATGGTCCAAACCAAAATTTGAAAAAAGTGAACTGTACGGCTGTGATTGTTCGACAAAATCAGGTTTTAGGGTTCTAGCCCATGCTAGTAATAATTACCACAATTCCAAAAGTATGAACGGCCCCTCCATGTGCGTCATGTACGATAAAAGCACCAACGCGGATATTTAACGTGTACCACGTCAGAGCCTGCCTCCCATAAGTGGATAAAAAATTAAAAATCTTGAAATCTGAGTTGGGTCGGCTCAGTACCTTTCCAAGTCTTTCTGAGTCGAAAGGTCAATGCTCTAAAAAGGGAAATGGTATAAGAAATATACAGGGATTGTGAACTCAAAATCAATTGATGATCACAATAGCAAGTTCAACCTTTCTTTGGGGGCCCAAGGCTAGCTAGGTGGAAGGTCACAAATGGATAATGCAGTTTGATTACTTATGATCTGTGCATTAAAGTTAAGTGATGTTTACATCCATTTAATCAAAATCATGCAAAATAAACAGTTACATTTATTCTGAGGCGATCATGAGATTGTTCATTGTTGTGATCATCATTGAAGCGATATGTCATTGATTTTAGAATGCTCGTGAGATGGATGTCGTCAATTGCGGATCTAAGATTTTCATTTGGGTGGTGCGGTATATGGTCAAGTGATAAAGTTAAATAATAAAATTAAATATTTTAATATCTTATCTAAAGAATTTCTAGAATTAGTCGCACCCGCGTGGTAACACTTGGCTCCGCCACTGATGTTGTTGATGAACAAAATTACCATATGGCTAGCTATATGCAATCTCTGTGCAAAAATTTCTTAAACGACCATCATGAATGTAGTTAGCGATAAATGGGTCCATAAGATGATGTTCAATTGGTGGGACTTCATCATACTTTATATCTAGTGCTTACAGGTGCACAATGCGTGCATTGTGCATGCGTGCGCACGTGGTTATGGGCCCACCCGGGGTCGTGATCGAGGAGGACTTTAAGATATGGGTGAGACCTATCTAACTACCTAGTTTGGATCACATTCGATCATCTATATCCATGCCCCACAAGTTTAATAGTGTACAGCCTATTTGGCTGGGTGTGCAGTTGATCCAACAATGTACAGCTCATTCTGAAGGATCCAGACCAAACGGAACGAGTGTACTATAGGCTTTTTTTTAATGGTCCACTCGGTTGGACCCTAGTGGGCCCCACTGCCGATGTTGCGCACCGGACGCACCTGATAACTACACTATATATATGAGAGAGAGAGAGGGGGGGGGGAATGTTCATGTGCATCCATATCCCCACCATAGGGTGCAGAGGGACACTTACATGATTGAAAATATTCATTTGCAGAAGAGGAAAAGCAATGTATCTTCATATACAATAGAGGAATGTTCAAGTATAAAGAGGAAATGCCATGTAAGTATCCCTCACCCCATGGTGAGGGATGGATGCACATGAAACCTTGATTGTTCTTGAGTTTTTGTTGAGTTGTAAGTGTTTTGAGTTTGTCATGAGTCCTCTTAGAGTTTCATTGAGTCGAGTTGACTAACATAAGTGGAGTGGATTACTATACTCTAAATTAGGCTGATGTTGTGGAGCTCACATTTCCTGAACCCAATTGTTGACCCTCCATCCATGATGTGAAAGTGAGTGTGCTCAATTATCACATTGTTTGAGCAATACTCACCTTGGTGTTTCAATTCACTTCATCAATGAATATCGCATTCAATGAGTTCCTAATTGATGTGCTCTCTCCCCCCCTCCCCTTCCTTCCTTCGCTCTTATTTGTTTTCTTCTTCTTTTCTTTTCTTCGTAGGGTTATGTAGGTAGGGTTGAGTTGACTTGATTGCAGGTTAAAGTCACCGAACTAATTTTAAAGATGGATTTGATAAGGGTTGGACTTCAATCCATAGACTCATATGTTAAAACAACCCATTTTATGTGACCCAACCTGTTCGTCACCCTATATACTTGCACGTGTGTATATACATACATTGGATTGTCCAGATGTACAACATATATTTTTACTTAATAAAATTGAGTTTTGCTAGCATAAAGACTATTTCCATCGTGATTGTGAAAATGTTAGAATATGTGATGTGCGGAATTAAGGTGGGGTCATTGCATGGCCCACCTTAAAAGTAAAGTTTTTGATCGACCATTTATCAAAATAATCACTTCAAATCAGTGTTAGGTATATGGGCACCAACGATCTACCACTGAGAGATGGCTTCAAACAGTGTCCGCCTCAACTCATGAATTGGTTTTGGGCAGCTTAGTGGGGTGTTAATAATACGGTATCAGAGCACCTAGTCAAGGGTTCAAGCGCTCCCAGCATAGTTGGTGGGGCCCGGGGGTGTATGAGCACCAACAATCTACCACCAAGAGTAGCCTCAGCTCGAGAAGTGCTTAACTGCCGCCCTTGCTAATTGATTTTGAGATAAGTGTTAGATCAGTGGGGGAGTTACCCGTAAGAGACCAAAAGCAAGAAACCTTCTATGACCATTGGCTTTCATTGAGGCCTATCTCCTAATATATTGTCTATTCTGCAAACCTTCATTTAAACAATGGAGCCATTGAGCCATTCCTCCATCCTTATCTCATAGACGCAATAACAAGGACAAATGAATTGTTATTACCTTCACGTCTTACTTAATATAATATGATAATTAATAAGAAGTAACACTTCATAGATAGAAAGGCACTCGCTTACTGTTGGGTCCACCTAGATGCATGAAAAATAAAGGACGCACAACATTCAAGAAATCCTCAACCTTTGTTGTTCATAAAATGGAACCACCTTGAATTAAAGGCAATATATTAAAAAAAAAAAAAAAACTATAAGGCTGCCATGCAGTAGGGCTGAACAAAACCGGACCGGACTGGATTTGTGGTTAGTGGTACAAATCCGGTCCGGTCCGGACCGGATTTAGAAAATCGGTTATATTCGGTCCGGTCCGATCCCGGCCTTTTGGGACCGGACCAGACCGGACCGGATTTATTAATATAAATAAGAATTTTTTTTTATTTTTTTAATACAAACATAACACTTTCGGAGTTCATTAGCTCCAGCGACTGTGGAGGCCCTCGTTTGCACCCATAATTGATTGAGGCTTGCGGATGAAAAGGAACTAATTAACATCAAAGAAACTTTGGATTGTATCGAGAGTTATGACATGGATTCCAGTAAATAAAATGTGTTTGTAATTTTAATTCTCTTTTTATTTTCTCTATGCTTTACTTAATTTATTTGTTTTTAACATTTATTGACATTTAAACTTGCAGAAATGGCAAGCAATAGCACAGCAGCAAGCGGACTTGGGACATTAACTACCGACAAGACTTGAGGAAGAGACTCATTTGGGACATTTGCAAGCTTTTTAGTTTGTTAATGTATTTGTTTGTGCGTGTTTGAGACATTTGTATTTTGACTTATGGTGCTTAATTTTTTGAAACATTTGCAACTAATTTTTTATTTTAAGATGTGAGCTGAAAATGAAAAAAAAAATAAAAGCTTAGGAAAAAAAATGAAACTAGTCTGGACCACTTATAAATGGTCTACCCGGACCGTTTTGAACCGGTCCGGTCCTTCATTTTAGGCACAACCGGAAATCCAGTCCAATCGGATTCTGGTCCAAAAATCGGACCGGATTTTCGGTTGTGCAGCCCTACTATGCAGGACTCTCATTGGATACCAAAAGTAATGAACCGTCTACTGCAATTGCCTTTCATCGAGGCCTATATTTAAATATATTTTCTATTTGGCAAACCCTTATTTGTACAATGGAGCTATTGAGTCATTCTCCATTCTTATCTCACGACCCCAATAATGATAAGGATAGATGGGTTGTTTTCATCTCACATCTTTCTTAATAAATTTAATAAAAATAAGAAGTAATGCTTGATAGCCCTAAAGGTTCTCGTGTACCATTGGCTCCACCTGGATGTATGATAATCAAAGGAGGTACAACATTTTAAAAATTTTCAATTTCTTATGTTTATAAAGTGGAACTACCTTAGATTAAAGGTGGGACCAAGCTTCTACACTGTTGCCATATTAGACTTCCGTAGGAGACCAAAAGCCCGAACCTTCTACAACAATCGCTCGAGACTGATCTTTATATACATTGTCTATCCAACAAACCCTCATTTGTACAATGGACCCATTGGGCCATTCCTACATCCTTATCTCGTTGTCATAACAACAACAGAGATAGATAGATTGTTCTTACCCTCACGTATTTCGTAATAAATATAATAACAAATAAGAAGTAACTTTTCAAAGCTCTAAGAAACCCAGTTATGTTTGGGTTCACCTGGATGCATAAAAATCAAAGGAGATCCAAAGATTTCCGGTCCTTATTGCTCATAAAGTGGAATCACCTTGAAATTATAAGTGGAACAAAAAATCTTATACAGCAGCCACGCAAGACCTCCATAGGAGATCAAAATCAATGAACCTTCTACAACCATCGACTTTCATTGACGTTTAGCTTTTAATATAGTGTTTATCCAACAAACCTTCATTTGTACAATAAAGCCATTGAGTCATTCCTTGTATTCCTTATCTCATAGTTGCAATAATGCCAACGACATATAAATTGTTCTTACTATCGTATTTTTCATTGTAATTATAACAATAGACAAGAAGTAGCGTTGATCGCTTACTGTTGGGTCCACCCGAGGCATGAAACTCAAAGAAGGCATAACATTCCAAAGATTCTCAGTCTGCCAGGTTAGGAGATTTGATCTCATGACCGTGAGATCTTGCCTTTTTTAAATAGCTAAGTTAAACACTACACCACACAATACTCACATGTAACTATTGGTCAAAATAATGTCAAAAGTAGTCAGATGGAGTGGGACCCTAGCTTTGTGGGGTCATGCCCGTGCTTAGTACTGGATATTGTGCTAGTCTTAAATTAAGGGCGTGACAGAAAACTCTACACAGTAGTCGCACAGGATTCTGTTAGAGACTAGAAGCAATGAACCTTCTACAACCATCGACCTTCGTTGACCTATCTTTTAGTATGTTGTCGTCTAGCAAACCCTCATTTGTACAATTAATCCATTGAGACATTCCTCCATCCTTTTCTCAAAGCCCCAATAACAACAAGGATAGAAAGATTGTTCTTACCTTACGTCTTTCTTAGTAAATATAACAATAAATTAGAATTAACGTTTCACAACCTTAAAGATACCTACAGATTGTTGGAACCAGTGATGCATGAAACTCAAAAGAGGCACAACATTCAAAAGCTTTTAAATCCATGTTAGTTCAAAAAAGCAAGATTACCATAAATTAAAGGCGTGAAAAAAATAATTCTACGTACACTACTACCACGTGGGACTTTCATAAGAGACCAGAAGTAATGGATCTTCTGTAGCCATTGACTTCCATTGAGACTTATCTTTTAATATATAGTCTATCCAATAATCCCTCATTTGTACGATAGAGCCACTAAACCATTCCTCCATTCCTTATCCCGTAGTCATAAAACGACAAAAAATAAATAAGCCGTTCCCACCCTCGCATCTTACACAATAACTATAATAACATATAAGAAGTAATATTAAAAGCACCCACTTACTTTTAGGTCCAATTGGATGCATGAAAAACGAAGGAGCCGGAAATCTCAAAAAGTGGTTTTCCACAACAAATTCAAGTAATAAAAACATTCCGTTCTGTAAGGTCTAATTTTGATTGGTCCGATGACTGGAGGTTAGCTCGGCAATCCGACCTACGGAGGTCGACTCAGCCCGGCTTATCAATGGCGAGGTCGGCAAAGGAGACCTCCCTCCTTCTTCTTGACCTGAACATAATTTTCTACCTGTATCATAGAAAATCACCGTGAAGACTATGTTTGTTTTCATTCTTCTCGCACGCGTGATGTCTCTTGATAGTATTCCTGTTTCAAAGAAAAAGATAGTGAAGACTTGATCAGGTGGTCCGACCGAGAATCCTCCGATGCTTAAGTTAGCCTCTGGAACCGTGTTCTCGTTCTGATTAGAGTTGTGGTTCAGAAATTGCCTACCCCTTTCTCTGATCTCTTTTTCCCCTTTTATCTCTTCATCTCTTGATTCTTTTCATCTTCTCTTCCCACGTTATCCTTCTTTCTTGCGCACGTGTACTCTTCCCCATCATTGAAGGCGGTAACTGTCAAGGTTATGGATCATTTTTCTCCTCCACTCAGGGCTCCATTTACTCTTCTTCATGCCAGCCGTTAGTGGTCATCATTTCCACTAAGGTATGTGAGAAGATCATGGGATGTTTCTTTTCCCATATTTCTCTCTTCTGCCAGCTGCCCCAGCACCTTTCCCACTAAGGTATGTGAGAAGATCATGTAATATTTCTTTCCTCCACAATTGCCCCCCAAGCCCCTATTTTTCTTTTCCATTTTCCGATAAGAAAGGGGGGTCTGGCTTTGAAAGAGATATCTTGTTTCCACCGCCACTGTCGGTTCTTTCTGAACTCTCTTTTGGTCCTAATGCTTGCATCGTCATGACTAGCTATTAGTTAAAAAAGAGATCAGTGCAGCGTACCTTGTTTGGGCTCTTCCTAGTTAGGTTTTTATCCTTTGGCATGAAGTAGTGGGTCCTATGTTGCCCTTTAATTGCTAGGCCTTGACCTTATTTCTGTGAGGTTGTCCCTGATAGAGAATGCTCTACCACAGATCCTCTATCCTTGGCACAAGAATATTAGCAAGATACAAACTATCCAAATTCTTTGGTCAAGATACAAACTTTCCAAATTCTTTGGTACAAAGAAGATTAAAACTTTGACTCCATTCTTGGCACAAGAACATAAACCACAAAAGTCTTATAATTGATAAAAGCTGATGAATTCTTTGGTACAAAGATCAGAAATATAATTTCTTCAAATTTGTCATGTTCCATGGCCTTGCCGATGCTTTTCCTTCAAGTTTTTCCAAATGACAAGCTTTTGTTTCTCCAGCCGAGGTGACCCTGTATGGTCCTTCCCAGGTCGGACCTAGCTTGCCGTGACTGGGGTCTTATACGGAGTCCGAGCAAAACATCGGAGCTCTGATTGAGTAGCCGAACTAAACTACTCTGCTCGTCCTCAGATATAGATGATCCAATCATTCAGTACTGCTCCTGATCTTCTTCATTTACCGAAACCTTTTTCAGCTCCTCTACGGCCTCGTTAATCAGATCAGCAATTTGATCTCCGACCTCTGGCTGACTTAACTGTAATTGCTATTTTTGATCGGCCTTTCTATCCGAGCATTTGTGCTTTTCGCCTTTCCTTGGATTACCGCGATCAGACAGCTTTTGGATGCTACTTGATCTCCTCTGATTTTCGTGGTTCCTTTTACTGTCGGGAAGCGGATTATTTGGTGATAGGTCGACGGCACAGCCCTCATGCGATGAATCCATGTCTGCCCCCATAATGGCGTTGTAGGGAGATGACACATCCACCACTAGGAATTCCACAACTTAGCGGATGGGACCTGTATCGACCTGCACATTTACCACGCCCATCGGGTGCATAGCTTGGCCACTGAACCCAACAAGGGTATCGAGGTCGGCCTTAAATCTGAGTGCTTCAGGCCGAGCTTATCAAACAGCTCGGCAAGCATAATTTTTGATGCGCTTCCCAAATCTATGATCATCCTCCGTACACCATACCCCTGTACTCATAAAGTTAGTACTAGGGCACCATTGTGGAGCTGGACCATATCTCGCAAATCTTCATCTGAGAACAAGATATTCGCTTTCCTTCGCCCATACTTGTTTACTATAGTCGGCTCGGTGCTCATCTAATACACCTTTTTCAAGTGTGCAGCCCTCTTTCTCTAGGTCCTAACTGATTGGGTCTTTAAAGATCATCAACGCCCCTTCAAAGGCCGCTCTTGTGGGTTTGGTACGACCCGTTCTTCTATCAGAGCCTTCTCTGAACTCCCTCCTACGCCGAGCGGGTCCATTTCTGCTCGGGTATGTTTAGGTCTTCTTCTAGCTTTATGAAATTTTCAATCAGTTCCATCAGCTCTCCTTGTGTGGTCGAAGATCGCTTTGTCAACGATTGGCGAAGCTAACTCTCCTTCAGCAGCCCGAGCTTGAAGATTGCCACAGCTACTTGTTCGTTAGTCCCTTTTACCTCATTATAGAGGTGCCAGTAACGAGTGCTGAACTCCTTCAAGCTCTCTGAGCTCTGCTTCTTAAGAGACAGCAACGCCCCAATGTCCTCGGGCTGCTTGGAATTTGTTATATAACGAGCAACAAAAGATCCAACAAGCTCCCAAAAGCTACAGATCGACCTCGGCTCTAAGTGGGAGAACCATTTCAAGGCTAGGTCTGCCAAACTCGAGGGGAAAACCTTGCAAATCAGTGGCTAATCCCCTATCCACAATGCCATGGAATGTAGGTAGTGCTAGACATGGTCGGTCCTCAGCTTGGGAGTTGAGAATCGCCGAGGTGGGTCAACTTTTTCTATCTCTTTTGAAAAGGGAGATATTAAGTTCTGTGCACTTCCCAAGTACCTTGCTTCGGTCAGATTCTCCGAAGACTTCTGGTTTGCTAACGCCTACTCGATGAGGGCCTGTACGTTTTCCTCGGCAAGCGCCCTTGGAATTGTTTTCTTTCTTTGAACCCATCTGTTTTTAGCGCCCCGTGTTAGGACTTCTTTCTCCTCCTCTCTTGGAAGTCGGGAGCATGAATTCCTACTCCCTTCATCTCCTGCTCTGGCCTTAGCTTGAATCCGCCAAGCTTTTGATTTAGAATGGTGATTTTTAGGCCCCCGTACATCGGTGCTACCTCAACGCTCTATTATTCGAATTTTATGAGTGGTTTTCGAACCTTTCCGAGCGTCCTCCGCACTCGGGGGACATCCCTGCACCTCCTTTGCTGCCTCCAATTCCAGCAGCAGACAGTTGAACTTTTCCTTTTGCTGCTTTATTCCTTGTGTCAGGTCCCGAACAGCTTCTTTACAAGATTGTTCTAGGCGGACAAATACGTCCCGCGATTTAACTAGTGTCTGGTGTGCATGGCCCTACTTCTGGTGGGGTTCTCTTTGTAGTTTATCTACAGATGGTGAGTCTATGGTACAGCTTGAATTAGCGCGGAAAACTTCTAGATCCGTCCTTTCTTGCCTGGAAAAGGGACGGTCCGGTCATTGTCAGTATATGGTACATATCCGACATTTGGACTACTGGAGTGTTTGACTACAGGATCCTTTCCCGGGTGTCTTTTTTGCCCTTTGACCTGGGTTGCCTCTATTTGAGATTGAGAGCGTCCAGCTTGGTGCTGTGATCCGAGACCAAGCTCTTGGTCTGCCATATTTCTCAGCAAGAGGAAGCGTTAGTGGATGATTTTCTTCTTTCGCTTTCCATAGACGGCGCCAATTGTAAGGTCTAATTTTGATTGGTCCGAAGACTAGAAGTTAGCTCGGCAATCCGACTTACGGAGGTCGGCTCAGCTCGGCAATCAGACCTACGGAGGTCGGCTTAACTCGACTTATCGATGGCGAGGTCGGCAAAGGAGACCTCCCTCCTTCTTCTTGACCTGTACAAAATTTTCTAGCTACCTGTATTATAGAAAATTACCATGAAGACTCTGTTTGTTTTCCTTCTTCTCGCACGTGCGATGTCTCTTGATAATATTCTTGTTTCAAAGAAAAACACAGTGAAGACTCGTTTTGATTAAAGTTGTAGTTCAGAAATTGCCTACCCCTTTCTCTAATCTCTTTTTCCCCTTTTATCTCTTCATCTCTTGATTCTTTTCATTTTTTCTTCTCACGTTATCCTTCTTTCCTGCGCACGTTTACTCTTCCCCATCATGGAAGGCGGTAACTGTTAGGATTATGGAGCGTTTTTCTCTTCCATTCAGGGCTCCATTTACTATTCTTCATGCCAGCCGTTAGTGGTCATCATTTTCACTAAGATATGTCGGAAGATCGTGGGATATTTCTTTCCCTATTTTTCTCTCTTCTGTCAGCTGTCCCCAGCACCTTTCCCACTAAGGTATGTGAGAAGATCATGGAATATTTTTCCTCCATATATTTCATCCATCAAATGAACTTAACCCTTGAGTTTCAACTTTCAAAACAGATAAGTGACAAGTTATTGTAATAAAAATTGAAGAGTTTAAAGGCCCCATTCTGAAAATTGGAAAAACTAAAGAAACGGAAAAAAAAAAAAAAGAAAGTTAGAATCATCCGGAGAACTTTCCCTTCAAAATAGAAATAGCAACTCCCACTTCCCCTTCCTCGTACCAGAATCCTCTTTATAAGCGTTACTCGACCTTTATAAAAAAATAAAAATAAATACACAGGTCATTTCTCTTTTCAGTCAATGTCAAATGCGACGGGTCTCACAACAACCCGAATCTACCCAAGTGTACGTCATTACGTAATTACATTGGCCTTCTCCCTCGCTCGGTCGGGTCCACACAACCCGTTTGGTTTTCGCGGACAAATAAACCAACCGTGGGGCCCACCACCACTGCATTTCACGTTCAAAGCGGACGCCTTTAATCATTAGCAGCTTCGAAAGTGCGCTTCGCTACCGAGACACAGACACAGACACAGACACATCTTCCTCTCTTTTCCTTCTTTCCTTCCTCTTTGCTTTTTCCCCTCCCTCCTTTTCAAAAAGCCATTCATTCCTTCATTTCCTCTCTCTCTCTCTTATCCCTCTTACCTTTTTCTTCTCTTCTTCTCCTCCTCATCCTGTCTTCAGAAGTAGGAGAAGAAGAAGAAGAAGAAAAGCAACAGCTGCAGAAATCGGATCGTCTTCCTCAAATCTTTCTGCAAGATTTGTAAGCGAAAACCACTTCTTCTTCTTCTTTTCTTCTTGGCCATTAGCATTGTTTCTTTTTTACTTGTTTCTGGGTGAAAGAGAAGGGAGAAAGTTAGGGTTTGCATTTGCTTATTTTACTTGCACCGAAGTCGTAGATATGGTGCGCTTTTTTTTTTTTTTTGTTCTTATAGAAGATTTTCTTTTTCTTGTTGATGTCGAGTGTGGGGAGAGAGTTTTGGGAGAGAAAGATGGTTTCTTGTTTAGGGGTGTTGGGTGAAATGTGGGTAAGTGTTAGGAATTTTAAGAGCGGTTTGGGAGAGAAAGATTTGTTTGGTTTCTTGTTTAGGGGTGCTGGATGATATGTGGGTTAGTGTTGTAATTTTTAGAGCGGTTTGGGAGAGAGATTTGGTGGCGAATAGTTGGAATTTGAGAGAGTAGTTTGGGAGAGAATGGTTTCTTCTTTAGGTGATTTGGGGTGGGATGAAATTTAGGGGAGTAGTTGGAATTTGAGAGCATTTTGGGAGAGAATGCTTTTTTTTTTTTTGGATGAAAAGTAGGCAGCAAGTTGGGAGTTGAGAGCATTTTAGGAGAGAAGATTTTTATTTTCTAGGCGTTTTGGATGGAATGGAGGCGAATTGGTGGGATTGGAAATTGGAAATATGAAATTTGCATCCTTGCCTTTTGTTCTCACAGACTTGGCATTTTTATCTGTATGCGTGCATGTGAGTATTTTTCTTTAATTATTTTATTTTGTCGATACAATCAAGCTCTGGTGTTCCAGTGGAATTAAATTTTGATCTGAATGCAGTGTCAATTATGAGCACTCTTTTGTTGGTATTTTTAATTTTTTTTTTCATTTAGGTATTTTTGTTGTGTGTTTTTTGTTCCGTTGCACAATGTCGCTCTGTTCATGATGGTGGTGATGATGGCATGTTGAAAAGCTGGGCCCCACTAAGGATGGGGGGGAGCAGTTTGAAGATTACAGTTATAGCCAGGTCATTTGGGCAGGGATCGTCCATTGGATTGTTCCAAAAGAAATAATTGGTGATCCAGAATTAATGGGCATAACATGCAAAATAAAATGGATGAGATCTTCCAATCAATTATGAATTTTGCGCTATGGTCCATTCACAATGGGGCTCACTGTTGAATGACTCAGACTGACACCCATATACTCCATATATACTGTGGGTGAGCTGTGTTCATTCAAGAAATAGTGGCAAACTTATGTAGTATATATATATATATATATTTTGTTTGGTATTTAGAACGAAAAGTAGGTGAGAAATTAATTGGGTCTGAAATTGCAAATTGACATTCACAGTTCATGTCCTTTCTTTTTGATACCAATCGTGGGTTTTAATTTTTGTTTGGTATCTACACACAGCAAACGGCTCTTTACACACTGCATTTTTTTTTAAAAAAGAGAAAATAAAAAAATCCCTAAACTACCCTTTGCACTAACATGTTCGGCCCTTAGCGGCCAAACAAATCGAGTTTGTTTGGCCTTGTGTGGCCAAACGAATCAGATTCGCCAATAGTTCATCTTCAATAGCAATTTACATCTCTTAATTTGCTTCTCCATTTGCTTGTCGCTATTGAAATCTTCGAAAACCACCATTTGCTTGTCCATTACTTAAAAATCACAAATGACTAGTGTAGGGACCAGCCCAAGCGGCTGGCCTTTTTGTAGGGGGAAGGATTTTGGGCCCGCCCGGGCCTACGTGGGTCCCGGGCCCCCCACAGGGCCTATTGTATACACTTCGGGAGACGGACTCCGTAATCATGCATTTGTCCCAGGGTGCACTTCAGGAGACGGACTCCCTAATCATGCATCCCAGGGGCCTCCCCAGAGTCGAACCCGAGACCTCTCGCTTTAAGAGATAATCTGGGAGACTTCCGGTACCACTTGGGCTAGGCCCCTGGGATGCATGATTAGGGAGTTCGTCTCCTGAAGTGCACCCTGGGACAAATGCATGATTACGGAGTCCGTCTCCCGAAGTGTATACAATAGGCCCTGTGGGGGGCCCGGGACCCACGTAGGCCCGGGCGGGCCCAAAATCCTTCCCCCTACAACTAGGAATGAGAGATGAATTAGGTTGGCGAGACAGGGAGGGGTAGGGGGAGACTGGGAGAGGGAAAGAGGGAGAGGAAGGGGAGACGATGGGCTGGCAGCAGGCGGCGACGAGCAGGGAGAGGGGTCGGTCGCAGGCAGAGGGTGGTGAGGTCGGGCAGAGGGGGCGGTAGGCTGGCAGGGAGAGGGAGGGGGTAGTTTAGGAACTTTTTTATTTTTTAATTTTTTTTAAATGCAGTGTGTGTTGAGTCAGTTGCGGTGTGCAGGTAGCAGCTCTCTTTTAGTTATGGTATTCAGCCAGTTGGTACCAGCAAGGCACGGGCGTGTTGGTCTTAAAAAACCACAAAAGAATTCTAAAAACTAAAAAAAAAAAAAAATCCAAATATGATAAACATGCTAAAAATGTGTAAATCAATTATAGAGATGTTTAGTTTTTCTTCAGGCTAATGCAATGTTCATCACCAACTTTAGCTAATAGAAGGATAATTTAGAATACACCGAGCACCAACTTACCAATATATAATAACTATTGGTAACATAATACTCATAGTAACATTAAAATAACTAACCAAAACCATGATATTAATTAAGGGTTGGGGGCTTGGGCCCATAGGAGCAACCGATTTTTAAGTTCCAAATTAAGTTCTAAGGATTTGGCCCAGGATAGATTGGAATGGAGAAACATAATTCATGTAGCTGACCTCAGTATAGTTGGGACAAGACTATGATGACGATGATGATTGAGTTGTAATTTGGCTTGAGCATATCTTCATCTTCATTAGCATAATCTCTACTTATTGGATAATTAAGAAAATTCAATGATGGATAGGATGTTTTAAATTATTAAACAACTCCAACTTCATCATCATACTGATACATCCAATGTAGCATTGACCATCAATCTTATTCTGTTCACCACTACACTAGTACTACTTGCAGGCCCAATTAATGATGTAAGAATTTGTTTGGGTACCATGCTGGTACTTGAACCTTTTAATTCAAAGTTCAAGCTGAGAGGAAAAATGAAAAAAAAAAAAAGAGTTTCTATATATATATTGGTTGATTAATTGTTTGACTCAATTCATACTTGCCCATGGCATGCTGTACCATTCCGTGTTGGTCAGTGCTGGTCTGAGCCTGTCGGTGCTGGTCTCGTGCTCCTTAGTGATGGTCCAAGCCAGTTGGTGCCAATCGGTACTGGCACCAAGTCGACCTGGTGCTGGACGAAATGTCAAACCGCCCTTTCATTTGCTATATTTTAATTGAGCATAGAAAAATGAGCAAAACCTCTTAAAAAAGCGGGGACTTAAATATAATGTATAAGGTTCCGCAAACTTACTGCATTTATTATGTGTAATGTATCTTAATCGTTGCATTTTTGTTGATGTGATGAAAGTTTCTTTATTCTTTTGTTTCCTGTTTTAGATAGTCTCAAGAGCAATGCTGTTTTGAATATCTCATCTTTGGATGTAGCAAAAAAAAAAAAAAAGAATATCTCATCTTTGGCTTGGTCGTTTAAATGCCCATTATTGTGATACAGTCATAGTGCTAATATAAAATCTTATTATGACCAATGAGAGAGACTACAGCTTGTGCTTCCACAGCTGACAGCTTGATAGGTCAACCAAGTTCCATTCACTTGGATGCATGCCAAAATGGATATGCTAACAGCTAAATTATGTATCATGTAGACAAGAGCCCTTAGCACAGTAGAAGGTGCTCATTGTTGCTACCTAAAGGTTTTGGGCTTGAGTTGTGTCACCACTAAAAAATGAGCCCTATTAAGTGTGCAGCATTGCCCAAATGCTGCATCGATTGAATGATCCTAGTCATCCAATTTTTGTCCATCATGTGGGTGGAAGAACTGGTTCGGGTCTTTTGATCAATTAAAAAAAGCAGGCTATATTATTTTCAAAAAAAAAAAAAAAAGGCAGGCTATATTCATCTGCAGGAGGGTCCATTTGGAATGCATAGACACTGTGTACAATGGATGAGTTGTGACACTGTTGAAAGTTATATTATTGCCTGGTACATGAATAAATTTCCCCTGTTTGTTGTACACATCAATTTTTGGGAAGTTCTGGTAATTTTTCACTTATTATTTTTATTAAAGTACTAAATCATAAACTTGGTTTCTTTGGACTGTTGGAAAATGTTGGATCTTTCTTGATTTATGTTTTGGCTGACATAGCTATATTTGTAGCCTAAAACTTCGTTATTGCTTTTGTTTTTTTTTTGGTTTTTACCTGCCATAGAGGTGTGGTCTCGTTGTACCGGCTGCTGATGAGAAGACAAGTTTAGTTTAGTCCAATGACGAGGCTAACCCGTGATTTTGTGGACACAATTTACAAAGAGGCCATTCAGTCAGTGTCAGCTGATGTAAGCTTTGTTTCAAACCGGTTCCCGGTTTATAAAATTGGGCCTGACGATAGGATTGTGGAGGTGAAGGAGGGACCAGAGTTGCCATCCATCAAGGATGTTGTTGCAGAGGAAGCTGCCCAGTTGCAGGAGCAGCAAAAACGTCTATCAGTTCGTGATCTTGCCAGTAAATTTGAGAATGGATTAGCAGCTGCAGCAAAGTTGTCTAGTGAGGTTCGTGATTGCTAATTTGTGTATTTTTGTTCTTTTGTTTCCATGTATGAGTTTTATGAGATTAGTTGATATATTGCAAGGGATTTTCTGTTTTTTTTTGCTTGAAATTTCAGGCTAAGTTTAGAGAGGTGGTTTCCTTTGACAAGCATGTTCTTTTGAAGAAGCTCAGGGATGTATTAGAATCACTGAGAGGTCGTGTGGCGGGCCGAAACAAGGATGATGTGGAGGAGGCTATTTCTATGGTTTGTTTTCCATTATTAGTTAATGCCCAAAAGATTAGTAGGCTATGTTGGTCAGCCCCAAAACCCATTTGCTTTGGCTGTATCTGTTTTTGTCGGAAGGGTTGGGTTGGGTGTTGGAGTTGCGTGTGTTTCTTTGAGATCCTAAATATTGGAATTCACTGCACTTAATCCCGGAAAAAGCATCTTTTGTGCATGCGTGCATGCGTAGGGCTCTTTATGTATCAAAGTTCTGCCTGAATTTGCTTGAGCCTGAGTCTGATAATTGAATGTACGGTCTGTTCAATGGGCTGGACTTGGGCCTAGATTTAGGGTCCAGATCCCTTATCGGGATGGACTTGAGCCTTGGGCTACAGCTGGACTATAATTGTATACACACAACACATGGAAATATTTGGGTGAGAACCGGTTCACACTGTTCTCATTGTGCGAACTACATGGTGGGGCCCACTTATACCAATCAAAATCTTGCATCAAACAGGGAGCGAGCCCTTCCCCCTAATAGTCACCGATCCCAAGGTTTGACACCCATGCGAATGGATCCAACCATTGGATGGTGGGTCAAGTTGTTTTTTGAATATGAAGCCATTAAACTTGTAGGCCACGGATGAAGGGGTTAGGGGGATGGGATTGGGGTCAAACTTGATATGTGGGGTGGTCCCACATGGATCTTTCCATCCCTCCCGGTCCCACACTCAGATGGTACCCACAGCTAGTTCGCACTCGAATAAAGCTGATATATATATTTGTAAATGTATACTTATATATTTGCGAAAATGTGTATAACATACTTTTAAAGTGTTATTTGAATGGTAAAAAGAGAGCATTCATCTTGTTTTACCATGCACACTGCCATATGTGGGACATGGGGGGGAATGGGCCCTTGATCCATAGCCCACAAATTTAACGGCTTTATATTAAAGAAAAAATTGACCATATCCAACGGTCTATTCCATTTGGGCGCAAACCCTATGTTTTTTTTTTTTGTTGGGGGGGGGGGGGGGGGGGGGGGAGATTGCACTCTCCTACGGACTGTTCCCATGGACTTCAATGCAGATGGCCTTGAGGGGCCCACCTAGGGCCCCATCAATGTTGGAGGCAGTGGGGGATTGGAAGATCTGGATGTGACCTACCTCCATGCAAAATCGTAAGTCCATGAGATCATCCTAACCCCTCGATTTGTGGCCCACAAGTTTAACAACTTTATATAAAAGAAAAGTTTTGACCTCGATCCAATGGTCTAATCCATTCGGATCGGTGCAAATCCAACAAATGTGGTGTAAAGAGGGCGTGGGGTTTTGATGGTCCATTCAGATCATCAATCGGGTGGGCCCCACATGGATGTCCCAATGCATACCGTCTTTCGGAGAGTATTTCCTCTCTCTCTCTCTTTCTATATATATATACATACATACAGGGCAAGGCTCTCCTAAGCTCAAGCTTAGGATAAGGTCAGCTCAAGTATGTGGTGGGGCCCACCAGGGGACCCGGATGGGGATGGGCATGGGGGGGATTTCAAGGACTCCCTAGGACCCTCCTCTCTGCAAATGGGCAAGGCTCTCCTAAGCTCAAGCTTAGGATAAGGTAAGCTCAAGTATATGGTGGGGCCCACCGGGGGACCCACATTGGGATGGGCATGGGTATGCAAAATACGTATTTATCAATGACTATTTCGTTAGATATTATTTTTCTCATTTGTTTCATCTCATTTCTTACAACTTTTTTTGGAGATATTGTGTATAGCCCTTTATAGATTTTTTTTGAATGGGTATGGGAATTTGTTTTTTTGGCCTATTTTACATTATTTTCTTTGATGAAATTCTTCTTTTAGCGATAAAGGAAACACCAACTTTGAACTTTACAAATCATTGATATGAATTAGTCTATGCTTTGTACCTCTCTTATTGCTAAAACTTGATTCACTTTCTGTATGAGAAATGGGCAGATGACATTAACATGTTGGCCAGTGTTTCTTAATCTTAATTTTGACGGGTTGCTGTGTGGTACTGTAGAAGGTGTTAGTGAGATTCTTAGTGAACTTAATTTGAAAAAAGAAAGATTCATAGTGAAGACCCAACTTAAAATGTATAGATCAGCTTTGCACTTCTGTCCCTTGAGGGATCTCTCAGGCCACCGTGCAATCCATGCAGCCTGCAAATAGATGGTTAAGATTGAAATATGGCCTTGTGTATTATTCAACATGAGAAGGCCAATTGTCGAGTGGCTTGAATCTATCTGTTTTGTTAACTAAATGAAGTTTTCCATCCTCCCTGGACCCATCCAATCAATGGTCTAGAATCTAGATCACTAATGCCTTTGTCTTTGGAAAGTGCATATTTTTGGGGCCAGAGTATCAAAGTGCAGATCCTTGGGCCCAAGATTATCCAATTCCTCTCTGATTAGTCTTGATAGTATTCTGGGTTATGATATCACTTTAATTAGTGAGCTTCTGAGACATTGTTTCTGTAGGTGGAAGCTTTAGCTGTTCAGTTGACTCATAGAGAAGGAGAACTACTTCAAGAGAAGTCAGAATTGAAAAAGCTGGCAAATTTTCTTAAGCAGGTAATCCCATTACTTGTCGGGACTTGTTCTGATTGCTTCAGGCAAATGTTTTTGGTCCATTTTTAGAAGATAATGCAATCTCTTTCCTGATGTGATGATTGTAATAATTAGGCTATCTATTTATATTGGAAGAAATATTTAATAACAAATTATAGGTGGAGCCATCCTCATTCCTCATGGAGTTAAAATAGTCATTTGTGGAATTTAGGTTCAAAATAACAGAATTCAGTCTAGATCTGACCAATAGATTAGTTAGAATTTCATGGTGTATCCTTTCTTCAGATACATTTCTCAAAAAGTTTCTTTATTAGAGAATTTACCAAACTAGCTTTGATTCATAAGCAAATGGTATATTTGATATAGACAGACAAATGAACTCAATGAAAAGGGCAAAATTATTTGTAAGCAACATGGATTTGTCTTCCTAATGAAGTGCTAAAGAATCTTAGACCCTTTTCAGAATTTCAAGATTACTATGCAGTTTTTCTTTTGATTGAATTTAAATTAGTAAGTCCAGAGTCAATTGGATGTGCGAAGAATAAGTTTTAAAAAGGAATCTGTTGACAATCATTTCAACATGTTTTAAAATCTGCTGTTTTCCTGTTTTCTTTGTTTGATTGTTTAGGTTGCTGTGAGTGATTTCTTGTTTCCATGCTTTTGATTGTTTAGCTCATTAGTCATTTTAAAGAAAACTTGAGTTGCATGCTTTCATCTGTACTTTAGAGGATTTTCTGTACTCCATGCTTCAATGCTGGAATGCTTTATCAATCATTATTTATACTTTTATACCTCATTATTATTTTCTAGAATTCTTTTGCTCATAATTTCCTTGTATCTTATTTGGTAATTTTGATGTTCCGTATTCTTTAGGCTTCAGAGGATGCTAAAAGAATAGTTGAAAAGGAAAGGGCTTTTGCTCGTGCTGAAATTGAAACTGCTCGAGCAACAGTGCAGAGAATTGAACAAGCTCTTCAAGAACAAGAACAAATTTCAAAAACTTCTGAGAAGAAGGTTCATTTGTGTTTTGTTGCTGCTATAACATAGCAGATTTTTTTTTATTCTGACAGAATTTCCTTCATCGGTGATTTCTTTTGAAGTTTCTGAAGATTATCTTTGACCTTTTTTTATATTTGATGCAGCTTTTGATGTTGACATCTCTTTCATAATATAGTGAATCACAACTATTGTATTTTTAGTGGTATCAAGTGATCATAATCACTTTAAAGGGTCTAAACTGCAACTAGTTATAAATACATGCAAGAGCCCCCATACGGTGGTGTCTCATCTATGCGAGGTTGTTAACAGCTTAGTGGTGCCGACTCATCAAGAGTCAAAGGTTTCCAGCAAAACATAAACAATAGACAAGTACGTGACAATTAAGGGAACTACTCCAAGCATAAGCAATTATCCGTTACATACTTAAATTGAGTAGCCTTCCTAGTACCAGTAATCTCACAAAACTTCTAAACAAGCTAGTTGGGTGTCTAGATTCAGACTCTTGTGATCCAATTAGTACCTTAGAATTAATTGGAAACATTAGGTTACATATGCAAACCCCAAACTACATCAAATCTGCCAGT
This sequence comes from Litsea cubeba, assembly GCA_012931725.1. Lineage (NCBI taxonomy): Eukaryota > Viridiplantae > Streptophyta > Magnoliopsida > Laurales > Lauraceae > Litsea > Litsea cubeba. Next base: position 17,527,927 of record CM022955.1, on the reverse strand, counting down.
TTGCATTCCTTAATCCTTAGACAATAAGTTAGGAACCAAATACAGAATTCACAGCAGTAAACAATTTTTAACGGTAACCTTGCATCGCTTATAACTTTTCCATACGACGTCTGATTTGATTATCTATATGTGAATCTCATACTATTTGACAAGACGAATCCATTGAACCATAGATCGCCACATCCCGACATCATTGACCCTCGAAAAGTGCACTGCACGCTTGCTGCCTTTTGCTGGAAATTCCTAATTTGCCCCTTTCAAATGCCCAATTATTCCAATCATCCCTAAAATACCTATGGAATTGCAATCCAACCAGAACCTAGGGTTTATTATACAATTTCTAGGGTTTAGACAAGTACTCCACTCAAGGATGGAATACATTCCAGATTTTAAATTTAAGACATAAATTACAATTGTAAGACAAGAGTTCCTAAACAAGTATGCTAGAGTTATGAATCACATGTAGGATGCAAAGACACAAAACCCTAGGTTTAGAATAATATTCACATGCAAGGAACAACATCAACGCAAACCCTATGATATCATAAAACCCTAAACACAACATGATTGTCCAATAACATGTTGGAAGATCACTAGGATCTCCAAATTAGGTCTTGGCCAATTTTATTTGGGACTTTCAAAAGTCATTAGGTGTTTAGAATCATTATGATGTCATGCCCTTCGGTTCCACATCATCCTATGCATGAAATTGATAATTCATTGGCGAATACCAAGGTCTAATGATCACCTACTGTTGGAACCAGATTTACAAATGCTTAATCAAGTCTAAATTCCCAAATAAGGGTCCAAATCCGCCAAATTAACAAACCCCAATATGCCTATATGTAAGAAATACCCAAAAACTGAACATCCTGTGATGCCCTAGAGTCACAAGACCCCCAAATCAATCCTTGTAGGGTTCAGCCAACATGGATCTCCCCATGGAGGTCCACAGCCAAGCCCTAGTTCATCCAATCTTTGCATATTTAGGCATTAGGGTTTCCTACATCATCGATGGTTGACTTTTAAGCATTTTTCACATGTAAGACATACATAATGACGAATTAAACCTAAAATTAATACTAACTGTTGACCAAGATCTGAAACCCTAAATATCTAGCAACGAAGAACACGGAAACATTATCTAACATCGAAAACATGCGAAACCCTAAGCATGCACGTGACAATGAACCCAAAATGTATCATGGTCAAACCATGTTCAACCAAGGTGAAACATGTTCAGCTGTGGTGGATTCTCCACCTATGGCTCATGGCCTAGTGGGGGATCACCCTCCTTTGCATATTAGATCAATTTCATTTTTGGACTTAGGTTAGGGTTTTCTATAATTGAATCAAATCAGAAGCAAAAAGGGAATTCATGCATGTTCAATTAATTTGGTTTTTTTACTTGTCTATGGTATGTTAGATTTCGTGGGATCTCCTTCATTTTGGTTGTTGTGCATGAATTGATCGAATCCATAGGTTCCAATCTCCTCCGACCTAGTTTTCCCCAAATCTCAAGTTAAGTTGCTAGGGTTTCTAGTTGATGATGTTCTCCAGCGACCGGAGCCGTGATTTTCTGTTTTGATTTTGGTGGGGGGGGGGGGGGGGGGGGGGGGGGGGGGTTCTCTTAGTGAGAAATTTGAGTAAAAAATTAGACTTTATTACACTTAACCTCAAAACTGTGATTACATTATAATGGGTACAAAAAGATATGGATTAGTTATTACATTATACCCCAAAAATATTAAAAAAAGATGAATTTAGATTTCTCTCTATATCCAACAATGATAAAAATGGGTACGAAAGAATAGAGAAGAATTGTAAATTGCATAATTTTAGCATTTTTACTCATCAGTACATGATTTTAATTAAAAATTAAATTAAATAATTGTCTAGATCATAATATGGTGATGGAGCCTTTGACCTGTAATTAGTATAAAAAAACTTTTAAGCACCTCTATTTATAGCAACCTGAAATTTCTTATAAAGGAATTAAATTAGATTTAATGTAATCTAGATTTTGAAGTAAAATGTTAAAAACTCAAAATGTGATAATAAATTAAAGCAGCTGTGGTGATTATGAATTTCAAACTTTGAGAGGATTAGGATTCTAGGCTTAATAATGGGCAAAAAAGAAAAGAAAAGAAAGAATAACGGGAGAAAAACCACAGCATAATGCATACCTTATTGGTGATTTGATGAGTTGTCTTTTTTATGAGTAAATGATTATGTGTTTTAAAAGTTCCATTCTTTATTAAGAGGGAGGGAAAAAAGATCGTTGATGGGCAAAAATTAGAAAAAGAAAAGTTGGGGAGGGGCAAAAGGATAGGATCAAAATATTTGTATCCTTATCTTTCTCTTTATTTAAAGGGAAGGAATAAGTTGAGAGGGGGCAATTGAACCCTGTCAACACTATGTACCTCCGTCCCTGATGTTCTCAAAAGAGAAGAGTGGAAGAGTGGGCATTAGAAAGCGAGCTAGAGAGAGAATTGGGCGTGAGAATGCGGTGGGAGTTGGGTACACAGCCATATTTAATGCTTCGGGGCTCCCTCTGTGTCTAACTAGGATTTCTAATTGTGGTTGAGGTCTTTCTCCTATGTCCTATTAGAATTAGGACTTAGATACCTACTTTGTTTAAGAATGGTAATTGGTTTCTTATTATAATCAGGACTTCTAGTTTCTCTGGCATTCCTGGCACCAGTCTCAAATTTTAATGCACTTATTACCTGAGTCACTGACATGGCATCATTCCTCTACTGCCATTAGGATACAACCAAGACTAACTAACCCAATTATTGTTGGTTGCCCAATACAGATAGGTTCCAAGTGGGCCCCCATCATAATTTGTTTAATTATTTAATTAATTTTAATTACTTTCAAACCGGCTAAATTTATTAAGTAATTACTCAGTTTAATTATCTAATTAATTACCTAATTGTGCGCTAATTATGGTGGCCGAATTCCCTAGATTAATCTCATTTATTATTTAATTCGCAAAATTTGAAAAAAAACATTATATAAATATTATGTCTGGGGTTGGGACCGTTGGGTCCTTACAATATAGGCTTCTGCACAATTTTCCACTCCTCAGTCCCAACAAGATCGTGCTTGCTGCCAAATCTTTCCTGAAACTTTTTGGGTTATCCTTCCTCTTCTTCCTTCTGTAAACCAGTAGATATTGGAGTTTCATAATTGGGTGGTAAATAAATGATAACTTTTTAGTGCATGTTAATATTTACCAAAGCGTCATTTTAAAATGCCCTTTGTAACTGATGAGCTTATACTTCTTATCAAGTGCAAGGAAAGATGGAGTTTTTTTGACCTTTTTGGCTTCTTCTGATTCACTTGAACTAATGTTTGTTTTATTATTTTAACTTCCGAATCCTGATTAATTTGTGTTTTCATGGTTAAATAATATGCTAAATTGGTAGTGAGAGAAGGTACAGGGGGGAATCATGTGCTCTGATTCAGTTATTCTTTTTATTAGTTTCTTATGATAACCTATTTGTCTCCATTGGTTGGTTATTTTAGTTTGCTAATATATCAACTGGCATCATTTTGTGTGGATATTTTATGTACTAATATTTGTGCTTTGCAATGTCTGTCTAAACTTCTTAGGTCATGGAAGAACTAATGCAAGAGGTTCAAGAGGCAAGAAGAATTAAAATGCTGCATAAACCAAGCAAGGTACCTTGGAAGTTCTTATCAATGCTTTCCTTTGCAATCATATTCATTAGTGAAAATAGAAAGAAATCGTTATGCAGAAATTGCATAAAATGGTTTGGTAGGCAATGATCCTTCTCCATGATGCTCTATTTCTTCCCCAAATCTCCTCCACCACTTGGACAACAACTCCACATTCCTCTCTACCAATCTTCTTACACCAAGGCCACCCAAAGTATTAGCCTCACTACATCTCGTCAAATGTATTCCTCCCCTTATCACTGTTCCTATCCAGAAGATGGTTCCTTGGGATGCACTTCAACCTTCCAGCAACTGATATAGGCATCTTGATCAAGGACATGTCAAATACTTTGGAAGATTGAACATTGTTTCCTTTTTGAGAGTAACCATGGCTAGTGAAGGATATATACTGCCTCTTTTATGTTTAAGTACTTGAACTTCTCAATAATTGTCCCAGAGGGCTTTCAATCTTGAGTTAACCCCTTAACATCAGCACCAAATACTTTATAGGGAGATTTCCCACCCTAAAATTCACCATATCAGCCGAAGTGCGAATGTTGTCTTCCAAGCATCACACTTAAAATGACACTCTGTAACAAATTTAAAAGTACTGTAAAGCATCTAAGGATCTGTTCCAAAACTAGCACCTCCTCTCTGTTTTTTGAACCAGAAAATATATGTAAAAGATATCTTATTGGTTGGTTGAATTACTTCGATATATAAGAGATATGACTTTGATGCATGGTGGGAAGCTGTTTTCCACTTACAATAAGATTGGTCACCTTTTATATTCCTAAATAAAGGAGCAATAAACAGGCATTGGTCAACTACCACTACTCTTAAGAAGGCAGGACTTCTAGTAACATATTGAAAAACTCCTAAATAAGAAAATGTATTCAACTAGGACTTCTAGTTCCAACTAATAATGGTGTACTGCTAACAAAGTTGAGTCTAATACAAAGAATAAAAAAAAGGGCTTTTCTCGCACAAAAAAAGGCATGAAAGTCCTTTTTTCACATTTGGCTATAAGATGAGCCTATGGGGCCCACTTCCATCCTCCAAGCTTTTGAGTTTGCATTATATATGGACCGGAAAATGTACGCCTATGGATTTTTCCTGTTATCTTTTATGGGGAAAGAGCTTGGTGCTTGTTTATGTGATATTTGATTATATAGGAGATGATTTGCTAGTTTGTGTTCGTAGTAAGCATATCTTCCTTGATTCTAACTGAAGGAAAAGGTCAAAAAATGTTTCCAGATGCTAGTATTATACAATTGTAAGATGAATTTGCTACCTAATTTTGTTTCACATAGCATTATTTTGAAGGTATAGCAATTGATTCTATGAACAATATTGCATTAGTTTTATAGAATGGTGCTTAGATCAGCTCAACTTACTTTGTGCAATATTTATGTTGACTTATTTTTTGTTCTTTTGTATTGAGAAAGCTAAACATGCTCCTCAGGTAATGGACATGGAACATGAACTTAAAGCATTACGGGTCCAACTTGTAGAGAAGTCAAAGCATTCTCTTGAACTTAGAAAAGAGGTAAATATTCCGTCATTTATTATGCTTTCTCATTTCTCATTCTCTATCCTTACTTGTGGTTTTCTTACTTGATTTCCCCATATCTTATAGATTTTGCAGTGTAGCTTTATGTATTGCATGTGGGCATGCTTCTTAGTAGTAGCTTTGGTTCATTTTGGTTGACCTTTTGGACAGTGCGTTGTTAACATTTTGTGCACTAAAGTTTTTCTTTTGTTTGGGATGTGGTGGATCTTTGAATATTTATGCTATGCAATCATGCAAATCTTGAACTTGAATCATCGGTTCCTTTCTTTTCTTCGAATTGTATTTTTCTTTTAAATATTGTCATTTTTATTTTGACTTATAAAGTGCACTTGCTCTGCGTGTGGGAAACATTTTATCTAAGAAATTTGATTCAGGTCACATTTGGCAATCAACACCTTGGGGGTTTCCTCACTGGTATTCTCTGAGGATTTTCGTTTGGAAATTGTAAATCCTCGAGGATTTATGATTTTCAGGGCACGTTTGGCAATCAACACCTTGGGGGTTTCCTTACTGGTTTTCGCTGAGGATTTTCAAGGATTTGGGCTAGTGTAAATCCTCATTTTTGATGATTTTAATGTTGACCTTCCCTCATAGGATTTGGAAATCCTCAGTTTTGCAGATTTACGCATTGATATCAATTTATCTCAACTGTACGCGATACACACCAATATCGATGTGAAATCCTTAGCTATACAATCCTCAGTGGGGAATCCTCAAATCTGGGGCAGTGAGGAATTGTCAAATCTGTGGATTCCTCACCTGTTACCGAACACGCCCTTGGACAATGTGTTATTTACTTTAAAAATTGAGGAAGTATTACATACCTGTTGGTTTATTATATTCTAAACTATTTATTTGAACTTCGAAGGCAGTCAGCTGAAGAGTTATGACTGGTCCATTGGAGAATGTGGACAATTTTTGTGCTTGGCCTACTCGTGGTCAGGGCCATCATTTAAACATTCTTAGTAATTGACTTATTGGTGTCACATGTACAATCGGAGCCAGAAGAATAATGTGCACATTCTCTATTTGGAGATGATATAATTCTTCTTGCCAAATGACAACTTAGTGTTACAGTGTATGCTTTTAGTATAGGCTGTATAGCCCATATCACCTGTAGTTCAGGTGTCAATTGGCATGCAGAATTATAGATAAATATTCAACCAACCAAGGCTTTCAGTGGGTACTGGGTACTATATCTAGATTTTTGTTGAGAAATATAAATTATTAAACTAAGAGGAAACTATAAAGTGAACTTGCATTTGAGGAGCTTGTTGTCAAGGCTTGGCCAGCATTCCTTTATATGGCATGTAGGTGTGAGTTGTGAAGACTTCAGTTAGATTCTACTGTCCAATATTGCTTGTTTCATAGCTAGGGATGAGCAGTTTGATGAGGAATAAAAATCTGACATTGGCTTTCATAATCCTGTCTACAATCGATCTCTGATTAGATTGCATCAGAATGTGGAAAGGAGGTATGAAAGGGAAGAAAAAGGCAATGATCTTAATATGAAAATAGAGATTCCTGATTTGAACAGTAGGATGGAAGTCGAAGACTTTCTTGAGTGGTTGGAAAAAGTTGAAACTATCTATCATTATAGAGAGATAATCTGAGAATAAGAAAGTTTTAGTTTGTGCTTTTGAAGTTGAGTGGTAGGGCATCTGCTTGGTGGTGTCAAAATGAGTGGATGGGAAAGTATTCATCACATCATGGAAGAAGATGAAGAAATGGATAAGAGGATATTTCCTTTGTTAAATTTTGCTCAATCCCTTTTTTTTTTTTGCGATTACAATTGTTGCAACAAGGGGATAGAACCATTGATTATTGTACGGAGGAATTTCATCATTTAGTTGGCATGAATGATGTGCTAGAGGTAGAAGAGCAGCTGGCCGCTTGATATCTGCATGGATTATGTCCTTCCATGCAAGTAGCTTCGTCTGTCTGTACGCCCTCTTTACATAGCTGTGGAAGCCTACTGGTGCTGCACAAAGGCCATCGAAAAATATCAACAAACCAGAAGAACATGTTGTTGGTTTGTTGTCTACTTGACGTTAGAAAGGGCTGATTTGCGAGGGCAATGGCTCTACTGTTGAAGGACAACGAGGTATACTCGATCACGGTCAATCTGGGGCAGCCTGCTCCATATCTGTTGGTTGAGACAATGACGGGCAAAGGTGTCATCAAGTGCTTCAAATGTTGTGAACTAGAAAAAATCGTCTTTGGATTGCAAAAAAGGAGTAGTTGGCATGGCTGAGAGCACTCCAGTTGATGAGGATGAGAATGTATTGATGGTGATGTCGGTGACCTAGATTGTGATAGGGAACTTGATGATGACAGTGAGGTGATCTATGATGATGTTGGCTGATTGTTTTTGATTCGGAAGACCCTCTCTACTTCGAAGGTGCCAAAGAAAGGCAATTGACCTTTCACTGACATTTTCTGAAAGACTTGCACAGTGAGGAATCATAAATGACATCATAGTAGATAGTGGTAGTGCCCAACACACTGCTGGGAAGCTGAAATTGCCATGTGAATAGCATCCTATGCCATAGGAGCTCTCGTGGTTTAAGAAGGGCTATGAGGTAACAGTGACTGGGGCCCAGTTTCTTCTTCTGTTGGCGGATGATACGTTGGCAATGTGTGGTTTGATGTAGTGCCTATTGATATATGCCACATATTGTTAGGGAGACCATGGCAATATGAACATTGAGCCATACATGATGCTTGTAATAACACGAAGGATACTGTTAAGATTGTATATGGACCCACCTGAGAGAAGATTCTTATGAAATCCACTTTGCTGGGGGTTGTAAATGTTCTCTTGGAGATGGAATTCATAGCAGCAGCTTCAGAAAATGGGACCATATGCTGCGGTTGGTAAATAAGATGCAGTTGATAGCATCGCTCTTTGATCAATAACACCCTTTTAGATGAATTCTCAGATGTATTTGTTGAAGATTTACTTCCCATGAATGATGAATATGTACATGATGTGGTGCATGAAATAAATTTAGAAAATCAGATATGTCCCATGGAAGAAAAAGGTCAACTGAATTTTGAGATGGAGATTTTAGTTGAGCCAGAAGTTGTACTGAGTTAAGTTTAGCAATTGGATCGTGTCTTCATAAAAGATTCCAATCAAGTATGAATATGTTGATCAATTTTGGGAGGAGGGCAATGGCAAATAACATTGTAGGAGGAAATTAAAAAATTTTGTGGTTGAAGGTGGTCATCTAGATTAAGTGGTTCCACCATCGATTACCATTCCACAAAAAGATGTGATGAAAAGAAGCAATGAATTTTAGAGTCTGCAGCAGAAGTGTTGCAAGAAGAGAGTGCAAGCACATATAGTGATACGAAGTTTTCAACTCAGGGATGAGTTCTTTCCAAGCGGAGTAGGATGATGCGGAGCAACCGTATCATTTGACGATGGCTGAGAAGATCGCATTACTTGGCTCATTGAAAAGTTGACGGAATAGTATTAGAGCACCAGAGGGGCCTGTAAGAGTCAGATTAAAGTTTAGAGGGTTTAGATGGGGGCGGGAAGCTGTGGGTCAACCCTTATTAAAAACACTTTCGAAAATTGGCTTAGCTGGGCTTCATTTAACAAACTCCTGATCGGCCAGACCATTTGTCAACCCAACCCTTCATGTCACTCACGGGTGGCCATCGATCTGATGGGTCCATTGGACTCATTGGGTGAGCCACATGGGGCCCACAAGTCCTTATCCAGGAGACTAACAAGGAACAACTAGTGTTATATATATACATATATATAGGGAGATATTCCTCCCATATATATATATATAAAATTTTCTAAGTCGTTTAAGCTAAGTTGGAGCTCCTATTGCTTATAGTTTTCATGGTTTAAGTGATTAGATCTATGATACCTAGATACAACAAGGGCATGCCATGGATATGTCAGGGCATGGACTTTACACATAAAAGTGAAGTATCGGATACGTTATGGCATGATACATTGCTTGTCTTGAAGTATCTGTGTATCATAGGATTAGATCAAGTGTTAGGATTCAATCTAGGGTTTTAAATTGTTTTTATGCAATACACACAGAGAGAGATATGTATGGCACGTTCAGCCTTAGCATTCATTCAGTTCATTCAATGTGCTTATTTTATTCAATGCTTCTCCTGTATCCTATAGTCTCCATTGGATTGAAGTTATACAATGGATTATTCAACGATTATGGTGAGTAATCCTTCTTTTCTCCTTGGTTCTGGACATTATTTTTCCTGTTGATTGGGTTTAGGATTGGATTTTGATTTTCCAATCAATTGGATTTTAATTTGGCTGTGTCAAAATAAGGCTTGGATTTTGGCAAGATCTAGTCTCTTCAATCAGTACTATACCATGAATTGATCTTATATCACCCTTAGGGGTCTTACACAGTCCCATCCATTGTCTCCAGTGGTTAATGGGCATTCCATAAAAAGACCTAAAATATGGACTAGGTGTCAAAGTCGTCGGTTAATTCTTGAAAGAAATCCCACAAATCGACTCTAGTCAACACGATAAGCACTTACAGATTATAGAGGAGAACTGAACTGATATGAAGTTATAAACTACATCAGATCACACAATCCAAGAAAAAACCTTGATCACACAATCCACTAAAAAACCTTGATCATTGCACCAAACAAGAAACCCTAAAAGTAAATTTGAACTACTAAAGAATCACAACTGATGATTTATTTAAAGCAGCCAAAAGATCTACAAAATACTAAATATCCATATTTCACAATGATTTAGACTTTGGTCCCAGCTACCTCACGCTGACCTTCTATGTAGAAAAACTCATGCCAACAGTGGAGCCTATGAAAGCATACAAGGAAAGAAAAAAAAATATCCTGCTCATTTGACGTGTTGATTACAAGTATATCAGGTCTTTAGGTTTATCAGGAAATAAGGTGAAATGAGAAGAAAAAATAGAGCATAATAAAAAAAAAAAATTGAGCGTGTAGTGTACACTGTACAAACGGATACATATTGGCCAATACTTGCACTCATTTATAAACTCAAGCTGAGAGTGCCTATCTTTTTCATCTACTTTCCTTCATTTTCTAGAGTCGGTTAGGTTAAAGCTTGAGTAGGATGTTTATCTGTGGTTTGAGCATCAATAATAAAATTGAAGCATTAATTCTTGAATTAAAGCCAATAACAAGATGCTAGGTGAAAAGTTACATAATATGCTGTTATACTTATCAGTTAGAAGATGAGGCATTTCAAATTTTAGCTTATTACTGTTTACTTTTTTTTTTTCCGCCAAGTTCTTAAGATTTATGATGAATGTTGATTGATGAGATATGAACAGGTTACCACTCCCTTTGCACATAAAAATGGACAGTGAACATTGCAGTTTATTTTATAAGGCATTATCAATTGTTGTTGTGATTATTAATTTATATAGTTTTTGCTACTTTACTCTCATAAAATTTTCCAGCTTGCAATGAGCAAAAGGATTGAGGAGAACAAATCGTCTCCATATCAGTTAGAAGGCTCAGAAGCTTTAGGTTCGTATTTAAGGATAATTCCTCGCACAGATAGTGCTATTGATATTTCGGAATGCTCTATCCAGTGGTTTCGTATATCGCCTGAAGGAAGCAAAAAAGAACTGATATTAGGTAAGTTTAGTTCTTCTTCCTCCTTGTTATATTCTTTATTACGTAGAATAAGTTCTCATGTCCCTGGTTTTGGATGGTTCATTAGGTGTGCCATTTGTTACTTTCATACTGTTTTACAACATTTTCTGTTTAATGTGTTTCTTACTTGAGGATTAGTTTTGATCAAACCATCTGTTTGGGCCTTCAAAAGTTCAAATTGTAAATGCAGCCTTTATTTTCTTTTTCTAAACTATTAATATGATGGTTGTAACGATCCGGGCTCACTGTCCATTTGATATTGTCCGCTTTGGCTAATGGAATTTCAACCCCATCTTGCCGAATAGTTTTAAAAGGCTTCATGTGGGGTTAAGGCCTGACCGCACTTCTATACCTAGGATCAGGACTTGCATGTTTCCGATGTGGGATTTATGCACCACTGCATGCCCAGTCCTCTAGAGTTTCCCCCATCTCCTCTCTCTAGGTGGATGCTCGTTGGACCGAACGCCCTTCTATAGGGGGCACATGCATGACAATGGTTCTATTGTGGACGGACATAGAATATCCCAAAAATCTCAAAATTTTATTATTCTAATTCTACAACTTTGCTTCCACCAAAGTGAGAAAGTTGGCTGTATGATGTAGCCCTAGAGGGAATGCCGCTTGATTGGGCTTTTGGATCATGGGATAGATCCATGTTGAGCCCATTGGACCAAAGCCCATGGGCCAGCAAAGGACCATTGGACCCAACAGTTTATCGCAGAGGTGTAGGCCTTTCAGAATAGACTTAGACTTACTAGATTTGGAGTCTTGTTTTGTTTTTCAAGTCTAGTAGTAGATATAGAATGAGTCTTAATTAGGAGTCAATTCCTAAAGTTCAGGAGAAGAGAATCTATCCGGATAATTGATAAGCTTGAAATGCAAGCTAAGGAATATTCATTAGAGTCCATACAATCATTTATTCTTCAAGTTGTGGAGATAGTGAATGATATTGGAATGATAATTTGAGTGATTTTCTTTGGTTTGGTGCTGGAAGACTAGTGGTGCTGATTCCATGGTCATGCTTATACAATATTGAGGCTTCGACTTTGAATAATATAATATGGTGATATAAGGGCTCCCATGGTGGGGGTCACCAAACAAATACTTCTTGGCTCTTGCACCTGTGTTATTCCTAGTTAAATAGTGTTGGAGAATATTTTATCGTGTACTGATAGGGAAATTGCCTTGTGTAGTTTTCTAAATAGTATCAGATTCATGGCGAACAGTGTATACCCTAGATAGATGGGATATGGCTATAATTATAATGATTGGGTTAGATTCATGCTTCTATTATCACTGAATAGTGTATGCCTGCTGCTTTGGGATGAATATTAATGAGCTGTGATGCCCTCATTTCTTCCATAAAAATATGTTCTTTCAGCAAAGTCTAAGGGCCATGTTGGTAAGGGTCAACATTGTAGTGGTGAATCATACTTCTGAGACTTGCTAGAATTCTTTTAGTCAGAGACTCAGAGTATCTGGATTCGTGGAAACTTTGTATGATTTAATCTAAATCGCAGTTAATTTTGGCTGGCTTCTCTACCAAAAAGCTGTAAAAATCAAGGTAATTTTAATGAAGGTCTTCATTTGCCTTCAAGGTTGGTTTGTTAGGGTGAGGAACATATGGTCTGTTTTCTCAAGAGTCAAGAAGGCCTATTATGTTCTTAGGCAATCCCCTCGAGCTTGTTTTGAGAAGCTTTGTGAAGTCCATATTGGCTTTAAAAGGTCCATTTCTGAACACTCATACCTTGTTTGAACACAAACTTATGGAATGACCACTCTCAGCATTTATCTTGATGACATTGTATTTGTAGGAGATGTTGATGCTGTGATATTTGATTTGAAGGTGTACTCAAGGAAAGTCTTTGATATCAAAGACTTAATTGTTGAAGTATTTTTTGAGTGGTGGAATCTCTAGTTCTGTCATGCATATTTTTCACAAAGTATGCACTTGGTTTGCTTCATGGCACCAGTTATTTGGAGGCTAAGGCTATTGACAGTCCTCTTGAGATGAACCTTAATTGCATTTGATGGAAAACTTTTTGATGATTCCAGGATGTATCAGAAGATAGTAGGAGAAATTATTTATCTACCAAACGATTCATTCAGTGAAGCTTTGAGCTGGGTAGGATTGTTGAATTTTTAAACAATGCAATGAAGCTCTATTCAATCTAGTGGTGAAAATCACCTTGACTGAATGTTAGGGATAGTTGCAAATCATGGCTGGTGGTCTTGATCCAACTGTCTAACTTGATGAGAACTTGGACCTCCATAGGCTGTGCTTGATGCTTCATGAGATGCAAATGTGTTGAAATTTTATAACATTTCTCTTAGGTTCCCTTGAATCAACACTAAGACCATTTTCCGCTTTTGTCAAAAAGTGACTATTGGCAAATCTTATCTATATGAAATAGATCTTTATGATATAGATCTGTTTCAAAAGGTGTGGTTTCATATAGATGTTTTACAAATAGATTGTTTGCTGAGGAAAAAAAAAAAAACTGGTTAAAATAGACATTTGAAGATTACAATGGTTCTCGTTTTCACTAATTTCTTGAGATCTACAATGAATTAGGAGCTAATCTTTGACCCCATAGCTATTTTCAGCATTCCATAAAGGATCAACGGTTCTGATCGGTATTTTGGGGCCCATAGAAGTGAAGAAATGTAGATATAAGGTTCTGCGTTTTTTCACAAATATCTTGAGATTTAAGATAGATCAATGGACCAACTTGGAGCCATAGCCTTTCTTGGGATTGGGAACATTTCTACTGGTTTGGATCGTCATTTAGGGTTTACAATTAAAAAGAAAGAAAGAAAAAACGGACATGCAAAAATCACGTGAAAACTGTTCTGTTTGACCTGAGCATATAAACAGCTTTTGGGTTTTCACCATTTTCTCGAGATCCATGACGAATCATAGGGTGGATTTTACACTCGTAGCCATTTTCAATATTTCAAAGAGGATCAGTGGTTAAGATTGTGATTTGGGTTCCACAAAAGTAAAAAATTGCAGTTCATTGTTCTGCCCCTTTTCACAAGTATCTTGAGATTCAAGATAGATTAGCGGCTCAAATTAGGGTCCCATAGCTGCTTTGGAGCCATAGCCGTTCTTTATCTTGGGAACATTTCTATCGATTTGGATCGTCATTTAGGGTCCCACAATAAAAAAAATAAAAATTGACATGCAAAAATCACGTGAAAACTGTTCTGCTTGACCTGAGCATATCAAACAACTTTCGGTTTTTCGTCATTTTCTTGAGATCTGTGATGAATCAAAGGCTGAAATTTACACTCTTAGCTGTTTTCAACATTCCAAAGAGGATCAATGGTTCAGATCGTGATTGTGGGGCCCACAGAAGTCAAAAATTGGAAATCTATGGTTATGGGCCTTTTCACAAATATCTTGAGATTCGAGATAGGTCAACGATCTAAATTTGGAGCATAGCTGTTCTTGGGCTTGGGAACATTTCTACTGGTTCGGATCGTCATTTAGGTTGCCACAATTTAAAAAGGAGAAAAAACCGGTACACCCATGAAACTCATCAATGTTACTTTGCAGCACACATCAGTGCAGTTCAGACAATGTGGTCTATTTCAAATCTTGCAAAAACAGTGGCTTTCCCATCAAAGGTATTACCTCTTTATGAGGTTTGAAACAGAGGTGGGAAAAATGGTTGCCAAACAGCCTGAATGTGGTTTGAATAAGTTTTAAGAGAAAAGAAACAAAAGGTAGAGATGCCAAATGCTCCCCTAATCTAATATAATGAGCTCTATCTCAAATAGATCAGAGTTTCCAAACATGCATAGTGAGTGTGTAAGCAAGCATGCACGCGTTTGTGTCTTCTGTGCATGCACCAGATTGTGCATGTTTTGCATGCGTGCTGTGTGTCTATGTCTATGTGCAGTGGCGGACCCAGGATTTTCATGTGAGTGGGGCGGATGATGGTCACTAGAAAAGTCAATTATTATTATTATTAGCAAATATTATTTGTAAGGTTAGTATAAAGTATGCACCCTCGGCCTATTTTGTAAAGGAATCCTACTCCCAACAAGAGATCAGAATATCCCCGGAATGCCAAAGGATATTGCATGGTGCAATATGTGCCTTATCACACGGCCCTAGGATATCGCGAGAACAACTTTATGGGAATTTGTTAAACTTCAACTATTGACAGACGAATGTCAAGCCTTAGGGCGGTTGTATGGGAAAAATCCCAAAAATAAAATAAAATTACTCTCTTTTATTGGTAATGAGAACAAGTATAATTGTCTATATTCCAGATGTTGCTACCAACATGGAAACCATATTTAATTTTAGAAGCTCAACATTAATTAAACCATCAATTATCCCAAGTTCACATATACTTACTTGAAAATCTTTATCTCAAAATCAGAAAAGAAGAAACTATAAAACTTTTCCATATATAACTCTAAAATACAACTTTTATAACTGGATGCGTTGTGGAAAGAAGAAAACCAATGTTGTGAGTAACTTTGCTACATCCTACAGAGATTAATTGTTATATCATGGTGAAGGCATTGGAAGCAATGCTAAAGTAGAGGGGAAAAAGTGACCTGGCTGGTAAGCACATTCCTGTGTTTCTTACGACCTCAAATGGAGTTAGTATAAGATGCACAGCTTTTATCCTATAGTGAATTGTGGAACAATTTGTTGTAGTACTTCAAAGGTCTTAGGAAGTAAAGAAAATGATAACATTGTGCATTCTGTCCTTTCGTTTTTGAAATATAATGGATATGTTGCAGGCCCAGTGTCTCTTCCAGAGTTACTACACTTATCACATGGTGGTTCCACCCTTCATTTGGCCAAATTCTTCTATGAAGATGATGATGAATGCAAGCGCCGCTTGAATCCTAGAAGCCTTGCCTTTCACTTCCTCATACCAACGGTTTCCAATGAGACCGATTCCAAAATGCCAATACGAATGTTGTTGCTATTTGCTAAACTTGGTGGATATATTTAGGGATTAGGGTTTAGATATTAAGATTTAAGGAATGGGATTATAGTTGGGGTTTAGGGATTTTAGGGATTGGGGTTTTTTAGATTCAGGAGTTTAGGAGGGGGAGAGAGATCGATAGAGAGAGAGAGAGAGGGGAATACCTGTCAGACCCGCCTGAGATCTGTCGGAGTCAGAGGAGAAGATAGAGACTGGAGGAGAATAGGGTTTCGGGGTTTTTATAAGTGGGGCAATTGGTTTTGAGTACCGGGAGGGGATGGCATCCTAGGCCATAGCTCTAATGCAAGTTTTCCAAATCCACCTGGGGCGGACGCCCCATGTGCCCAACACATAGGTCTGCCCTCGTCTATGTGCTCGTGTGGTTGTTGCAGGCATGCAGGCATGGGTATTTCGCTTGTATGTGGGTCTTATCTCAACATTACATAACTACATAACTTTTATATATTCATTCTTTTGAGCATACAGTAGCACAATCTTTCACCAAAAAATGTATTTGTTACATAATATCTTTTTATTGTTTCTAATTTACACCATACGCAGGTGCCACAAAATCAGTATATGCCCCGGAGCCTTTTGATGTTGGTCGGTGTTTGCAAGCCGAAATTGTTTTGAATGACCAAAGATTTGCAGTCACTACTACTGGTCCTATAGACCCTGGTTTGTTTTTGACCTTTCACTTGCCTTTTCTTTCTTGCTTGTTAATTTGAAAAAAACAAAAAAGAGTGTGCGCGCGCTTGCACGCAAGGATGTGTGTGTAATCTTACACACCCACACCCACGCACATCCTTGTGTGCAGCTGTGTATGTATATTTTATATTTGCGGTTCAATTCTTCACCTGAGAATGTAAGATTACAATTTCACAATGATGATTTGAATATCACCCTAATTTGGGTAGTATTTGGTCCATTTACAATCGCGGGTGGAGGTTTTGATTGCTTGGCATGTCTTGATGAGAAGTGGGATTCAGTGTAAATTTGTTCAACAGTATTACAACTAGTGGCAAGATTGTCAGTGGAATCATGACACTATTTAATAATTCCTCATATTGGACCTCGTATCATTAGTTAAAATGTTAAGAACTTCAGATTGGATCTCGAGGAATGTAACATTTGGTAGTTTTTCATTTTTTTGATTTTTTAAAATTTCTTTTTAATGTTATGTGTACCTAATAGTCTAACATAAGCATCTTTGACAGCTGCTGGATTGGGAGGCAACGTGGAGGCACTCTTAGGGAAAGTTGACATTGAGTTCAATGTATGTTATCTTTTCCTCAACTTCTAGCTATGTAGTAATTTTAGACTTTTAGTGACCATTCTGTGTTTAGGTCTGTGTGAATTTGTTATTAGTTTCTCCTGAAAACACTTGTGCCTGTAAATAATTAAAACTGCAACATTTGGTAAGTCCATGCACATCCAGAACCAGCCCATCCACACCCTAGTACCCCACTGCTTATGTTAGGGTGGCTTGTGGATGTGCTTAAGTTGATTATCTGCTGGGCTCCATTGTTTATATGCCTTGGCCCAATTTTGAATGGTCCACTTACCGGGTGGGCAACTTAGGTACAAGTAAATGGATGGTGAAAATAACTCACTCCCCAACAGTTTGCACTAGTTTAACATTTGTGGTCTACTAGATTAGTTAATTCCTTATTTTTGCCCCAGATGAGGGTCTTCTTGTTGCATAGCCTTTGTTGTGGTGCATGTGTGCTACATGCGCGTACACATTGCCTAATGGAACTCATGATTTCACTTGTATTTTTAGTTATGTAGACATTTCATGATCCATTTATGCTATCATCTATAACAGCATTTGATGTTTCCATGACTTTCTTTGTTCTCCTTTTCTTATGGGTATTTTTGTGTAATGAGAGGATTTGTGCTACGCAGATTTCTATTTCTGTAGGAGAGAGGAATCCTACGTTCCTAACCTTCCCATGGGAAATCGAAATCCTACTGATGAGGAAATCAATTCATTTTTTCTTCTTTTCCATGTGGAAAAAGTGTCACACCAAATGATAGTACAGTGGGCTGCATATAAAATCAGAGTGATTTTTGTCTGCCGCGGAATCCTCTTGGTACAGAAATGGACCCTTAGTTTTATTATTGTTGTTGTTTGGGTTACCTTGTCTTTATCTAACAACATGCCTTGGTCTATTTACTGATCTTAAAAAAAAAAAAAAAAAAAAAAAAAAAGAAAAAAGAAAAATGAGGGAGAGTGAGAAGGAAAAGTAAGAGCAAAGAAACGAAGAAAAACATTTGCTGGTCAATTTGGTCAATTCACACACTACAATAGAAATGATGATATGGCAGAAGGTGCATACATTCACATCTTTGGTTCAGTGATAGAGCTCAGTTCGAAGTCCCTCTCACAATGAGAATCTCCAACTTGATCTATCATATTCCATCTTTGCCATTAATTTTTGTTACAAATCTAGCTCCATTTGGAGCCCTTCGAATTAAATAGAAAACTCCATGTTTTGCATGGAATTGTATGATGGTCACAGGGTTTGCATATTATAATTGGTTGGACCCGTAACTGCATTGATTTTTGGTGTTGTAACACAGAATTTTCAGTATTTAAAACTAGGTCCAGGGGGCTGACATGTAAATATTATAAACTGTAGTTTTTTTTTTATTCTTTTATTATTTTTTTTTATTTTTTTGCACATTAAAAAAGACTAAGAATAAACAAGGAGGTTGCCCACTCCTATGTTGGATGACGGCTATTCCTCCAAAACTTATCTCCTTTTTTCTCAGTTTTGTCCTCATCAAATTTCATGAGATTTTCAGACCTTCCCTTGGTTAAATTCACATTTCTTTAAATTCAATTATCTAACTTGGTATGAGAGCGTACCAATGCAAAGAAGACTCGTATGCGAACAAGTGGTGCCAGATTTAAAAGTTGTTTTCAAGTATTTCAGGTCTTTTGGGGCTGACATCAGCACCCAATTGCTGACACCACCTATGAGAATACTGTTGTCTGGTGATTTCTGTTGGTTGCTGTTTTTCTGTGGGTTTGATGGGTCTCTTGTGTAGTTTTAGGTTTCTTTGTTTAAGGCAATTAAGGTCAGTATTTAAGATTTGTTGGAGGTGTTTTTCTGGTTATCTAGGGCTTGGAACAGTGGTGGTTGTGAACAGTTGATTGCAGTCCCTATGCAGTAATATTTAGCAGTGAATTATGCAGTTGTGAATCAGTTTTTTAACCTTCTAAGGGAAACATCCGTTAAGCAGTCCTTAAAATTTTTCTTTTGATTGGATGTGTAGACATCCTGAAATTTTTGATCAAGTAATTTGGGTCTTATCTGAAGATTTAGCTCAGAATTGATTGGAATAGAGAAACAAAATTCATGTAGCCGAACCCAACATAGTTGGGACAAGGCTTTGATGATGATGATGAAGTAATTGGGTGAGTGTTTATCCATCAAGGTGGTTTAGAGAATTGTTCAAGAACTATTGAAGGACTGTTTCTCTCGGTTGTTAGTTTGGCACTTTACTTTTAAAATCAAGTGGAGTGGAGTGAAATAAAAAGTATGAATAAAATATGTAGTGGGTTATGATGGTATTTTGTCTTTAGTTGTTTGAGATGGAATATTGTTTACTTTTGGTATGGGAAATGGAGTTTTTTTGTCTTTTAGTTAATAAATGTTGTTGTTTTTTGACTTTTTGTTGGAAAAGTTAGAGGGAGTTTTAGTAAAAAGTGCTTTTGATGTGATGTTTAACTTGACTTCACTCCACTTGACTTTACAAGTGGAATTACCAAACTAGGCCGTCCTAGAGTACTGAAGTTTACACTAAGGACTTCTCAGGGAATTTAAGTCTCACGAATTCAGAAGGCATATATCTCATTGTCACGGGATGTAAACCCTAATGCGCAAATGCCTATTAATCTCATCAATGAGATTTTTTCACTTCTGTCATACGCTAGTACTTTAGTATGCTATTTCATTTTCATCTGCTGGTGTGGCTAAACATAAAGGATTATTGTTTGCTTCATGTAGCAATTATGCTACATCTTTATTCTCCCCTAGCTCTATTTGAGTAACTGATTTAGGGGCCATGAATCACATGACAAGTATGCAGTTAGAATTTAGGCCTCATAGGCCTGCTTTTCATGTTGATATTCGTGTTGCAGGTGGGAATTATATTTAGGCCCTTAGCTCGTAGGCTTGCTTTTCATGTTGGTTTGTATGACGGGTTAGCTTTTAAGACCTTATCTCTTTGCGCTGATTATAGTTGAATTAATTTCTCATAGTCAAGAGGAGATGCCTTGGTCTATATCAGCAAACGATACAATGTTGGTGGATGAATCGCCTGATAGTGCGACTGCAAAACTTGAGAGATGTTGGGAAGCTTTAGAATTTGACGGCTTTAAAATAACTCGTACAAAGACAGAATATATAAATTGCACTTTTAGTGGAGATGTGCATAGAGAGGAAATGCTTGTGAGAATTGAAGCTTAAGTAATACCACAAAGAGAGGATATTTCAAATAAGTTGGGAGGTTCTTTTCATCATGTTTTAAGAGAGGTTGATGCTATGGAGGATGCTCTAGCTAAGGAGGGAGTTCATGAAGGATGCTCTTGCTAAGGAGGGAGTTCTTCGCTTTTCTATTTCTTTTGATGTTTAATTACTTTGTATTTTAGTAAGTGTTTTTTGGTGTTGTCTTGTGCTTTGTCTAAGCTATTGTTGGCTTAGTTTTTGTTTCCTCTTCTTGGAGTAATAAAATTCACCTTTTTCAACAAAAAAAAAAAAGAAAACCCGCAAAGAGATTCATTCCGATATCTTGTTCGATAATTAGCAATAATGGAGAGATTTATGAAGATGTCGAATATATGATAAGAGGAGGATGGTGGAAGGGAAGACTTGCTTCTGGACTACTATGTGATTGGTGTGTACTATAGCAAGATTGAAGGGAAATTTTACGCGGCAATGATTTATACCAGGTATGACCTATAGAGCAGAATGTTGGCTAGTAAAGAAGCAACACATGCACAAAATGAGTCTAGCAGAGATGTGAATGTTGATATGGATGTGTGGTAAAACTAATATAGATAGAATTAGAAATAAGCAATTGGGAGTATTAAGGGTAGCATCAATAGGTGATAAATTTAGAGAGACTCATTTTAGATGGTTTGGACATGTCCAATGTAGGTTAGCAATGGTGTTGGTGAGGAAAAGTCTTAAGGGTAGCATCAATAGGTGATAAAAGAGAGACTCGTTTTAGATGGTTTGGACATGTCCAATGTAGGCCAGCAATGGTGTTGGCGAGGAAAAGTCTTTCTAATGCAAGTTGCTGGCTTGCCAAGGAAAAGGTGTAGGCTGAAGAGGACATGAATGGAAGTAGTAAGGTTGGATAAGAAGAAGCACAACTTATATGTGGATTTGGCCTAGGATAGACTGGGATAGAGAACAAAATTCATGTAGCCGATCCTAACATGGTCATGATGATGGTATTTTTCAAGATTTGATGAGTGAATGGACAATTGGATGTGGTTTAGAGTACAATGACCTCTATTATGTTGATCTAACACTGCAGTTTAGCCTTTAAATCATCAACCAATACAAAAGGCGTAATGAATCATGACATTACATAGGCGTTAGGGCATGTGCCTATCCAAAGCTTGAAGAATCTCTATCCTAAGCGATATTGATTTGGCTCTGGATAGATTGGAATAGAGAAACATAATTCATGTAGCTAATCCCAACATAGTCAAGACAAGGCTTTGATGATGATGATGATTATGACGACATAGACATATTGATGCATGGTATGCTCCTATGACTTCCATTGATGGTTATATATTTTATTTCCTTTATTGATGATGAAACAAGTTGCACTTTGGTATATTTAACGAAGTCTTGGGTTGAGTTACCTGCCCTTTTTTAAAAATCTTCATAGATCAATTCTTACAAAATTTAATGCAAAAGTTCAATCGTTATGGTTAGATAATGGTAAATATATTTCGAGGGAGTTTTAGTCATATTTAGCAGTTGATGGAAGAGTCTCAAGCCTCGTGTGCAAATACTCCTGAACAAAATGAGGTTGTAGAATGTAAAAGTAGGCATTTACTCAAAGTTACAGGGGACCCTTATTACAGATAAATGTTCCTGAAGCGTTTTGGTCAAATTTTGTTCATACTATTGCATTTCTCATCAAATGAATGCCATCGTGTGTTTTGAATGGAAAATCACCACTATAGATATTATGTCCTTCAGCTTCATTATTTCCAGTTCCACCTAAAATATTAGGTTGTGTTACTTTGTTCATAATTTTTTCTTCGTTGTTAACGACGAAATATATTAATATAAAAAGATAGTAAAACCAAGTCTGATAAAAACAATTAACATAGGAGCACTGGTATAAGAGATATACGGGGCATCAAACAAACTAACCAAAGCACATGGATTACAAGTGCGATTTACCCCCTGTTTTGCTAGAGAATCTTCCATCCCATTAGTGGATCTACTGATTGCTAAAAAAAAAGGGAGGCAAAGATGCAAAATACCGGATCTCATTAGCATGAACCTGCATCTTCCAGGGGCCTACAAAGTATTTCACCCAAGATTTGGCATTGAATGAGTCTCTTTCCTCTGTTAGACTATGATGGAAAGATGAAACATAGATGTGAAGAGGTTACTTTGTTCATATTTCAAAACTTAAATAGGATAGGTTGGATGCAAAAGCAGTTAAGTTTATATTTGCAGGATATCTAAGTACATAGAAAGGTTATAAATGTTACTTGCCAGGAGGCACAGATTGGAGGAGAGGCAAAGACTCCTTGCTCTCTTTATGTGCAGTTCTTTACTTTTGGTAAGTACTAAGGAATATCTTCACCTGTGATGCATAGATATGGCAAGGACACGCCATAGACATGAGAGGGACACGGATTTTACACATAAAAAGTGAAGTATCGGATACGATACGACACGATACGTTGCCCATTTTGAAGTATCTGTGCATCATAGATCTTCATGAAATTTAACATGCATTGTAACAATCACTCGACCACTTTTTCCAGAAAGATTACACTTGTATTCTTTCTGAGAGTTTGGGTATCCTACAAATATAAACTGTTTCCTTTGGGTCTGGTTTGTCTCATTATTACTTCCGGATGTGTATAAAGCATGTATGCCCAAACATTTTAGGTGGAACCAGAAAAGTAGAGCGCTTGAGGATAGGACTTCCACTGGACTTTTTCCTCTCAACATTTTTGACGTCATCTGGCTTATCAAGGCTGCTGTCAATATTCCATCTGAGTATCTGACCAAAATGATTTCGAAACATTCATTTCGTTCAGAAGGGCTTTCATCACTTCTAACAAATGTTTTCTCTTAGTATAACCGTTCCATTCAGCTCTGGTATATACACACAATGTCCGTGTTTCAATTCCACCGTCAGACAAATAAGATTGAGACTCCTTGACATAATATTCTTTGCCATTGTCAAACTGAAGAGCCTTGATTTTCATATCAAATTTATTTTCTATCATATTATAATAGGCTTTGAACAAATGTAGAACTTCATCCTTTGATTTCATGAGATACACTAATGTACATCTAGTGGTATCATCAACTAAAGTAACAAAGTCATGTGACCATATATAGAAATAAGAGGAGCGTTCCATGCATCAGAATGTGTTAAATCAAAGGGATAACTATTGTTTTTATTTATATTGACTGGGTAAACATTCCTACAATCCAGGCCCATCCATTTAGGCCCATTTATTGTACCCATTTATTGTATTGTACTTAGTCAAAGGATATTACTTAATTTGTTGCTACAGTTTAGGATCTAAGATTCGTAATTGATTGTAATTAGGGAATTGAGCCCTTATATATATGAACAACAGTCAACCCTCAAAGGGACAATATTGAGCATTCTCTCTCACAATTGCTTCCATGCTATTTCTCTGACATGGTATCAGAGCCAAATCGATCATCTGATCGTCTCCTGAGTCATCTTCCAAGCCATTTGTGATCATTTTCTTCAGCTGGATCCTCTCTAATAATCCCCGATCATCTTTGATCAGGCATGGCCCACCTGTGATCAACATCACCAATCTCAGCGGATTCTTCCCTCTTGGTCGACTGAATGTCTTCTTGTTTATGAAGATTTTTCCAACATTTATTGCTCATCAGAGGTAGGTCTTCTCCCTATTTTTGTGGAAATTCAATTTTTTCCACTTGTTTTTATCTCAGCTGTCCAAAATCCAGGATCTGGATCTGATTTGACCGGGACCACTTCCAATAGTTGCGTGATTATCCTGTTCACCCATCCCCACTCTTGGATCTATCAAGAGATCATCAGGTGGGGCCAGGTTCAGTTCCTTTCCCTGACGACCTGGACGTTTTTGGGTTTTGGGTGTTGGTTTCTAGAATTTTTTTGGCTGCTTGACTGTTCTGTTTCTTTGCTGGACATTTCTGCTCCTGCATTCTGTTCTGGTTGATTATTGCTGCCTGTTCCGTTAAGGACTCTCTAATTCTTCGTTCTGGTAGTTTCTTCTGCTAATCCGATTTAAGCTACTGTTGCTCGTTCATGCTATTACTGCTGTTTGCTCCTCCTTTTGTTACTGCTGTTTGCTGCTGCTAGTTCCTTCTGTTGTTGTTGCTAGTTCCTTCTGTTCCTACTGTCTGCTGTCTGGACGTTTTGCTGGTTCCTACTCGTGCATCTGTACTTCATCATTTTACTAGTTATTGCTGCTAGTTACTGTCATTGCTGCTACTAGTTACTGCTGTTAGTTCTGTTGGTTTGATTGCTTATTCATCCTTCTGCTAGTTACTGCCATTACTGCTTTCTGAATTGATTGCTTGTTCTGGGTAGTCATGGACAAATTTGAAATTACCCTGGTTAATTTTGATGGGAAAAATTATACCTCATGGGCATTCCAATTTCAAACTTAGAAGGGAAGGAACTCTGGGCACACATTGATGGATCTGAACCTCAACCCGAGGAAGATGACAAGAAGCTATTAGCTTGGAAAGCTAAGGATGCTAAAATAAAAACCTAGTTACTGGGCTCAGTTGACCCATCTTTTATCCTCAACCTCAAACCTTGCAAAACTGCCCATGAAATGTGGGACTATCTTCAAAAGATCTATCAACAAGGCAATGCTGCTCGTCAATTTCAATTGGAACTTGATATTTCTCACTATACTCAAGGCACCCAATCTGTTCAGGGGTATTACAATGGATTTCGCAGACTGTGGTCCGAATATGATGAGATAAAGTTTGCCTCGGTATCTGAAGCTCTCCTACCTGAACTACTTCCCTTGGGTCACCTTCTGAGAAATTTGGTTGCTTTGGCCATATGTTGTGAGGGGACACAATTTTGAAGTCGTGGATTACCCAACGATGGGATCCTCTCTTCAAATTGAAGCCCCATCAACTGGCCTTCTGAGAAATTCGTGTTGTTTGGCCATATGTTGTGGGGGGACACAATTTCGAAGTCATGGGATTATCCAACCATGGGATCCTCTCTTCAAATTGAAGCCCCATCAACTGTACACCAAAATGTACAGATCAATTTCTACCATGGACATTGGAAAAACTACTTTTCTGTTAGACTGCTCCATTTTATATACCCCCATGTGAGTCAAAAGCTTGGTATCTTATTCCTATGTTACTCTATCTTGAGTCAAGTTTTTAATTCATACAAATTTTATTTTCCATTTTTAGTTGTTTCTAAAAACATTGCATGAATGCTTGTTTCTACAAATATTGCATGAAGGCATACCCGTCAGTGTTACGTAATTCGGTTCGGAAGCCATTTCGGGTTGGTCTCCAAATGAAATGTTTAGGCCGATTCGGAAGTTTCAATGAAATATTTTAGAAAAAATATTATATTTATTAAAATGAAAAATAATATAAGATCCATTTAATTTATTTTACTAAATCAATGCATTATGTCAATTTATATTAGATGTGCTATTTAATATTAGAGTGAAACTTGGCTAGCTTATTCATAATAAAATGTCTTTTATTGGAATAAAATTTTATTAGGGCGATAGGGCCCCCATATAGTTATTTAGATTTTAATAGATGGGTGGCTACATAGTGGAGACCACTAATTTCTCCAAGCCAAAATTGCCAAAAGGGTATTTTTACTTTTACTTATAAGTTAAAAAAGAATATGTTTAGCTACTTTAGTTTTTTCCTATTTTAAAGGCAACCTAAATGTTGGGGCGAATAATTGGACGAATTGGCCTAAATCATAAAATTTGGACTGAATCGGACGAATTGGAACGAATTTTGGGATGAATAATTACGGGGATCCTGTTCGTTTCTTTAGAGTGAACGAACTGAAATTATTTGGAAATTTCGGCCAAAACGAACCGAATTTTGTAACACTGATACCCGTGCTTAGGATAGGTTATTGTACTAGTATTATTTATGATTTTTAAAAAAGAATAGCTCCTAAGACATTGAATAGATGTATGTCCAAGATTTATCCTACTTTACTGTAGACTACAAAGCTCTTGATTCCTTACTCATTAGCTCTAGAATATAAGAATCATTTTTCTTAGGGCCACCACCAATCGTCTACTAATTTTCAGATAGAAATCTTGAAAATCAAAGTTTTTTATTGATGAAAACCAGTCCGGAAGTTTGATCAAAAGGAATATTGGGTCAATGGCCTACCTCTGATCGCTAAAAAATATGCAAAAATCTTCATAAATATTCCCTCACCTAGGCAGCCTTGATTGCATAAAAAATCCCTAGCATTGATGATCAGTAGAGGCCCCACAAACAAACAGTCGAATGCACTATGATGTCTTGATATTGGACAGTTCAAACAACCATGAAAAAAATCTGATTGTTAAATCAAATATGTACAACTTCAGAGAATAAGGTAGATCTGACTATGAAGAAAGTGGAAAACCTTTTGCAAGACTATCTCTTGTTCAAATCAAGACTCCATAGTTTCAGCGCAACATCATTTTCTCGCCATATCTCCTTAATTGTTTCTTTGCTCTAATACCTTATGAAACTCGAGAGAGAATTTTGGTGGAAAGTTGGGTGCCTTTAGTTGGGAGTGGTCATCCCTTTTTACATCCACCGTGAGTTGTTTATAGCAAGAATTTCTTGATTACTGGAATCATTATCCCTTTAATTGGGATAATTTCATCTAATTTGTATCTAATGGATTATCATACAGTACAGTCTATATGTAATGTATTTTTAATTATGATCCTCCACATTATGGATCAAAATAACAGCCGTTACATAGCATTGCGGCCATGACAACTATGCTAAATAGTATTTAGCAACGCTATCATCTATAGCGCCTGCTATGGTCCGCTATGGGCCTCTGTAGAGAAACTATGGAGTGAGACTGATTGCTACTTTCAAGTTTCCTTTTTTTTTTTTTTAAATGCACTGTATGGTTTATTTCTTTTCTTCTTTTCTCCAAACATTATTTCTACGCAACTCTTCTACTCTACGCAACTCTTCTGCCCTTCTATGCTTAAAAGAACACCAAAAAATACAATATCGCACCGAATTGAAGTTGATACAGAGAGTTCCTCTCAAGGGCTCTTCTCCAGGTATATCCTGGTAGACACCCCCATTGGTAGGTGCATTCTTTTATCTACTCTCAAAAAAATAAAAAAATACATTTGTTATTTGGTTTGAACTTCAAACTTTATTTAAGCATTACTTTATAATTTATATATATCCTTTGTTATGTATAGTCATGCTAAATTTCTTATTTGAATTATGAAATTAGCAATGCATAATAGGTTCTAACTTAGTATGGCTAACCTACATGTATACATGGGGAAAATTAGATCAATACTGTTATATTATAATCATTCAGCAATGCAGAACTTCCATGCACTGAAGGGACTGCTACCCTACCTTAGTTATTATAGGAAAAAGCATCAAGTTCTAATATTTTCCAATATTCTAGATTTTTTGGATTCTTTTTTGATTTTTAACAACCTTTTTGATTTACACCTCTAAGCTGCTACGTATCGCGGCTACCACTAAATATTGCCTGCTATGTAGCATTTTGGCCACCGGCCGCGACGCATGTGGGAACTGCTATTTTGATCCTTCCACATAGACTATGGTAGGCCGCATGAGTATCTCTAATAATCTTAATATCACTGGCTATTGTAACGCAGACCGGGCAGGTTGTTCAAGTGATCGAGGGAGGAAACCTGGTCAGTTGAAAATGCATAAAGCAAGAATTTGTTGCTCGGTCAGGTGCCAAAGCCAATATCGAGCAATGGCTCACACCACATGTGAAATGTTGTGGCTTCTTTCCCTCTTACAAGAGATGATCGTCACTATATCTACATGCCACTTCATTGTCACGGACTCACAGTCAATTTACCTTTACATATTGGCTCAAATCTAGTCTTTCATGAATCATGAAAGGATGAAGTACATTGAAGTGGATTGTCATTTTATTCGTGAAAAACTCTTGTTCAAGCTTCTTACACCAGTATATGTTTGCTTCGAAGAGTAACTTGCTGATCTACTCACAAAAAGCTATTGGTGCTAGTCAGCTCAAACTACACTTGGCATATTGGGCATGTTTGACAGTCAGGCTCCAAAGTGAGAGGGAGTGCTGAGGATTATGTGCACATGTGGAGTACCATAACAGTGAAGTGGCAATAATTTTGTAGCGAAGAGGAACATAATTTTGGACGCCCTTCTTATTCTCTTATCCTCCTAAAATATTTGGGTAATTTCCTTGATTTGTAACTTGAGATACTTTTGGATCAAAGATCTAGATGATTAAGTTGATATATAGTCAGAGAAAATTGTGTATCTCAAAGATTTGCAACTGTGCAATCATGAGAATATATTTGGAAACAAAATAATATAAAAGGGGTAGCCTCCCTCCTTGGGAACTCATAACCTTCACTTCTTTTCTTTTATGTCTTCTCTCTGTCATATTATAACAAGATTAATTGTCATTTTGTGCGATAGCATCTTTGCAAAGGCACTATTGACCTCGTTTTAGTCTCTTCGTCGAATCAACTGGTTGAGTTCTTCACCAAGTCATTCCCAGTGGCCAGATTCTGTAACCTTCTTGACAGTTTCTTTCTGCATCAGTTTTGGCATCATGAGCTTGAGGGAGGGTGTCAAAGCTGAACATTTATGTACAATATTGGAGACTTGCGGTGTACCTTACTAGTTGTAGGACTATGTAGGCTGTATAGACCCGTGGTGTATTTATCTTTTATGTTTATTCTATACGAATAGATTTGATACTTGTATTAATCTCTAAAGATTGGATAGCCTTCGATAATATATATTTCCAAAGGTGTAACTTCTATTCCTTGTGCCCCGAACTCTCTAAAATGGGAACAAGGCGGATCCCATTTATTTTCCCGGTTTTGTCAAAAGTTGCTCTTAAAACTTGCAAGATAGTTAGTTATATATACTTCTCCTTCCTGGCTTGCAATAAAATGAATACACTAATGGATTGAGCTTCAATGGATTTTTGTCGGTGATTGGGCAAGTGACTTTATAGTATGCTCTTTTTGTTGTAAAGATTTTGGCAAAAATACTTTTCCATGTACATATTCTCTTGTTGTATAGAGTTTAGAGAACCTTTCTGTTTATCTTACGATGTTCTCATCTTCCTTGGCAGGTAGTTATCAGTCAGATGAATGGACAAGACCATCCATCACAGTCTATTCATGTGTTTCATGTGGGAAAGATGAGAATAAAACTTCGTAAGGGATGGATGACGAAGGCTAAAGAACCTTACTCCTCTTCAATGCAGGTAAAGATGCATTATCGATTATATAATTCTTGAGTTTGGAGAATACACACACACACAGACGTATACATACATAAATATGAAATGGATTCGGAGAAGATAATTGAGTGCATTTAGGAAAAGAGAATTTAACTGCATGAGAAAGAGGAATGCGCCCATATGCATATTGGGATATTAACCTTTTGTGCCAATTTGTCTTTTTAGATATTAATATAAACTTTTGGGGCACACTTGTATTTACTTAAGAGAGGGAAGGCATTTTTGTAATTTTATTTCAAGTTATTAATATAGAAATTGAATCCTCAGAAAAGTTCATTGATATCTTCTTTTTATAGAGCAAATAGACTTCAATTCTTGAATCATCCCCATCGCTTCTGGTTCTATTGTAACAAAGGATTCCATTTTTATGGGGAAAAGACCCGTATCCATAATTATGATTTTACATATGCACAATTCCCCAATATCTTAGGCATTTGCAACAAAATATTTTCTTTGTGTTTCGGTAAAAAAAAAGTGTGCCCTAGTAGCATTACACGCATGAATCCCTCTCCCCCCTCAATTGTGTCTCTTCCATCTTCTCTCTCTTTTCAATCACTTCTCTCTCCTAACTTTGATTTCTTTCCTTTTTTTTTTTCTTCCTCTATCTTTCTATAACAAGAAAACTTCTCTAATTTCTGATTTGGTACGAGAGCCAGTCAAGGGGAATTTTTTGTGAGTTTCTTCTAGGGCTTACGTAGATTTATGTAAGCCCACCAATGAAGGCCTGTGCAGCCTTTGTATGTGAAGGATTTCAACTAGGTTCTGTTTTCTTCTGATGGGAACTTCGAGTTATTAATCATTTACATGTTCCCATGCTGCCAGCTGACTGCTGCAGATGACTTTTTGATGTGCATTTACAAGATGATGTTCACTACTTACAGTATCAAAGTGTTGCTTTGCTGTTTTGCTGCAGAGCATATATAGTACAGCAGTATTGTACTAAGGTGCTGCTTGGTCACTCTATACAACAGGGGATGCTGTGTATGAGCATGTAGACTGCTGTAGACAACAATCAGTCAGAGGACTGGTTTGGTTCTTTCCTTGCTCATTTGAAGATTGAGGAACAAAAAACACATCTAAGATAAACATGATGCAGGAGCATATAGTTTAGATTTTGTGGATCTTCTGGTTGATCAGGTCCTCAATTTTTTGGGTCACTTTGGTCTCTCGAATTACCTTTGACCCATCTCAATTGGGGCCCTATCAAGCTTAAGTGCTCAAATCTAATATAGAATGGCTTAATATGGGTTTTAAATCAGAAAATAAAAATTCTGAATTTAATGTTGGCCCAAAGCAAACCCAATTGAGTCCTAACTGAGCCCATAATGACATGTAAGGTCAGCTTATGAGTGCACTTCTCTACTTGGCTCTACATTCTCAAAAGGTGGGACCCATAGCTCACAAGAGTGGTGCTCCTGATGACTTTTAACGCAAGCAAGCTTGAAATTGGAAACTTTCCAATTAAGAATCCAAGAGAGGGAAGGTAAACTAAAATCAAGGAGCAGTTTAGGGATGGAAGTTTCAAAGAGGCAGGAGGAGACAAAACTTCTCCTGAGGGGAGTCCATTTTGAATTTTAATTGATTAGAGCCTTTCTAATTTTTATTTATTCTTTTAACAATTTGTTTAGTTTTGTAAGCGAACTTCGCAAGTTTCTTAAATAGTTAGATTAGATGGGTGGCTAGGATTTATTAGAGATTAAGGCTCGTTGGTTGGAAACATTACATAAGTACATGCTATGGGACTTCCAACCCTTTATTAGCTTTGTTATATTTCTTCTTTAGTAAAAGTTGCATCTTTATGCACTTCTATCTTTTCTCTGTTGGCGTGAGTGTCTCCCATAGATTCAAGACTATTCAAGTATAGGATAAGCGATTTGGGGTGAGCTGTCTTCTACTTTGTTCCTTCTTTTGCTTATTTGATTGTTGATTCAGGTAAAATTTATCTTTGTTTGAGAGTTTTCAGAATCAATCGAAGTTTATTGTTTGCTTTCGTTGGATAGTCCGATTTTGCTAAGAATCAATCCATTAACAATAGTGATGATGGGGAAGCTGATTATGATGGTGATGATGGTGGTCCCACATTTGATGAGGGTCATGCAGGAGTTGATGAAGATGTGGTCTATGGTGATGCGGGACCTTCCTTATTGGTAAGAGTTGAAACCCTAGATTGGATTAGTTCTAGGGTTTTAACGTTGGATATCTTGAAAAAGAAAAAAAGGGTAGAAAAAGAAAACAAAGAGAAAGAGGAGGATATAGAAAGGGAAGCAGAAGAATAGTTGATTCCCCTATGGCTTTCGACCATTCCTATATTATTACATTTTAGCTTCTGTAAATTATAAAAAGCCCCCAACATTCTGATATTTACACCAAGGTCCCCTAACATATTTCATATTATAGATAAGTCCTATTCTCTAACTTATAACAGTAAGACCCTTATGGCACCATGGGTCCCATCAGATGATGAATGACATCACAATAGTTTTTTTTTTTACACCACTTACACAGTGGAAAAATGCTAGTACCACCTTATTATAGATAGGAGAAGTTGTGAGAACGTAGTGGCAAGTCGCGCAGTGGATAAATTGAAGTTGCCTATTGAGAGACGTCCATCCTCATTAATCTATCGTGGTTCAAGAATGGGAACGAACAGAATGTCACAACAAAATGTTTAGTTCAGACCATTCATTTGGGCTAATTAGGTGGTCTGATTTTTTATTTGGGACTACAAACAAGTAGCTGGTCAATCTGGCCTGGGATTTAGAGGTCATATGGTTGCCTTCTTGGAGTATAATTATTAGTTGGCTATTGTTCTCTGGAATATTGAGTTGATGTTTCTCTGTGTTCCCTTTTCCATTTGGATATTCAAGCAGGTGGAAGGTAGGGTGAATAGTGGTGTTACCCACAATTCACATATTAATGCTAAATCAGGGAACTCACGGGTAAATTCTTATATCAAAAGTTTATTTTAATGGGAGAAATTGTCTTGATTGGTCTCAATTGCTTAAATCATTCTTGTGGGTTAAACGAAGTTTAGATATATCAACAACAATCAGACTACCACAAGAAGATGAACCATCTTAAGGAAATTGGGAAGTTGAGGGCTGTATTCTCACGCCATGGTTTCTACAATCAATCTTTTCTAGACATTTATGCTCTGAAAAACAACAAAAGATATTTCATGTATTGGAGGTGGTCACCTTTTGCCCCTAGCTTCTCATAACCCTTTATCTGTTGGCCAGCTTATTGACCGCAATTATTCAATTTTTGTTTTTGTTTTTGTGATGGGTGTTTAATACTGGACTAAGCAACTAGGAAGCTGATCGAGAAAGCACATAGGAGAGATTATTTTCCTTGAATTTGATTCCACATTATACATCATTTCTTTGTTTGTTAGCTTCTTCATTTCCATCTTCATTTGAATCTTCTAACAGTAATGATTTATTTTTGTGGCATAGGAAATTGAGACATCCAAATATTAATAAATTATTATTTATGTTGAATTTTGGTTTGTTTGGAAATAAAAGATTTATTTCTTCCCAATTATCTTCCACTAGTTATATGGGAATAGGGAAAATTCTTTTTGTATTAGCATCATCGTGCTTCTCCTTGTTTTGATATAGTGTACATTGATGTTTAGATGCCTTATCTAGGGTAGTGATGCAGGACGGGGTACCAGACGCCAGGCGGATCGAGATGGAAGGTAGAGGGTGTAGGTCAAGCTTTCACCTCAAAATTGGCCTCACACCTAACTCCCCATCACGGGCAAGGAACATAGAACTTTGGGAAACCCAAAAGCACTCAAGAAGATTTTCATTAATCATTAACTCTGAATAGCCTAGGAGGCTTTACAATGCTTAAATATAAGAAAACATAACCCTAAAGCTACTCTGGATCATCCAAATCCATCGATGGTCAGGATTAAAACATCCACTCAAAGACAACTTAAAACATAAATAAGTAAATAAAACTCTAAATAGACTAAGATAGGTGGGCTGAGCCCAAAGAACTAGTAGAGAGAGATGGGCTGGGCCCATTAGTGGGTCAACCATGGGGACCATTGGTCTATCCTGCATCAACTCTCCCCTTCTTGGAGAGAACTTGACCTCAAGTTCAGTAGAAGTCCTCCTGGATCGAAAATCCAACATATGAATTTTTGATTTGTCAGTTGATCTTTGTTTTCTTCACATGGCTTGGAGGCTTGGCTCGATCTTTTCATCCATGTAGAAGGAGAATGGAGGCATGGTTTCTTCTGATGTCTGAATCTAGCATTGGCTTGTGATCTGGCTGTCAAATGTATCAATTGCTAGCTTGGTACCGGTGGATAATAATCTTCGAACATCAATAGCTTATTCCTGAAGATGAAATCAATATGGGGAATCTCAATGACTTGACCATTCTTTTCAACCTTTGAAATAATAGCCTGTTCTTCTGATGATTTAATTGGCTTTTCAGGAAGAGGACTTATGATCAGATCCATCAGTTGATTTGATCAGGCTCCTTGTTAACTACATTCAATTCTTCCAAGTCCACCTTTTCTTCCTTTGGTGCTTGCACTTGTCGATCAACATTGTTAATAGAAAGAGTCTCAATTTCTTTGTCTTCCAATGTACCTAAGTAGGATCTTACTTTTGTTCCTCAATACTCTTTTATATTTGTTGCTGGTTATGGTCGTTTACTGGGATATATTTTGCACGTTCCAAATCTGATGCATATCTTATATTTCAACAATTTTTTAATATGATTAAAGATCAATTTTCTATATGTATCAAAACATTATACTCAGACTTCAGGGGAGAATACATGTCAAAAGATTTTCAGTCATATCTAAAGTAAAAATGAATTTCTTCCAAACTTCATCTCCTCATACAGTCATACTCAACAAAATGGGGCAGGAGAGCATAAACATCAGCATATCCTTCAAAATATCCTTGCTTCCTTTTGGGGTTGTAGCAGTTAGCACTGCCATTTTTTTCATTCATCGTCCATTACATCCAAGTTTGTCTGACCAGTCTCCATACTTTTGTCTTCACCATCACCCAAATTATAACATGCTTCATTCTTTTGGTTATGCATGTTTTCTCTTGCTACCTCCAACTGAGTGAATTAAACCTACTGTTCAACAATCTATTCGGTGTGCTTTTCTTGGGTACGGAGATGGACATGGAGAATTTATTTTTTTATGATCCTCATATAAATCGATTACATGTATTGCATTTTAGATAATATTCCCTTCTTTCATGCCTCTCATTTTCATCCATATCTATCATGTCCCAAGCCTTTATGCTGCTCATCTACTCATAACTTGTTTACTGATTCCTCTCCTTCATCTAATGATTCAATTCCCGCTCGTCTCATCTGGATGATTTAAAAGTGTGGTTTACCAATGGACGAAGAAAGATAATCAACTGCCTCCTCATGACTCTTCCTCAGAAGCTTCTGTAGGCATGCCATAGGATCTTTCTATGTGATACTCTTGCCCTGTCCCTCTGCCACTCATCTTGGACCATAAGGTCTCCTGACCACTATGGATTCTTATCTATATTCCTCTCTGTTTCTTTAAATTTGATTTCTATTTCTTACTCTTATAAGCAAGCAATGCAGCATAAGTTTTGTGGATTGCTATGAATAAGGAGTTGTAGGCTTTCTAGGACAATCACATTTGGGATCTTGTACCTTGCCCCTATAGGTCAAAACCTATGGGTTGTAAATAGGTTTATACAATAAAGCTGAAATCAGGTGGAAGTCTTGACAGATATAAATCTTGTCTTGTTGCGTTGGGCTACCGGCAAGAGCACGGTATTGATTATGATGAGACATTTGCTCTTCTTATAAAAATGACAACAGTATGAATGGTTTTTGCACTTACTGCTGCCAAATCCTGGCCCTTTTCTATCTAGATGTTAAAATTGCATTTTTAGTTGGAGATCTCAAGGAAACAATGTACATAACTCCTCCAGATTATGCAATTCCAAATATTATATGCATTTTTGCCGACTTTCTTGATCTCTATATGGGGTCAAACAACTCCACGCGCATGGTTTCAAAAATTTTGATCTACAATTCTCGAACATGGGTTTACACAAAGCAATTGTGACCACTCATTTCTTCAAAAGTCCTTCAATTGCCGCACTATACTTCTGGTATATGTCGATGGCGATGATTAGTGTGGCATTGCTTCCTTAAAACAAATTCTGCAATCATCTTTTCACATGAAAGATTTGGGCACCAAATTTATTTTCTTGAGTTTCCAAGTTACTCCCACAACTACTGGTATCTTTTTTTCTCAACATAAATACAGGAAGGATCTCATTGACATGACTTGAATGACACACAAAGTCATTTGATACACTCAAATACAGCAAGAATAGTTGGGAGCCTGTGTGATCCTATTCTTTACAGGACAACAGTTGGTCATCTTACTTATCTCACCATGACTCGACTGGATACCTCCTATGCAATTCAAGTTGTCAGCCAATTATGTCCGACACACATCAGCTTCATCGGAGTATTGTTTTTCACATAATTTGATATCTACATGGAACTTCACGATATAGGATTTTCGTTTCTACTGTCACTGCATATGATGACGCTGATTGGGAAGGATGTCGTGACACTCATGGATTAATAATTGGTTGGAAACGCTGAGTGCCTTCTTAGGAAATCACCTGATCTCCTTGAAATATAAGAAACATGATAGCGTTTCCAAGTTATCTGCTAAAGTTGAATATCGATCCATGTCTTTTGTGTCTACTTAAGGAACTAATGTTTTTGTCTCAACACCTACTCCCTTTTATGCTGACAACTAATGTTCTTTAAGACTCGTGATAAATCTAGAATTTCATGAATGGCCAAATTTTATCGCCATTGATTATCATTTAATTCGTGAACTCTATGAAGAGGAAACTATCACAATCCCCCATATCTCGTCTCAGTTTTAAATTGTCGTTCTATTTTCTAAATCCATGCTCACGACCATAATAATTTCTGGGTGAGAAATTGAAGCTTCTTGATGATCAGCATCAATTTGATCGGGAGTGTGAACTGTGAAGATAGTACTGATTTTTTTTACACTGATGGAGCATGATACCTCTACAAGATTGATTTCCTCTACAAGTCTGAGTCAAAGATATGGCATCTTGGATGTAACTACTTGAACACCGCTTGTAATTAGTTCTTCCCCATCTACCATTGTACACATTCTCTATTAAGCCCTTCCTAAAGGATATTCATGTACTTGTGGATTGTGGACATCAATATAAATTCAGGGAACTCCCTCAAAAATGATACTGCAGATTTTGTGCAACTTTGAAATTGGCACACATCATGCCATATGTATCTTGATAATATTCCCTGATAACAGTACTGATTTCCACCATTAATTCTGTTTGTAGTTGAAGATCCCCTGCTACCCTCTGAGCAACAAACTTAGTGCTTCTACCACTGCCAACTCTATTTTTCTGTTGCTAGCTAAACAATCGGCTCGGAGTAAAACTATCTTTGATCTACCTGATCTCTGTCATCTGGGGTTGCTGAAACTAATGGACGTTGGTGGATCATCAAGGATCGTCCACCATCTCTGTAGATGATTCATCACCATTACTTCGCTCATCATCACACTTTGTGCCTTTATCAGTCCCACCATCAGACTTTCCTTCATCCTTATGGTTAAGGACTTAAGGTCTTCTTTCGGCTTCTTTGGCGCCAACAACCTCTTGTGAGTTATCAAGATTTCCGCTTCATCCCCATGGACCCCTCCTTCATTGTCGTCATCATCATACACGACATTGTCGCCCCCATCTTTATTTTCTTCACTCTCATGTTCCAAAGTGACCTCTTCTTCTTCTTAAGTTTCTGGGAATGCATTTTGTTGCTACCGACATTCTAAAGAAACATGGTCGATCTCATTACACTTGTTGTAACGAATGTTTTGTTGCCCTGATCTACCTTCTGCCCTTCAGTGTCAGCCCTTTATCTGAGTGCTTGGATAGAACTATATGACCATATAAACTCCACCTTAGAGCGATTGTTGCTGCCCCTTGAATGACTTATGGAATTTGAGAGTGAATAACCATGCTGTTGTTGCTTCTCAAGACGCTTCTTTGCAAGCTTGCTTGCCTATAAGCTTTGACAGTTTTGAAGATCGGACTAGGCTCATTTGATCTAGGATGGATGGCCTAAGTTCATCCATGAAACTGTCGCCAGTTGGTCATCACACTTAGTCAAATCATTATGCACAAAGAGTGGATGAAACTCCTCTGCATACCCTTCAACTGATCGATCACCTTACCAAAATGTTGTAGATGGTGGAACAAGGACTGCACATAATCCACTAGGAGGAGGTCTTCCTGCGTCAATGACTTTATCTTCTTCCATGATGTTACCGTCAGTTACCTGATTCTCAATTCAACCAATTTGGATTCGAGTTTGTAGTTCGCAATTCGACACTTGCGTCAATTCGAAAATTTAATGGGGTAGGTACTTGATTCGCTTTTCAATTTGCTTGATTTGCAATTTGAATTCGATGAATTCAATGTATTAATTTGAATACACAAGAATAAATTGCCAATTTATTTAACATTTAATCAATCTATTCTAAAATTTAATGAAGTAAAAGATATGATATTTGGTTTTCATGAGAATTTTAGAGATTCACACAATTGTATTTGTATGGAGAGGAGGGAGTGAAGGAAATTGAAAAACGAAATGGGTCAATATATTATCCATTTATTAGTAGTCTTGAAATTTTTTTGCTTTAATAAGATATGGTTTCATTATCAGATTGACCAGTATAAATCACAAACTTTTTTGTATTATTACATTCACAAGTTTATAATGGATTAATCTTACAATGGGCCTACCTTTTTTTAAGATAAATTTATCTAAATCATATTAACAAAAAGAAAAAAAAAAAAATTTGTGTGTGTGTGTGTGGGGGTGGGGGTGTGGGGGGGGGGGGGGGGGGGGGGGGGGGGGGGGGGGGGGGGGGGGTGCGGGGGGGTTGTTTATCTTCATTATTTTAGATTTCTAATAGGGTGGGCCACAGAGTGACAACTCTCTAGAATTTCTCGTAAATCGGCATATAGCAATATCTCTTGAATCCAAATATCGCCCACATGGACATGATGTTTCAAGCAAGAGATGGAGAGGGAAGGGTTGCTGAAGTGCTGCACTCTTCTAATGGAAAGACACTTGTGACTCTATAGTCACTCTTTCCATATTTCATGAAGACCACTTTTTACCTTTCCCTTTCCTTCTTTATTGTTTTCTTCTCCGCACATTTTCTTCTTATAGAACCTTTTCTACATGGGAGCGGACTGCTTTGAACTAGAGGCTTCCGAAAATCTCGAATCCACCAAACCGAATCCCTACTGTTCGATTCTTACAGTATGAGATTCGGCGGTTGATCAAGCGAATCAGGTAACTATGATGTTACCTTATGCTTTCCACGCCTCTCCCTTGTGGCCTCGGTTTGTGTCCACCAAGCAGATGCCCGTCATCACGGCTGTGTGGCCACTAACTTGACCTTGCATCTATTGGGTACATCATTGTACTCAAAGATCCGCTCAATGGTTTTCATCCACTCAACATCACCTCAATAGGCTGTTATTATACTCTGGGATCTCAATTTTAAGATTGAGATAATCTCTTTTGTTTTCTGATCTTCAATGTCTACAATGATCATCTTGTGGATTCCACCAACGGAAGGGGTTCACGTCACTTCCTTCTGAATCATTATCCTCACCAGGGTTTGTAGGTTCTCTCTTCTCCCCTGAAATTATTGACATTTCTATAGAATCTACCGTATCCTCTTGTTGGAGGGAGGGCTCTGTATTTATAATAATGTTCACAAACTATAATTACATGAATACCCCTTTGAAAGAGTTTAAGTAGAGGATATATACAAGGGTAATCTGGGAGCAACTAATTCATAAGTAATTATGTAGAGGAACTTAGACTTGTAGGGATATTATGCTCTGCTGGTGTACTGGAATCGCTACTTTTTCCACAGCCCCTAGATTGGAGAGTTGTTATGACTATGAGGGATCACTTGCAATTGCTCCTCCATCTTCCGAATTGGGCGTCGATCGTATCCATAAAACCTTGCAAATCTTCTCGCCGGGCTGCTGCGTCAGCCAAGTGATAACCTCTTCCTCTGCGATCATCACCGTAGAGAGGATCTAATGACTGTAGAAGATGCAGATTTTGATGGTTTAGGAAGCAGTGGCTTTTATACCACCTGATACAGCCACGGATGTCTAAGAGTCTTGGCTGCAAGTACACAGATGACATGGAGCTCTTGTAACATCAGATTCACTGCCCTATCTTTGGAAATGATGCCAATTATGAAAGCACAAACTCGCACAATGAAGAACTCCAAGCTATATTAATCATAAAACTCAGAGTTTCCCAGTAACTACAGCCCTAAAAGTGAACTTTTTTCAGCCAACAGAGTTTTATTAATGAAGAAGACAGAACCAAAGCTAAGGATTGCCTTGACTTCAATAAAAAAGAAAAAAACCAAGGATTGCCCTAACCGACCCTTAGGGCTTGCTTCTTTACTGAAATTCAGAGAATTCCTGTCTGGAGAATTTCTAAATTATCAAACTTGGAATTCCTGAATCGTCCTTTGTATTTGAGCATCCAAAAATTCCATAAAAAAAAAGCAAAGGAGCTGGAATTCCAGAAATTCCAAAGTTCATTTGCTACCTATTATGTGGCTGAAATTTTGGAATTCTAGTGAATAAAAATGTCATTTGCAAATGCCAGATGGCAAGCCATCACATCATATCATGAATTCCCCAACACACCAAATTCTTGTAAGAAATTCTAGTAAAGAAACAGGCCTTTAGATAACACATATATAGTGCTGGAATCTCATAAATTTCTATAAAACTGTCTGAGATTGACTCTAAACAGACTTGCTAATTTTTCTATGGTTATTATTGCCACATACAATAACTTGCTAGAGAAGAAACTCATAAACAGAAAATATTAACTAGTCTTGGATATCCATTGTCCAGACAGGTCTGGATGTTTTCTCCTGTGGGACTCACCTATCGTACCTTTTCTCCAAAGGTTTTGGGCTGAAAATAGACCCATGGGTGGATTTGTTTGGATCCAGGTCCCTTTAGGCCCAGTTAATTCCGGCCCCAAATTGGTCTATTTGCTGTAAGCATTATGCAATTATAGAAACACCCTTGTAGTTGCAGAATTCTCAAACAGCCCTCCTTTAAGCATTATTTTAAATTTCTTGGAGCTTTTATGCTTCCCAGCTGATCTAAACCTTTTACATATGGGTTCAGATCCTATGTGCATGATCAAATGCCTTAAGAAATGATAATGCTTGGCCCACTTTGTGATCTTCATCGCGATCCGCATCAAAAGAGAAATAAAGGATTAGACAGATCTTAAAAATTGGGGAAGTTTATCTCTCTCCATTCGGGGAGATCACTATTATATGTCTTTTATCGATTACAAAAATGCCGTTATTAGGGACTTCGTATGAGAAATTAATACATATGTAAACTTGGAAGAATACAGTTGCATGGAATCATGGATTATAAATAATTCAGGGATAAGTTGCACATGGTTCTCTCGCTATTGGTAACGTTAAGTTATCGTGCAGGTATATCACATGAATTATGTATCTCTTGAGTCTTTGTTACTCACTAGGTGTAGTCTCTCACAATCCAGATCATAAATCATAAACAGGAAGGATATATAACAATTTAACACTCACTATGATTTGATTGGATAGGGGCCAGGGCGTCCCTATTGTATTCACAAGTATGGCTCAGTCTTGTCAGAATGGTTTTGTACTGAACAATCTAACAATAATATAAAACATTTTGATAAATTATAATATGATATGCTGTGTTTGGCTTCTTATTGTTTTCAGAGGAAAGGAATCTGCTATTTTCCAGGATTTTCCTTAAATCACTGTAATAGAAATTATAAATACATACCAGTGTCCTGTACACTGATGCACCTTGTGATTGAGGCTTAAGTGGGTTTGATGCCAAAAACCTGTACCCTCCCCATCACTGCTAGAAATAGAGAGCACCCTAAATTACATGCCTAATTGTTGGTGGTGGTGAGTTTCAGGACATGCCATGGACATGGATTTTACACATAAAAAGTGAAGTATCAGAGAAAGTATAATACAATACGTTGCCCAAGTATCTGTGCATCATAGGTTTCAGCAGGGTTTTTCTTGTCATTACTGTAGACCGTAGAGGGGTCCCATTGTGCTAAATAGTGTTCGTGACTGAGCCAAAAGCTAATGATCGTCTCCTTGGAATCCAACTAAACATACTATCTTTCATCTTTACATCATGTAACATAAGCTCTTTCAACATGTTATGGTGAACTGCAATATTGTTGGGCATTTCTAATACAACTGCTTCTGATGTCCCATATCTAGTTGTGTGGAGTTAGAGGGGGAGGTAATGCTGCAGCCCAGGCATTGTTTTGGCAAGCAAAGAAAGGGCTTTCCTTTACATTAGCCTTTGAAGCAGAGCGAGATAGGAATGCTGCAATTATGCTTGCCAGGAGATATGCATTTGATTGTAATGTAAGTCTCTTGATTTTTAACCATGTTTTCCTTACCCATTCAATGAGGACATTCTATGTTTGAGATATTTTTGTGTTGGAGTGTGCTGGACATGAGAACCGGCATGTAGGATCTACTAGGGTCACCATGTGCTACACCATGGTTCTAGTGTTGATGTGGACCCTCAGTTTGGTGCTTCCTAGTATGGGAGACAATATGTTCATCACTCCTTTTCTCTGAAGTTATCATCAACTATTTTGGTACAAATGACACGTGTGATATTTAAAAACTCTAAACCCTTCATTTGAAAGGCTCTATAATGGATGGACCATGACCCAAAAAGTAGCGTTACTGAATCCTAACCCTTCCATGTGGGGAATTGTTAGGAGAAAATCATCAGCTGCGTATCCTTTTTCTTCCCCTCGTTTTCCTTCCTAAAGTATGTTCCAAATGAATGATTGTAGATTATCAAATAGTTCACTTTACGGTACTGGGCATCCATTGTTGGGCTGTCAGATGAATGATATAGATCCCGAACATGTGTCATTACTTGTTGTAGATTAGAGTCTCTTACAAATAGGGAACAATTAATATATAATTTAAATCCCTTATATAAGATGCTTTTATTTTAAATGAATAGTGGAAGAACATTGTAAAACAATAATACGAAAGCAGTGTTGAATAACACTATCAAACATATCCTAAGCAGCGATATCAGTCCAGAAGAACGAACAAGAAAAATGACCTCATAAGATTTATGTTGAAAAGGGCAAACGTTCAGCCAAAAGGTTTATTATTACCCTGTTATCCGATTATCTGGTCAAGATGTTTGCGACAACATTTTATTACCTCACCATTCAAAAAAAAAAAAAAAGAACATTT
This sequence comes from Litsea cubeba, assembly GCA_012931725.1. Taxonomy (NCBI): domain Eukaryota; kingdom Viridiplantae; phylum Streptophyta; class Magnoliopsida; order Laurales; family Lauraceae; genus Litsea; species Litsea cubeba. Next base: position 17,484,819 of record CM022955.1, on the reverse strand, counting down.
TCTTACCTCTTCCAACATGAGAAACTCCAACCATATTTATTGCATTGAGATTTTATTTCAGTGAAACTGAATACCAAACTCATGGGCCTTTCTCGCCACAATTTCCTTTTCGTTAAGAGTCACAAATCCATTTAAATAACTTCAAAGCCTTCCTATTCACCTTAGCTTTATCAGCGTCACCAGCAATTATGTTTCCCACCATAGTCTCAAACATCCAACGTGTTTTCAATCTTGGTTCCTTTCCACTTTGCCACCTTCTTCTCCTTCCTCATTAATCTGTATTATTTTGCAAACTCTAGTGTTCCCTAGTAGGTCACACCTTTCTATTAAGGTCTTTCTTCCCATCACTGATTCTTTGTTTCCCTTCCCAACAATCATAGGTTTTGTACATTTTTTCTCCCCAGCAGAAGAGTTACCATTGGACATTGTTGTTTCCTTTCTTTATTGTTTTTCTTCCCAATCTTCCAACGCCTGACTCCTTGTGTTAGTCTAGTCTAATGGCAGTTGATCTGTAATTCCAAATTTGGTAAACTCATTAATCAGTTGCATGGTTCAAGTGATCCATGATCAATATGGCCTTGATGTTGATATGATCTTTATAGATGGTACCTGCATTGATCTCACTAGTAACTGTTATTAGAGATGTATCTGACAGAGGAAACTAATCAAATGAACAGAAACAATAACTTTTGCCGAGGTAAGTTATACTGTTCAGAGGTGAAACAACCAAAGCTCCTCTTGTACATAAACTGTTGTCAACATGATGCAGTTACTCTACCAATATGTGGTACTACTTGACCTGCAGAATTAAACAAAATCAACAAATACACACACACAGTGAGTATTTATTCATTAACTAAAATCCTGAACACAACAAATTTTCTTGTGACATGAAAAATTTACAACCATTACCCTTTTACCTGGTTTTAACAGAAAATGTAATTTGTAAAATTGTTGGAAATGAAAAAACAGTACAAATTAGCCACAAAGAATAAAAAAATAGATCTGCAATGTCCCAAACCCATGAAATGTTGAGAAAAAAATGCACTCTGTAAATCATGGAGATAACATCTTTATGGAATAGATCCTTGAATGAGAGGGAGGCTTTGGAATGTTTAAGCTTTGGGTGTGCTATGTTATGCTATGATTTAAGTATATTTTTTTGTAAGCCAAGAGTCTAATGGGCCTAAACATCATGGACTAAGTCCAGCCCAATAAGGCATTCTCACCCTTATCCTTGTACCAAGTCTGTCCTGTTGGAAGTCCTAATACTCTGTTATGGATTTGGGCTCAGGTAAACTTGGGTCTGTTTAACATCCTTATCATGGAACAAAATATCGGCCACTATGACTTTTAGGCGTAGTGGCCGATATATTGTGCGTATCGGCTAAATACAAAATATTGCCGCTATGACTTAGGCAGGTATAAAACCCATCGAGCTGAGCAATTTTCATTTCAAACACTTTCTCCCATCTCTTTTTCCCCAAGAACCTATTCTTAAGTTTTCTCTACCCTTATATGGTTTCAAATCACTAACAAAAACACAAGATTGGTCGTTACATAAGATTTGAATTATTTTAACCACTTCAAAAATTCACACCGCTAAGTATCACCCACTACGTAGTGTTTTGGCTGTCAGACGCTACACTTGCCTCAACCTCTATTTTGATCCTTGGTTCCTATTTAGCATCCTTTCTTTTAATTCAAAAGCAAGGAGAAAATGGATATCTCTGATCCCAACCCCTACTCATCACTCCTATTCTTTTTTCTTTGTGGATCTAGTGGGGCTCACTTCACCCTTATGGAGCTGCACATTTGTGTTGTGCTTGCACTTTGCTTCTCCTATTTTTTGTTATTTTTTCATGCATTTGTCAGTTCCATAATCTTTGAAATGTAAATGCCAACTGCCAGATCATGCTTGCGGGACCTGGTGATCGAAGTCCACTATGATCTGTCATCCCAATGAAGTTGTGTGTCGTTTTGTTGTAATGTAAGTATCTCAAGTTTCAGTAGTTTGTGTATTTGTATGTTTGTAATAGTCAAAGAAAAGCTGTGTATTGCATTGTCAAAGAGGCTTCCTCTGTTCTGATTGCTTCTCAACATCTCAGGCATCCTTTTATTTGCCTTATCATTTGTTTCTGGCAATTTCTCCAGCTTCTTGTTAAATGTTTGATTTGTAACACACCTCTGATTGCAATTTAGAAGTTGAATGGAATTTTTTTGAGCTTATATATATGTTAAAACCAATCTCTCTCGTACCAATTATGCATTGTGACAGTGAGATGTGTGTTGTTTGTATATATTATACCTACAATCAGACTCAAAATAATGGATGGCATGAATCAAAGAAAAAAGTGATCAAGGTGAAATAGTGGAGATTCTATTAATGAAAAAGAAAAAAAAATGAATATATAGCCTGGGTTTGTTCATCCATAAATGGAACTGGATCTTGCAAATTATTAACGTGCTTCTGCGGAAAACCCATAATTCCTCACTTGAACACGGAAATTGATATTCTTCATTTTCATTATTAATTTTGTGTGAATGGCATTCCTATCCTTATTGTTTCGAAAACTTTTGAAACTTGCATGTGAGAATCACATTTTTATGGAGTAGGAACTAATGCCATCCATATGTAGAGCACAGATATGTTTCCCTGATTGATTCCATGCACAATATGAGCTACTCGAGCTACTCATAAGTGGCCCCTGTTCTTTCACATACAGAATATTTCTAACTTAGACGTGGGCTCAAAATGAGTGGGCCATACAAACCACCGTTTCCAACCATGGATGATCAGATGATCTGTACCTGATAAGCCATTATATGGAAATGAACAGACAAGCAAAACTATTATAAATGAAGAAGACGAAGAAGAAGAAGCAGCAGCAGCAGCAAAACTTATCATCTGACCTCGGGTGCAAGTGTTGCTTTGGCCTGTATAGTAGAGCTACTACTCTTATTACGTGTAGAGGAATCTTATCCCATTTCTCACTGTCACCTGGTTCAAACTGTCAACTGTTGGTGTTCAATAAAGTCAGTTCTATTTCATAACTACATTATTAGGGCATTCTCTTCTTATATGTGGAACCATGATGATCTAGTTCTTCTATGGTTTATGAAATTACTCCTATGACCGAATTTGTTTAGTTTTATAAATTTAATCACCTTTTAAATTGATAAAGGCAGCTAGCAGGCTTGTTTGGCAACTCTACTAATAGAGTCAAGTGAAATAAAGCTCCCATTTCTGCAAAAAAAAAAAAAAAGTCACATCAAAAGCACTATAATTCAAACTTCCGTCATTTTTTCTAAAAAAAAAATAAAATAAAAAAGCAACCTCCTTTTTCTACTAAAAGACAAAAAAATTCTTCATTTCTATACAGAAAGTCTAAAAAGACTCTATATACCAAACAACTAAAAATAAAATACCATCATAACTCACTTATATTTTATTCTTTTTTTAAAATAATATTTACTTCACTCCACTCTATTAGTAAGTTTCCCAAACAGGGTTTGGTACAAAAAAAGATTTTAGTACATATTCAAAACATTCACTGTTCTTTTTTCCTTGGTAACATGGCTTGAACGGACCACCTCAAGGTTGCGGCACTGAGGGCCTTGAGAGTCTTGTCGTTAGAAAATTCATTTTGTTAATGTAAGAAAAGACTTGTGCAAGTCCAATTTCTTAATAAACTGAATGCAAGTGGAAGTCCAATTTCTTAATAAATTGAATGCAAGTGGTCTGGAGTCTGGACAAGGATGCATGTGGATATAATTGACCTGGTTCTTATGTGCATGGATCTGGATCCGGATCCAAATCTTTCCATACACACCTTATTTAAAATCAGAGACTTCGTATGCCCATTTATTTGAATATCCATTTGATAAACATACCAGTTAGAGAATGGCCAGAGAGAAGGTGAAATATAAAAGCAAGATCCTCCATGAATGGTTGAAAACCCAATCAAGGAGATCTGATAATCGACTTTTTGGGTGAGAACCTTATTCAATGGCTAGGATGGCTATCATCTAGGACTTACAATTTTTTTTACCGTAGCTAAGGGGGCTGGGATCAAATAGAAAGCCCGCAATGGGAAGAAAGCCCGCACAAATGAGAAGGGAGCCCACACACGTGGGAAGAGGTGGTGTACTCAGGATTTGAACCCCGGGCAGCTAGGTGAAAATTGCCACTCCTTACCACTCGGATAAGAAGCCTTCTCAGGACTTCCATTTTAGGATCCTGATCTCAACTTGAGCCACCACGGTGGAAGAAGAAGAGGAACGAGTGAGAGGAAATGGGATGGTTATCGCCAACACATTGTTGACTGTTCCAGCCCTCAATATAGATTGCATTGAGCCCTAGTGTTGGAGATGAGCTTGGTCTTCTTTTAGAATCAGTTTACCATTTCCACTTTAAAATAAGATATTCCAAGGTCCATTTGTTTGTATGGAACTCAGAAATTATGAGATTTTTAAAAGTAGCTCTCATTAAAGAAACGATGGTAAAGATCCATCAATGCCCCGATTAAATAATCTCTCCTTTATTGGAAAATGAATTAAGGTGAGATGGAAAATGTCATGACCCGACGGGTCCTTTGTTTTTTTTTTCCTTATTATTTTCTAAACCTGAAATTTGAGTCGTGTGATACTTTTCAAATCATATCATGTATGATATGAAAAGTATCTCACAAGGATCGCAAGCACAAACGTAAATAATTAATCTTAACTTTATTATACTGAAATAACTAATCATCAATCTATAATTAATTATCTAAATAAAACTTGACCAACAAAGGTCTTAGTACATCCCAAATAAAAATAAAATAAATAACTAGAAACTAAAAATGTCTCTTTTGGGGAATTTATAATTAATGGCAGGTGATATCATTCGCACTCCATTTGGCATCCCCTTGAGGCTCTTCCTCAATATGTCATCTTCTACATATTCTTGTTCATCTCTGTTACCTATATTGAGTGAGAATTCACAAGTAGATAAAGCTATACATGCAATGCAAACAATCATGCAAATTAGGTTGGGCACAAGTACGTAGAGTTTATCACGAGCATCATGTGTATTAATCTCAAATTGCTCAATATACATGTCATATATATCTACATTCATATAATTATCAAGACCATTGATCCATAAGACTTGTAGCCTCTCAAGTACATCACTATGTGAAACACGTGATTCAAAATATTGTGAAACAAGTGACACTTGAAAGAAAACTCGTTTTACAATTTTTCTTGTTATAGCCAAATTTATATTCTATTCGGTTTGTTCTTAGAAATTCATTCTTTCTAGAGATGAACAGGATCTAAAAGTGTTGATTAAAAGATCCAATATGCAACAAGAAAAAAAACGCAGACTAGGATCTACTCTATAGTTTTCGTAATATCATCTCCATAAAATCCAAAATATAAGTTTCTCATTAAGATCATTTTGATTTAATATTATATTTGATAATTATTCCATGTTTCGTGATTGAGACATAGGACTTAGCATCCTTCCTATCTATGATTATAATCTTAAGCCTATAAGTTTTTTGTTTTTGAGAAATATTTTTATTTTAGATTTTATATAATATAAACATATTATATCAAAATCACCTTCTTAAAGTTATATCATAACATAAAGTTAAATTCTTTTTATGAATTCTATTGCCCGTGCTGAGCATGGGGGTGTTTTGCTAGTATTATTATTCCTACATCTTTGGCTATCGCTATATGTTTCAATAGAAAATCAATAGTCCAAACTCAATATCATTGATTCCTACATTTCTAAATATGGTTGAATAAACAATAGATTTCAGATTTAACAAAAATGCATCCTAAGGTCAGATACATTAAACTAGGTGTGGATATCAACATATCAAACCCCAATAATGTAGATCTTGATTCAAATCATCTAAACCAATCAATGACACCAATCATGACCCTTTAAATTTGATGGACTTGATCACGAACATTATTGATCTTTGATTGATACTAGTCTACACACACATCTAAAAGCAGTAGGTTTTATTAAATCAATCTAGCAAGAAATCAAGAAGGAATCGTGCATGTAAAGATGAATAGCATAACTTACTTGCCCCTTTAGTCTTCAAATTAATTAAAAGCAATGGAGAAGATGGAGAAAATCATGAATCCAAACTCAAGTGCCAATATCCCATTGGCTGTTACATTTTGCTCTCTTCTTCTCCTTCTCCTCTCTATGTGTGCGCGCGGGCGGGTGCAACACTACTTGTGTGTGCAATAGGGAAGTGTGTGTGAAGTGAGTGTTACTATAGATTTGGGCATTTTCAGTTTGAGGGAAACTAGGCCCATTTGGCATTGTTATTGTATTGTTTTCGATTCTGTGCTGAGTTCAGATTATGCCGGCTGTGCTGCATAGAACTTATTTGGCAACATTATATAAAATTATTTTAGTGAGAACATGTGATGTAGAACTTGTTTGATAGCGTTATATTAGTATTGTTCTAATTATGAACATAATCAACCAAAGTACGTTTGTCAATGTAATCAAATTCAACTATATCATAGCATTCTTAAGTTCATAGCTGGGGCATATGATAAAAAATATAAAGTTACATTCTCACATCTACTCACATTATTAATTAGGGGATTTGACATTTCAATGCCCCTTAGACATTCAATCCCCAATTTCATGACTAAATTTCTGTAAATGTCACCAGAGCCGTTTGACTCTGGTACATTTTTATTTTTTTTACTTTTTGCCCTCGATCCCATGATATCATGGAAGTTTAAAAACCTATGATATCATGAACTAAATGTTAATAGTTGAAAAACTACTTGGATCCTATGATATCATGTGATCTGGGGCAAAAAAGTAAAAAAAAGAAAAAAAGTGTACCAGAGTCAAACAACTCTGGTGACATTTAGTGACTTTTAGTCATGAAATTGGAGATTGAGTGTCTAAGGGGCATTGTATTGTCAAATCCCCTATTAATTACTATGAAAAATGTACGCATCTCATTGTAGAGATCACTGTAGTTTTTTCAAAATCCTGACTATAATGTGAAGCAAAATCTCTCCAAGATAGAAGTAGAGATAAAAAAAAAGAAAAAAAAGAAAAAGAAGAGAAGACCATCAGTTTAAAATCTGCCAAAACCCACAAAATGAAATAGCTACAGAAAATAAATAGATGAATTAATAGAAGGTCACAAAACATGAACACAGAGATTGATCAATAAAAAATGGATCCACAGCTAAACCAATCAGTTATAAAATAAATAAGTGATTAAACTGACCCGTCTAATTGGCCCAGCAATGATTTTGCTTAGTCTTTATCATATGGCCGTGTGTTCAATTGGGACCATCCCCACTCATCCACCAAACAGAAACTATCAGAAACTATGTATTAATAGTAATGTGTGAACCAAAATAAGGACCACCTACACCCTCTTACACAGAAAGTTTAGCTATTCAGCAAGTAGGGTGAGTCCAAGTAAGCTCAAGACAAACACACTCAGTGGCGGAGCCATGTATAAATGCCCTCAACTCTTGACTCTCTTTAAAATAGAAAAATCTCTTGTATTGTATTTCGGTGCCATTCTCTTTGCCCTTCTTGACCCTTTTGATTTCCTTTAAAATAGGAGAAAAACCTCATGTGTTTTTTTTTTAGTGTTCTTCTCTTTCTCCCTCCCTCCCTTTTCAAAAATTTTGAACCTTTGGCCAAAAATAGAGGTGCTTAAGGGTTTTCTACAATAATTAGTTATATGCACTAAAGGTTTTTTCAACTTTATCATTTTCATTGAAGTAGTAAAATGATTTGATCTCTACGTAATGGGCCAAAGACCAAGACTTACCTTCTTTTCGACTCACGATTTTAGACTTATTCATCCCTCACCCAAACGACTTTTTTCAAACTCAACGTACGTAGCTGTTAAGAGTGCTATTCTCGTGCCTCAAATTAAGGGTTTCAATCCGTTTTAGTGTTATATATATACCCTCTTATTTGTATTCCTTTCCCACCTTACGAAAATTGAACATGGTACGTATGAGCCTAGTACGTTCCTAGTTCCTACGTACACCTACCAAACATTCTTTCAAAGAGCCCAAAATTAAAGTTCCTTTAGCACTCTAGCAGCGCGCGTATTGCTTAGGTTGTAAGTGGCAAACCCAAAATGACAACTAGTCGATCCAATCAAGTCCCATTAGGATGGGTGTAAGAAATTGGGAGACATTCAGGGGGAGTGGTTTTGTATGTCCCATTTGGATTGGTGATCAGGTGGGCGTCACTAGGTAGTGTTTGTCGTAAGACCAAAGAAAAACGCGTGCATTGTTGCATTTGCAGGCCCAATAAATTATCTTAACCCTTTGACCCATAGCCCACAAGTATTATAATTTTATAGTGAAAGAAGGTTTTGTTCAATCCAATGATCCAATCCATTTAAATTGGTGTAAACCCTTGGGATCCGGTGACTATCATGAGGGGGTGCTTGTGTGGTCCATTCAGATGGGTGATCAGGTGATAGGTGGGCGCCATTAGGTGGCGTCTAGGTTTGCACCTTAATTACATACCATCATCTTTGCATATTTTATCATAAAAGTGTTAGATTATATGGTCTCAATCCTGTGGATAATGTTAATAAATTGATTTATTTCTTAATTTATATAATCATGCTTTTATTCATATCATGAATATTTTTTTTATTTTATGAGATGAATGGTATTTTATTCCCTGTTTGCAAATGACCAATACGATATGACATGATGGTTCATGAGATGAACTTGAGCCCACAAGTATATTAGATGTGATCCATGTATGTGGAAGTGATCCACATGCAAGAGACATATATCATAAATCCTATATTCGAATCGATTCACAACCGGTGATGAGATTGGGCATCCCATCTGACAAGGTTGCAGCACTATGATCACTATGAGATAGTGTGATTTGTCTCAATCATTAGAGTGTAAGACTCTGGATCATCGTGCTGGTACATTATATGTACCGAATGACCATGAGTTACACCTTATGCAAATCTGTCTTTGGTTTAAGGGTTTCTCTCATAATTCCCTAAGCAATAGGCTCTTAATCCAAAGAGATTAATGAACTCAAGTTTCTGTTATTCATTTACCATGAGTTACCAAATGAGGCGAATTGTAGGTCAATACCTTCGTGTCTTAGGTACATGGTAGTGGGATTGTAGGAATATATAATTATCAAGATGTAATCTATAATCAAATAGATATATTCCATTGTGCCAATTAATGGATTTATCATCCATTTCAATTAAGAGTTAATTGGATTGTACTGATAATCATTGTGATTAATTAATTGGATCACAAGGATAATAAGATATGGATCTAACTTGGTTGGACATGTTTAATCCAATTGATCCATGAATATAATTGATGGAGGGGCCTACTTGTAGTAATAGGGAAGATTAGGGTCTTCTTATAATTTATTGGACTTCAAGTGCATTTATTTAGTGGAGTTATTTGCAATTAACTGTGGGTTCGGATTGCACATGAGATGTGGGATTCGGATATCTGAGTTGAAGCCAGCATCTAAGGAATCCCTAGTGGTCTTCACGCTTTAACCCTAATAAGAGATTGTTTCTAATCCTATTTGAACTCTAAAAGGAAGGAAGAGAAGAAAATGGGTGAACCATTCAGAAACATTATGTGGACTTCTTTTACCACTATTTTGGAATTTGTGATCATCTCTAGAACAAAGGCTTTTCTTAGTAGATGAAGGAAGATAAATTTTAGAAGAGAGTTGATAAATTGGTTAGAGGAGAGTTTAAATTTTGAATGAGATAATTTAGGGTGGGTTAATTTAATCTAAAAGAGAATTTTTACGGATGAAGGTTAATGTTGTGGCCGTGATTTGGACATGAGGAGATTTGGAGAGGTGTAGTCAGTAGTGCCTCATGTGCAAGCTTATATTTTTGTAAGTAATTTTTTTTTTCTGAAAAGAGGACTCATGGGTGCTGACATGGAGCCCTCTATAGCCTCCCTTTGTACTGCTTTAGTATATATAATTTGAATTCTATCGTGTGGCTTCACCATCCTTTGCCACATGTCCCGTTTTACATGAGTTTTTTTTTTTCCTGTACGGTCACATTAGCCATGGAAACTCACGTCTGATGATGAAAGTTGAGAGAATTTCCCATAGTTCTCCGTTGTATGGTCACCATTAGCCACGGAAATTCATGTCTGATGACGAAAGTTGAGAGAACTTCCCATAGTTCTCCGAACAGCTACCTATTTTCGATATCTAACACTGTTTTGCAACATCACAAAATTTTAATTGAATTATTAGATATCGCATAAAACCGTCTTATTAAAATGTCAAAGGGGCACCTTTTGTCTCTCTATTTTATGCGATATCACATAATGCAATTAAACTTTTGCGCTGTCGCAAGAAAGTGTTGCAATATCGAAAAAGGTAGTGGTACAGGGAACACCTGGAAAATCCTTTCAATTTTCGGCACCAGTCATGCACTTTCATGGCTAATGGTGACCAAATATATGGAAAAAATCCTTTTTTTTTCTTGTAAAGATTTTATATGAGGTTGGATCCTATAAACGTCTCACTCATGCTTCCTCGTAGATGTAGTAAAATAAAGGTGAAAAAATGGGATATCATAGTGAAGGTAAAATAAAATGTGTGGTGAAGTAAAAAATGAAAGAAAGAATTGCAAAGTAGTTGATTTTACATTGGGTCCGCTTTACCACACTTTACCTAATCTTTATGAGGCATAGAAAAGTGGCTTGACAACTTGTGCTAAAAAAAATAGTGGCAGTTGGAGTTAACTTTCCCATTATAGTACTTTCTCATCCAAACATGATTAAAGGAGGATATTTGACAATTTTTTTTATTTTCTCTATCAGAGGGTTCCCAACCCTTTGGGCCGGACTAATCCCTCCGGGCCCAGAGGGAAGCCGAGTAAACACCCTTGTGGCTAAATAAATATTTGACCATTGAAATCACTTTATCTTTACATTTACCTTTACTTTATCGGTTCTTAAATAAACATACTCTATTAATAACTCATAACTGTTGGAAGTAGGTGGGCCTCGCGGATAGGTTTTCAAAAATTTTGACCCACTTGATGCAGGGATCAAGTATCCATAAGGCCATAAACCCAATCCAGGATCTAAAACCTCTTTCTTATGAATCAAGATTAGTAGAAACACTATCTGGAAGATAGAAGACAACAACAACAAGCAACCACGAAAATCTACACAAGAGATGAAGTAGATCTAACCTTGGGAGCCCGGTTGTGCTCTAATGGAGAAGTTGATCACTTGGCTTGTTGAAGAACTTTTTCACAAGAACAAAAAGGATCTCCAATACCTTGTATTCTTCCACGCTATGACCCTATATCAGGTTACTTCTCAGGAGAGTGTTGGAATCTCCAAAAGAAAAAAACCCTAGAATCTCTAGAAGGGAATCAGAGGAGATAATAGGAGAGAGAAGAAAGGGGCTTGGGCGTGGGATGAGTGTGTAGGACGTCCAGCCCCCTCCTCCCCTTAAATACCATATGAGCACCTCCTCTTTTGTTATAATTAGAAGTCTCGCTTCTATTAAATTAGTATCATTCTCTTCCTTTCTTTTAGAGTTTAAATAGGATTAGAAACAATCTCTTATTGGGGCTAGCGTGGGGCCTAGTAGGGATTCTATAGAAGTTGGCTCCAACTGGGATATTCAGACCCCACATCTCATGTGCAATCCAGATCCACAGTTAACTGCAAATTAACTTCACTAAATAAATGCAGTTGAACTCCAGTCTTACGAATAAATTATAACAAGACCATAATCTTCCATATTACTACAAGTAGGCCCCTCCATCAATTATATCCATGGATCAATTAATTGGATTAAACCTGTCTTATTAGATCCATATCTTATTATCTTTGTGACCCAATTAGTCACAGTGACCATCAGTATCATTCAATTAACTCTTAATTAAGATGGGTGCGCACTTACCATTGATAAATCTATTAATTGGTACAAGGGGATATATCTACTAGATGATAGATTCCATCCTGATAATTATATGTTCCCACAGTCCCACTACCATGTACCCAAGACACCGAAGTGTTGATCTATAATTGGCCTCACTCATTAGTAACTCAAAGCAAATGAATAATAGAAACTTGAGTTCATTAATCTCTCAGGATTAAGAGCCTATTGCTTAAGAAATTATGAGAGAAGCCCTAAAACTGAAAAAAGATTTGCATAAGGTGCAACTCATGGTCATTCGATACATATAATGTACCAGCATGATGATCCAGAGTGTTACACACTGATGATTGACACAAATCACACTATCTCATAGTGATCATAATGCTGCAACCTTGTCAGATGGGGTCCTCAATCTCATCACTGGTTGTGAATTAACTCAAGTATAGGATTTGTGATATATGTCTCCTGCATGTGAATCTCTTCTACATACATGGATCACATCTAATATACTTGTGGGCTCCGGTTCATCTTATGAACTATTATGTCATATTGTATTGGTTATGTGCAAATAAGAAAAAAAATAGCATTCATCTCATGAAATAAAAACTATTCATCACATGAATAAAAAATTAATTATATTAATTAAGAAATAAATCAATTTATTTACATCATCCACTGGATTGAGACAATATAATCTAATAATAACATTAAAGTGACTGTCATCAATCAATTATTTTGTAAGAGATGCTCTTGTTGTAGTAAAATTTATAAACATCGAATAAGGATATTAACGTGGACCGGACAGTTTCTAAAAGCCCAAGAATGCATGCTTTTTTTCATTTGCACAAGAGGCAGGTAGGGGCGCTCATGGGCAGGGCCTAGCCCGCTTTGGATTGGGCTTGGATATGTAATTAGGGTCCGATTAATAATTGGGCTGGGCTTGGATTAAGTGATGGAAAGCCCATAGCCCAGCTAAGTCCGACTTGTGTAAGAAATGCATGTAATTTAATTTAATTAGTGGTCTAATGCCCACAAAAATGATGAAAACCCTAGTTTAGCTATGCCTGATTGATTAAATGGTCGGGCTCGGGCCTAACTTTTATGGACTGTGTCGAGCTCGGGCCGGGCCAGGGCCGTTGTTTCTAAAGCCGGGACGAGCCTGAATCTGCTTTAGCCCGGCCCAGCCTGGCCCATGAACACCCCTAGAGTCAGGGTTTAGGAAGAAAGGGGTGGTGGTTGGCACGAGGCCTCTTGGTAGGTTTGATGATTGTAGGTCAACACCTTATCCTCATGAATCCAATAAAGAAACAAATCCAACCGGATGGGGCTCAGCTTTGGTACCTGGTTTTGTTTGGTGGATGTAAGAAGACGAATTAAATATCATCCTCTGGAAAGAGTACTAACACCACCAATATTGCTACATTACAGTCTAAGTACTAACACTACCATTCACTTGTGCATTGCATGATCTTTTAACATCCTCATGAAGCCAATAAACAAAAAAAAAAAGGGATTTGACATATTGGACCCTCTTAAACAACGTTGTCCCGATTTCATTACTCAAGATGAATTAATGTCACCAGAGTCATTTGACTCTGGTCTACCTTTTTTTTTTTTTTTTTTTTTTACTTTTCTGCCTTGGATCCCATGATATCATAGGATCCAAACTGAAAACCCATACATTAACAAAATCCTTAGAAAACGTCTTTCCCCTTTTCACCTTTTCATTTTCCCCTTTTTCTTCTTTCACTCGAAGCAAGAGACAGACCCTGCTTCTGTAACATTTGGGGTTCTTCATCTTTCTAATCCTCTTCTTCTATTTTTTTTTGTCATCTTCCAAATGCAGGGGTTCTCCAAAGACCTTGTCTACAAAACGGTCAATGCGCTTTTGAAGGTCATCTCCCTTTTTGCAAATTTCTATTTCTATTCACGTACTGCATTTTGTTTACTGAAATGATAGGGTTTTTATTTCGCAGGTTTATCATGGAAACTGGGTTTTCAACGAAGAGGGTTCTTATAAGCTTCTCATTGACCAGAACACAAATGGAAACTTCTCCTGTCAACATATTACAAAGATGAAGCCTAGAATTCTATTTGTGCATGAAGGGAGTGAAGTCACAAAGTATTTTATCAGTAGTGGATTATGTCTATCCATGAAGGGAGTGAAGTCACCCGAATGGGACCTTCCTCTCCGGTCAAACACATCAGCATCAGTTTATTCAAGGGCACTGAATTTTGTGTTCTTTTGTGAATGTAAGTATTTTTTGATGCTGTAACTGGAAACCTTTTGTATTTGTAGGTGGATATATTTTGTGAATACCATATTGTGGAATTGGATGATGTAACTTGAATGATTTGTTATCGAATGATGTAACTGCAAACCACCTAAAAAACAACCACCTCTTTGTTGGTGGGTTTATTTCTTATATTTATGTTGCAGGAAACGTGGATGAAGACTAATAGACCCATGATATCATGGCTTTTCGCAGGTTGTTATAGATAACTCTAAATCCCATGCATGATGTCATAGGATTGTATGATGATATCCGAACGTTTCTACCTTATATTTGCATAAAATAATTTGACAAACGCATTGTGTTTGATTGTTGCAGTCAATATATGCAATATAGACCTAGAAAAGTCATGATATCATGTGAACTTAGGTTGACCAGAACTTGAAAAACCCATGATATTATGTGAACTTAGTGATTCCTCCATCAAATATATACAAATGTTACTTACAAAATGCAGACAATTTGCAAAAAAAAAAATAAAAATAAAAACAAAAATAAAAAGCCATGATATCATGGGATAGTCCCATGATATCATGGATTTTCTGCAATACAGTTGGTTAAATTTTTTTTTTTTGTTAAAACTTTGGGTAAAATGTTAGTTCAACAACAAAACATAAAAAATGATGCTCATGTAGCCTTCGAAATGATGGTCATGTGTCAATTTTACACGCTCTATCATTATTGATTCCTAAATAAAATACAAACATTACTTACAAAATACAGTAATATAGAAACTGAAAAAGTTATCCCATGATATCATGGCTTTTCTGCAATACATTTAATTGGGAAAAATGTTTGTCCAACAACAAAGCATTAAAAATGATGCCCATGTAGACTTAGAAATGATGGTCATGTGTCAGTTTCGCACGCTCTATCATTATTGATTCCTAAATAAAATGATCTTTATTACTTACAAAATGCAGATAGTTTGTAATATAGAAACTGAAAAGGCCATGATATCATGGGATTATCTCATGATATCATGGCTTCTCTACAATACATTTGGGTAAAATATTAGTCCAACAACAAAACATTAAAAATGATGCCCAAGTAGATTTATTTTGCATTGTATGTCATTATCTTTTCCCCTTAAAATATATAATTCATTACAACAGTTGAGGGGACAAATTTATGCAACAGTCGTACTTTAGAAATGGTAGCTATGTTTTCTAAGAACTTTTCATAAGCTCCAATTTGAAATGGGTCTGAGAAAAATGAATTTTGCTTGTTGGTTGCAAAAAGTTAGTGCCATAGAGACCGATAAAACCCACCATATCATGTGAACTGTGGTTGAAGAGAACATGTGAGTCCCATGGTATCATGGGACTGTGCCATGATATCATGGCTTCTCTGCAACATATTGGGGCAAAAATTTCTCCAACAATAGAACACTAGGAAAAATCAACAGTGTAGATTTTATTTCCAATTACATCATCCAATTCCACAATATGGTATTCACAAAATATATCCACCTACAAATATAAAAGGTTTCCAGTTACAGCATCAAAAAATTCTTGCATTCACAAAAGAACACAAAATTCAGTGCCCTTGAATATACTGATGCTGATGTGTTTGACTAGAGAAGAAGGACCCATTTGGGTGACTTCACTCCCTTCATGCATAGACATAATCCACTACTGATAAAATGCTTTGTGACTTCACTCCCTTCATACACAAATAGAATTCTAGGCTTCATCTTTGTAATATGTTGACAGGAGAAGTTCCCATTTGTGTTCTGGTCAATGATAAGCTTATAAGAACCCTCTTCGTTGAAAACCTAGTTTCCATCAAACACATCAGCATCAGTTTATTCAAGGGCACTGAATTTTGTGTTCTTTTGTGAATGCAAGTATTTTTTGATGATGTAACTGGAAACCTTTTATATTTGTAGGTGAATATATTTTGTGAATACCATACTGTGGAATTGGATGATGTAATTGGAAATAAAATCTACACTGTTGATTTTTCCTAGTGTTCTATTGTTGGAGAAATTTTTGCCCCAATATGCTGCAGAGAAGCCATGATATCATGGCACAGTCCCATGATACCATGGGACTCACATGTTCTCTTCAACCACAGTTCACATGATATGGTGGGTTTTATCGGTCTCTATGGCGCTAACTTTTTGCAACCAACAAGCAAAATTCATTTTTGTCAGACCCATTTCAAATTGGAGCTTATGAAAAGTTCTTAGAAAACATAGCTACCATTTCTAAAGTACGACTGTTGCATAAATTTGTCCCCCTCAACTGTTGTAATGAATTATATATTTTAAGGAGAAAAGATAATGACATACAATGCAAAATAAATCTACATGGGCATCATTTTTAATATTTTGTTGTTGGACTAACATTTTACCCAAATGTATTGTAGAAAAGCCATGATATCATGGGATAATCCCATGATATCATGGCCTTTTCAGTTTCTATATTACAAACTATCTGCATTTTGTAAGTAACAAAGATCATTTTATTTAGGAATCAATAATGATAGAGCGTGTAAAACTGACACATGACCATCATTTCTAAGTCTACATGGGCATAATTATTAATGCTTTGTTGTTGGACAAACATTTTTCCCAATTAAATGTATTGCAGAAAAGCCATGATATCATGGGATAACTTTTTCAGTTTCTATATTACTGCATTTTGTAAGTAATGTTTGTATTTTATTTAGGAATCAATAATGATAGAGCGTGTAAAATTGACACATGACCATCATTTCGAAGGCTACACGAGCATCATTTTTTATGTTTTGTTGTTGAACTAACATTTTACCCAAAGTTTTAACCAAAAAAAAAAAAAAAATTTAACCAAATGTATTGCATAAAATCCATGATATCATGGGACTATCCCATGATATCATGGTTTTTTATTTTTATTTTTATTATTATTTTTTTTTTTGCAAATTGTCTGCATTTTGTAAGTAACATTTGTATATATTTGATGGAGGAATCACTAAGTTCACATAATATCATGGGTTTTTCAAGTTCTGGTCAACCTAAGTTCACATGATATCATGACTTTTCTAGGTCTATATTGCATATATTGACTGCAACAATCAAACACAATGCATTTGTCAAATTATTTTATGCAAATATAAGGTAGAAACGTTCGGATATCATCATACAATCCCATGACATAATGCATGGGATTTAGAGTTATCTATAACAACCTGCGAAAAGCCATGATATCATGGGTCTATTAGTCTTCATCCACGTTTCCTGCAACATAAATATAAGAAATAAACCCACCAACAAAGAGGTGGTTGTTTTTTAGGTGGTTTGCAGTTACATCATTCGATAACAAATCATTCCAATTACATCATCTAATTCCACAATATGGTATTCACAAAATATATCCACCTACAAATACAAAAGGTTTCCAGTTACAGCATCAAAAAATACTTACATTCACAAAAGAACACAAAATTCAGTGCCCTTGAATAAACTAATGCTGATGTGTTTGACCGGAGAAGGTCCCATTTGGGTGACTTCACTCCCTTCATGCATAGACATAATCCACTACTGATAAAATACTTTGTGACTTCACTCCCTTCATGCACAAATAGAATTCTAGGCTTCATCTTTGTAATATGTTGACAGGAGAAGTTTCCATTTGTGTTCTGGTCAATGAGAAGCTTATAAGAACCCTCTTCGTTGAAAACCCAGTTTCCAACATAAACTTGCAAAATAAAAACCCTATCATTTCAGTAAACAAAATGCAGTACGCGAATAGAAATAGAAATCTGCAAAAAGGGAGATGACCTTCAAAAGTGCATTGACCGTTTTGTAGACAATGTCTTTGGAGAACCCCAGCAGGCGCAGTGCATCTACGGCAACATCTATTCTCTCTGGCCATTCCCACCTGCAATGATTTGGAAGATGACAAAAACAGAGAGGAAGATGATTAGAAAGATGAAGAAACCCAAATGTTACAGAAGCAGCGTCTGTCTCTTACTGCAAGTGAAAAAAAGAAAGTGAGGGAAAAGAAAAGGTGAAAAGGGGAAAGATCACGGTCTAGGGATTTTTTTAATGTATGGGCTTTTAGTTTGGATCCCATGATATCATGGGATCCAGGGCAGAAAAGTAAAAAAAAATAAGGTAGACCAGAGTCAAATGACTCTGGTGACATCAGTTCATCTTGAGTCATGAAATTGGGACAACAGTATTTAAGAGGGGCCAATATGTCAAAGGGAAGTTCTATTGGCACCGCAGTAATCTCTCTTCTCACCTTAAAAAAAAAAAAATAATAATAAGTTTTCCTAAACTACGCCTCCCCCTTCCCTCCTCCCTCCTCCCTCCTCCTCCTCCTCCCTTCCTCCTTCTCCCACCCTCCACCCTTTTCCCTCATCTCGCCCCCCCCCGCCAAGTCTCCGGTGGGGAGGGATCTCGGCCGGCTGGCTGGCCGGTCTCCCTCCCCCTCTATTTACTTTCGCTCTTCTCCCTCTCCCTTCCTTTTCTTCCCTCTCCTTCCCTCCTCTACTCTTCTTTTCTCTCTCCCTCCCCCTCCCCCTCCGAGTCGCCGGTGGGGAGGGAGATCGGGCTGCAATAGGCGGAAACGTTCTGCTGCAGCCCGATCGATCTGCCTCCCCGCCGGCGACTGGGAGGGGGAGAGGGAGGGGGAGAGAGAAGAAGAATAGGGGGGAAAGGAGAGGGAAGAATAGGAAGGGAGAGAGGGAGAAGAGGGAAAGAAAATAGAAGGGGAGGGAGGAAGAAAGAGGGAGAGGGGGGAGGGAGACCGGCCAGCCGGCCGGGGCTTTCGTTGAGGGCTGCCGGCCGGGGATCCCTCCCCGCGGAGACTGGGGTTGGGGGGGCGGGGGGGGGGGAGGGTGGGGCGTGAGATGAGGGAAGAGGGTGGGAGAGGGAGGAAGGGAGGAAGGGAGGAGGAGGGAAGGGGGAAGGGTAGTTTAGGAAAAACATACCTCTTTTGTCTTCTAGTGTGGTGGGGAGAGCAATACTTGTGGTGCCAATAGAACTCTCCTACGTCAAATCCCCCCTTTTTTGTTTATTGGCTTTATGAGGATGTTAAAAGATCATGCAATGCACAAGTTAATGGTAGTGTTAGTATTTGGACTGTAATGTATCAATATTGGTGGTGTTAGTACTCTTTTCAGAGGATGATATTTAATTCATCTCTTACATCCACCAAACAAAACTAGGTACCAGAGCTGAGCCCCATCCGGTTGGATTTTTTTCTTTATTAGCTTCATGAGGATAAGGTGTTGACCTACAATCATCGAACCTACCAAGAGGCCTCGTGCCAACCACCACCCCTTGCTTCCTAGACCCTACCTCTAGGGGTGTTCATGGGCCAGGCTGGGCCGGGCTAAGTAGATTCAGGCCCGTCCTGGCTTTAGAAACAATGGCCCTGGCCCAGCCCGAGCCTGACACAGGCCATAAAAGTTAGGCCCGAGCCTGCTCATTTAATCAATCAGGCCGGGCTAAACCAGGGTTTTCATCATTTTAATTTGTGGGCATTAGAGCACTAATTAAATTAAATTACATGCATTTCTTACTTGAAGTCGGACTAGGCCTGACTATGGGCTTTGCGTCACTTAATCAAAGCCCAGCCCAATTATTAATCGGACCCTAACTACATATCCAAGCCCAGTCCAAAGCGGGCTAGGCCCTGCCCATGAGCGCCCCTACCTGCCTCTTGTAAGAGGGGCCAATATGTCTAGTCTCCTAAAAATATCTTTAACCGGGTGGGGTTCATCAGCTCAGCTACCTGGTTTTGTTTGGTGAATGTAAGAAGATGAATTCAATATCCTCCTCTGGAAAGAGTACTAGCACTACCATTGCTACATTACAGTCTAAGTTCTCATGTTCTTAGAGGAGACGAAGATCTGATCACCTAACTACTCGGAAGAACCCCGGACATGGATTCCCAGCTATTTGCCAGCCGCCATGTGGTGATCATCCCTCACCCCAGCGGCGGCCACATTAATGCCCTGTTGAACTTTTCCAGGCTCCTAGCATCATCAAACGGTGGTCTCCAAATCACCTTCGTAGTCACTGAGGAGTGGCTCGGCTTGATCGGCTCGCCGGCTGCGCCGCCTAACATACGGCTTCGATCCATCCCCAACGTCATCCCCTCGGAGTTTGTTCGTGGGGCCGACATGCCCGGCTTCTTTGCAGCCGTTCAAAGCAAGATGGAGGGCCCATTTGACGAGCTGGTAGATCAGCTGGAGCCGCCCGTTGGCTTCATTGTAGCTGATACCTTTCTGTCATGGGCACCGGAATTTGGGAATCGAAGGAATATTCCGGTAGCATCTTTTTGGCCGATGGCCGCATCGACATTTTCCGTCCTTTGGAATTTTGATCTGCTCATCTCAAATGGGCATTTACCTATCGATATATCAGATAAGTTTAAATTCTTTATTATAATATAGCGACCAAGGATAAGGAGACTTATATAGAGGTATTAAATTAACTTCAGATTTTGTATATAGGTTATACCTATTTAAATATTTCGATTCCGCTCTTTCCCTTGATCAGTGAGGTTCCAAGATGGAACCCACGCACATAAGATAAGGCATTTTTGTTCGAGTGATACATACGAGTATCTCCTCAGGTAATATGTTCAAAGTAAGCACTTTGGAAATAATGACGTCTTACCCAGTGGATAAGAGGTGTAACTCTAACAAGCACATGCAAGTTCCTTCTCCTCGCTTGTGCGAGTTTCCTATCTCCTCATTTGCGAGTCTCTCAAGGGTCGTAGCCCCTTACCTGGGTCTACCGGAAAAAAAAAAAAGCACTTTGGAAGAATTTCATAGAGATATTTTCAAAAAAAAAAGTCCCTTAATTTTTTTTTTTATAATTTTACCTTTCGACAAAGCTGGGTAAAATGTGTTTAGATGGATTAGACAGCCCGGCAACTCCACTAGATTCTTTGCCAAAAAAAAAAAAAAGAAAATAAAGAAAATAAAAGGAAATTAGAGAAGAACTCCACCTGATTCTCCTACTGTCTAATTTTTAAATTACTGCTCCATTAAGATGGGTTATTTGTCTTATTGATGTCTTTAACAATGATGGATAGAAGGCCAAATCACCTTGTCCAAATTGGATTTAGGTTAAAGTCCAACGAGGGGAATGTAGAGAAATTAGGGCCTATGTGAGAAGAATCACGCTGGTCCATATCCATCTATAAAATATATTCTTCTCTTTCAAAAGATTTCGACTTTTGGAAAAAAAAATTATAAATTTTTTTCATTATTGTCACATGAGAAGCAGGTGTTTTTTTTTCTAAGAATACCACTTACTTATAGTTCTCTCTTTCTTACATAAGGGACTCAAACATGTGCATGTGCATTGTCACTCACACTCTCATGTTTTTTTTTCCCGGCTGAGTTACAACGAGGAGACAAACCGCTTGCCTCTGTCGAGTGCAAGTTTTAGATTTTAAAGGGTCCTTTATTTTTATGTCTTACATACGTAAAAGATTAGTAGCAGAGTCAAGATTTTCTCATAGGGATTGCGGCAAGTGACAGTCGGATATTTGTTGATTTATTACTGATAATTTAAAATCTAATTTATATTTTGCAGAGTTTTCAATGATATTTAAAGAAAAATAGTAAAATTGAAAATACCCCAACAATTTCCTTCATATAATTTCATAAAACTTTGTGAGAGCAGTTAAAATAAGGAAATACTAGGGTCACTAAAATGAGTTCAAAATTGCTCAAAATAATCCTTCTCCTTGCTTAAGTACTTAGATGTGTGTCTCACACAAATCAAAATAGCACTTACTGGATTGATCACTTGTGAAATGATGAGTTGGAGTGGAGCTTCATAGTGGACTGACCCAATTGAAAATCCAAGCAGCTCAAAAATGAAATCCCTCTAAGTGCATGAGATATCTCCAAAGTTTACCATAATAGAAGTTGGTTCCACAATGAGATCGATAGTTTGATGAAAATAGTGATTAATCAATATGAATGAGATTGTGTTAATAACACTTAATTAAATAGTCAATCTTAAGGTGAGACCAACTTTTATTGGAGTAAAATTTGGAGGTACTTATACACAAGAAGGGCATTTATGTTGAGTGCTACACATTTTATTTTAACTTGGGCATTCTCTGATGTAGAGAGTCAGACAATCAGAACTCTCCACGAGTTGAGTTTTGGCATGCCCCAATAACTCTGGCGGGCAGCTTACTTGAGGTTTGGATTGAAGTTTTATTACATGCAATTTAATGCGGTTTATTTGACTTGATCTTTGAACAGAATTAGGAGATGAGCGAGTGGACTATATTCCTGGAATCCCTTCTATCAGGTTAGCAGAGTCCTAGTCATCTTCCATGGAAACCTTGATCGCCGGAATCGAATCCATGGAACTGTCTCCATGGCAGCCAAAGCAAATTGCTTGTTGGTAGCTTCGTTTCATGAGGTAGAGACCCATGCCATAGAGATTCTGAAGGCAAAGCTTCCACTCCCTGTCTACAGTCTGGGCCCTTGTATCCCCTACATGATTGCTGAAAACAGGGCCATGGGCCCACACGACGCGCACTACTTCAATTGGCTAGACTCCCAACCCAAGAGTTCAGTCCTTTATGTGTCTTTCGGCAGCTATGTAATCGTTTCAGAAGCACAAATTGATGAAATAGCAATTGGGTTGCAGGCTAGTGGGGCTCGATTCTTGTGGATTGCACGCAATGATGTGACCCGCTTACAACATCTAAGTGGTGAGATGGGCCTTGTGGTGCCATGGTGTGACCAATTGAAGGTGTTGTGCCATTCCTCTGTTGGGGGCTTCTTGACCCATTGTGGTTGGAACTCTACCATGGAATGTGTATTTGCAGGCAAAATCATGTTGGCTTTTCCTTTATCAGCAGAACAATTCATCAACACCAAGCTGATAATGGAAGACTGGAAGGTCGGTATGAAGCTGAAGAATCATGAAAAGATTGTTGGAAGAGAGGAGATAGCTAGGAATGTGCAGAGATTTATGGACTTGGAAAACGATGAAGGCAAACAGCTGAGAACAAGAGCAAGAGAACTGCAAGAGGCCTGTAAAAGATCAATAGAGAAGGTTGGATCGTCTTATACCAACCTGCATACGTTTGTTGGTGATGTTTTACGAGGCTGTTCTAGTTAAAAGGCATCGTACTTCGTAGACTTCTATTCTTTTATGTTTTTTGGTACTGAATTTGGATTGTGGCTATGGTTTCCTTTGTTACTGCTTTTGGAATTCTCATCTTACCGTGTCTTACAAAATTAATGGCCTTCACCTTGAGTGCTTCCGGCCTTCTGGGTTGCATTAAGATGGATCACATAATGCATAAGCCTGGGGATATTTTATTTTGCTTCCTATCTAAAGCGGCCATACTGCTATTTACCACTTGGTTGGCCCACCTATGATCAATAATACCATCTACAAATCACCATTTAGGCCCGGATCCTTTGCAACTTCTCTGGTTTGCAGAAACTCCATGAGACAAGCCCCGAACTTCTCTGTCATCTCTGCAACTTCGGACTTTTGCATAAATCCGATCAATGTGGCTGATGAGTGTTAAATATTGCATATTTTACCCCTATTAGTCTGAGTTTTATCAGCATCCCATGTGCATATCATTTGCTTTACACGGAGATTTTATCGTTTTATCTAATTATCGGATTATCATCCATTATAACTTCATTTTAACTCATAAAATGACGTCGTTTCTTTGTATTATTGCATTGGACACAAAATTCTTAGCAAAATCGGCTACTCATTTGCATTCATACGGGTTTGGACGAGGGAGATACGAAGCGGCAAAGTTTTAATGTAAAAATTCGATAATTTTTTATAGCGCATTATTATGTAATTTATCTTGTGTAGGGGGACCCCGCGAGTACCCCAACCCCCCGGCTAGCGTCCCAAGGCATCAAGAAGAGTTTCCAATAAAAGAAGTTTCATGAAGAAATTTTGGTGAAGAAATCCCATGAGAAGTTGAAGAACTCCAAAATAAGAGGAGAAGACTTAATTTAAGAATAAAAGAAGTTATTTTTAACACAAAGGAGTGGTTGGTGTATAGGTTAGAGCCTGGGTAGGTTTGAAACAGGTTATGGTTCATCCCCCAACAATTGCATATTTTTTTAACATATAAGATATTCTAACCTCTCCACCAATGGAAAGCCTCCAAGTTGCAACCAATGAAAGGAAATTTACAATTATTTGTAGAGAGAGATATCCTTTGGCAATTTTTTTTTTACTTTCTCTACACTTTTATATTATAATTACAAGCTTAATTTTAACTAATTTAGAGAGAGTATGTAATTAAAGATCATTAATGAAGAATTTGAGTTCTTTCTTGATGTTTAGTGGCTAAAGATCTTTGATTAGTGTGTAATATTTGCATGTTTTAGTTTAAATTTCCTAATTGTACATTGATTGAATAGTAGTTTTTAGATCTAATTGTGCTAATCTCTCTCATTTATCATGCTCTATCTCTACACTTTATGCTTGGATAATCTCAATTGATGCTTTGTAGTTGTATTAAGTTCTCTCACGTAGCATGCTCTAGAGGCCTTATCTTTGATCTTTTGTAGCTTGATTTTGATGATTGATTGTTAAGGTAGCTAGATGATGATCTAAGTGTTGGAAATAGGTGGGCCTCTAGGATAGGTTTCAAAAAACTTTTGACCCACTTGATGCAGGGATCAACTATCCAGAAGGCTACAAAACCCAATCCAGGATATAAACCCTCAATCTCAGCCATCATGATCAGTAAATAACTCTATCAACAAGATAGAAATAGCAACTAACAAGCATCCATAATAATCTACAACGTGTAAGGAAGTGGATTATACCTTTGGAGCTTGGTTGTGCTTTAATGGAGAAGTTGCGTCTTTCTTTGATGATGAAATGCTTTCACTAATCAAATAGGGATCTCCAAGACCTTTTGATCTTCCACGTTATGACCCGTATCAGATTCTCCTTTTTCTTAAGAAGATGGTGGGATCTCCAAGAGAAAGACTACTAGGAACTCAAAGGAGGAACTAGAAGAGAACTAGAATAGAGAAGAGAGGAAAAACGTGCAACTCTTGCACTCCAAAGGGGCTGGGCGTGAATCCTAATAATGGGACTATGCATGGACGTCCAACACACCTTTTTCCTTCTCTATTTATAGCACAAAGGCAGCCTCTTCTTTTACTAATTAAAATAGAAGTCTTACTGCTTCCATTAATTAATTAGTAACTTACCATATCATAATTGGAAGTCTCACTTCAAATATGATTAGTAACTTTCTAATTCCTTTCTAATTAAAATAGAAGTCTCACTTCTACTAAAATTAGTAAGTTTACTATTACCACTATTAGAAGTCTGGCTTCAACTAGAAATAGTAACTTTCCTTTCAACTAGAATTAGATACTTTCTAATAATTGGGCTAGCGTGGGGACCACTAGGGATTCTTTAGAAAGCTGGCTCCAACTGGGACACGCGACCCCACATCTCATGTGTAATCTGGGCCCATAGTTAATTGCAAATAACTCCACTATATAAATGCAATTGAACTCCAGTCTTAAGAATATTACATAGAAGACCCTAAACTTCCACATTACCACAAGTAGGCCCATCTATCAATATCCATGGATCAATTGGACCTGTCTTCCAAACTAGATCCACATCTTATTATCCTTGAGCCCCAATTAATTATAATGATCAATGGTACCTTTCCAATTAACTCTTAATCGGAATGGGTGCGCACTTACCAATGATAAATCCATTAATTGGCACAAGGAGATATTAGAGATAGATTCCATCTTGACCATTAAATGTTCCCACAGATCTACTGCCATATATCCAAATCACCGAGGTGTTGACCTACAGTTGGCCTCTTGGTAATTCAAAGCAAATGAATAGATAGAAACTTGAGTTCATTAATATCTCAGGATTGAGAGCTTACCGCTAGAGAATTATGAGAGCAGACCTTAAAATAAAGACAGTGTTTATAAGGTGCTTCTCATAGTCCTTCAATACATCCAATGTACCATCACGATGATCCAGAATCTTACATTCTGATGATCGAGACAAATCACACTATCTCATAGTGATCAAAGTGTAGCAACCTTATCAGTATGAGATGTCTAGTCTCATCACTGGTTGTGTAGATATTTAAGTATAAGATTTGTCACACATGTCACCCGTATGTGGGTCTCATCCATACACGTGTTACATTTAATATACTTGTGGACTTCGGTTCATCTCATGAACCATCATGTCATTCGTATTGGTTATGTACAAGTATATAATAAATCACCATTCATCTCATGAAAGGAAAGCATGAATATACTGATAAATAAAGAAATTAATCAATTTATTATATCATCTACTGCATTGAGTCCATTAAACTAACAATCTCCCACTTGGGCTCAATGCCAGTTAGAGTTGCATCTCATGCACATCCCGTCTATTTATAGCTCAAAGACTTAGGTAGTCAAAGGCTTAGTAAAGGAATCTCCTAAATTGTCTGCAGAGCCTATCTTGGTGATCGTACATCACCTCTCTGCACAATCTGTGGGACCATGTATATCTTCCTCTGTATATGCTTTTGGCTCCTGGGTTCCTTGGACTTATTGATCGCCCTGCTGTTATCACAATGAACTGTGAGCGGCTGTCTTGCCAAAAGTACCACTCCAAGTTCCATAAGGAATCTTTTTAGCCAATCTGCTTCCGTAGTTGCTTCTCAAACGGTTACAGCATAAACATTTACCCAGAAGTTGATTTCCTGGAATCCTGATCTGACTAGAAGTCAATATCTATGTAACCGACTGGAATCAACTTATCACTGCTGTAACTCAACATGTGATCTCTAGTCCTTCTCAAGTATTTGAGAACACATCTTACAACATTCCAATGATAAGGACCCGGGTTAGACTGATATCTGCTGACTAGGCTCACTGCGTGACAGATATCTGGTCTAATACAAAGCATAGCTTACCGTACCAGTACCTTATCTATGTACACATTATTAGGATAAGCCTATCATCCTATTTTTCCGGTTTCAAAAGAAATTGATTCCTAGGATGTACCTGGCTTGTCTCAAGTCCTTTATTAACAAAAGTCTTTGTCAACCAAAATTTTTACCATTGACGATATCCCTATGTCACTCCATGGGAGAAGGATGTCGTCGACATATAATACAAGAAAAAACTACCCTGTTCTCTTGACTTTTCATGTACACTCATGACTTATCCGGATTGTGACAAAAACCAAATGACTTGATTTCCTTGTCAATACGGATGTTCCTATTCCGGGATACCTGCTTTAATCCATAAATGGACTTATGCAGCTTGCAAACTCTTTGCACTTGGTTATTAGCTATAAAATCGTTTGGCTGCATCATATAGATGTCTTCCTCAAGATTGTCGTTGTGAGACGCTGTCTTGACATCCATTTGCCAAATCTCGTCACCGAGATGAACCGCAATGGATAAGAGTATCTGAATGGAACTCTTCCATCTGGTCCTCTTTTTCTTTTTTAGACCTACTTGCACCCAATAGGTTTGCTATTGGCAGGCAAGTCTACAAGTATCCAGACCTGATTGGAGTACAAAGACTCAACCTTAGCTTCATAGCATCTAACCAACGTCCCTGCTTTATCATAGTTACAGGGATCTTGTTCATGTTCTTCCGGGATTGCCTCGTAAGACTTTCCTAGGACCGAGAACTTGTCAAGGGTCCTGACAATACTCCCACTATGATAAAGCACTGGTGTAACTACTGGGTCAATATGGGTGGATTTTCTTAAAGTTCGGTTATTCTTGGATTTGGAATTGATTTCTCTTGAATTTCTTCCAAGATAACCATCTTTAAAGATTTTCGGTTAATTATATAATCTCCCTCTAGAAAACCGCATTTGTGCTGCCAAGCAGTTTCTGCTCTTTGGGATTATAGAGCAACCAACCTTTAGTTCCTTTTTCGGATATAATATAAATATATATACTTCCGACTTCGATTCCAACTAATCTGTCTTATCCTTCAGCACGTGTGCCGGACAACCCTGAAAACGTTGTAGACTAGGCTTTCACCCTGTCCATAACTCCCGGGGAGTCTCAAGTATTGACTTAGATGGAATGAGGTTTAGTACATACATTTCAGTTTCCATACCCCAAATATATAGGTAATCATGAGAAAATCAACATAGACCTGATCATATCTAAAAGAGTCTTGTTCCTTCTTTCTGCTACTCCTTTCTATTGAGGCAAACCAGGAGCAGACTACTGGGATCGAATCCCATTATCTGATAAGTATCCCATATAATTAGCGGAGAGATGTTTTCCTCATCGATCTCATCGAAGAGTATTTATACTTTTGACCTAAATGCTTTTCCGCTTCCGCTCGAAACTCTTGAACTTTTCAAAAATCTCGGACTTACGGTGCATAAGGTATATGTATCCATATCTTGAGTAATCATCGGTGAAAGTGATGAAATATTCGTATTAATATCTCGCTCTAATATTTTGGGTCCATACACATCAGCATACATTAACTCCAATAAATCTTTGGCCCTACTGCCCTTAGATGAATAAGGGTCTTTTGGTCATTTTACCTCCCAGACAGGACTCACAGACAGGCATTGGTTCTACCACCAATGAAGGCAAGATACCATCTTTTACTAGCCTGTCAATCCTGTTTAGGTTTATATGACCTAGCCTCTTGGGTGCCAAATGTTTGTTGATTAGATGAAGGTGACTTCCTCTTTAATGATAGTCTATCATTAGTCGCAGTGTCATGTATCTCATACATTGTGGGAGTTGAACAAATAAAAGCCATTGATTACTTTGTCAGACTATATAAGAATACCATTCCTCTTTAAGACAATTTTATTACAAAAAAATAATAGAATAACTCTTATTCATCATACTAGAAAATAAAATTTCGTCTTAAAGAGGTACATTTAATGTATCTAACAAAATTAACTTAATATCTGAAAACAACTAAGTTACTACTCCCATTGATACTGCTTCTACCTTGGCTTCCGATCCCAGGTTAACACTGATTTCCTCCGTCACTATTTCTCCTGGTTACCTGTAACTCCTACAACATTTACATATGTGATTAGTTGCACCGTACCGGAGTCTACAAACCAAGATTCTGAAGTATTAGTTGTAAAACTAACTTCAGAAACAAGCGACTCAATCATACCTGAGGTCTTTTCCTTTGACAGAAAATGTGGACAATTCCTCTTCCAATGTCCTGTTATACCACAGTGGAAACACTTTCCCTTAGCTCCCATATCCGTGACCTTGGCCATACCACTAGTGGAACCATACTCCACCTTAGGACCTTTGATGACTGATTTCTTCTTGCCATCCTGGTCTATGCCTTTCGGCTTGGACCTAGCAAATGACTTTTCTGTCATGAGGGCAGTTGGTCTTGTCTTCATGATTTCCTCAAACACTACCAGCTAGCGTGACAGCTCAACTATGGTCATTTCCAATTTATTATAATTGATCTCAAAATGTTTAAATGAGTCCGGTAGTGATTGAATGATCATGTCGATCTGTGATTCTGTATCAATCGTAGCCCCCAGTACATCTAACTCATTCAATGCCAACATCATTTTTAACAAATGTTTTTGTACTGGAGTTCCCTCAGCCATCTTAGTCTTTATCAGCACTTTTACAGCAGCCTGCCTAACAGGCCTAACCTGTTCTGCAAACATCTCCTTTAAGTTCGATATAATGTTGTATGCTGACTTATAGGATTGATGTTGATCTTGCAAAATAGTAGACATGGATGCCTGAATAAAACATATGGCCATCTCATTGTCTTTGGTCCATTTGGTGTAAAGGTTTTTCACATCCTGTGGTGCATCAGGCTCAGGCTCAGGAAGGGAGGGTATAGTAAGGATATATTTGCATCTTGAAGCTGTCAGGATAAAATCCAGGTTTCTTTTCCAGTCTACATAGTTGGATCCTATCAACTTATTCTGATTGAGGATGGTCGTAAGTGGATTGAAAGTATTCGAATTCATGCTGTATAAATTAAAGCACATAACCATTCATTCAATGAAAGAATATAAATGACATTATGCTTTAGTATTCTACCAAATTCATATGGGAATCCTCATAACCACTAAATCGAGAATACATCGGAATCCCAATCCCTTAGGGCATGCCTCTTAGGGGAGTGCGAATGTCCTTGGATTGGTGCGGATCAAAGTTCGTCAAAATTGGAATTAAGACTCACTATCCATGATCCCCATCATTCACTATCATCTAGGTATCTCATACCAAATAGTCGATTAGCTTTGGTTTCTAAAATACATGAGGCAAATCCTAGGGGATACTACATCATTATTTTAGTTAAGTGTGACCCACCAACTAGTATTGCATGACAACCGTTGTGAGCAGATCCTCCTAGGGGAGTAAGCCCCCACCCCGTCTCACCAACACTATCCATAGGAGATCCATATCTAGTAACCAGACAAGTAAAAGCCCTCCGAAGGAACGGCCACACTCTTGGTGGCGCGAGGCTAATACTTTCCTTACAATGAACCTATGGTGGAAAACCATGGGGATTTCTCAATTTAAATGCCCCGCTCCCACTTAATATTTTAGAATTGAGGATTCCATTTAAGGTATTAGGGCCCACATATATTATATGAATCATCAAATCATCTCATGATATGATCTAAGATTGGTTCCAAGTTAAGTTATTTTAAGGAAAGTCCAGTTTCTTAAATTAGTGTTACTAATGTGTCCATCTCATGGGTCATCAACACTAATTAGAACTCTTTCCAAAAATTAATTTGATTTGACCAATATTAGTAACTTGCTATGTTTGGATCAGATTTGGAAACATTCTAAATAAAGCATTCTTTTATAAATAGAAAATGCTAAAATTAGAAACTAGTCCTCTCCTCCACATGGCCCAAGCGGAATAGACTTCTTGGATTTCTAGACTTTCCAAAAATTTGGAATTCCTCAAACACTTTGGGAAACTCCAAAACACCTTTGGTAATCTTCAAACTCTTTGATTTACAGGCTGATATAGTCACTAGTGACATAATAATAATAATAATAATTTTCTCAAGTAGAAGTTCGTCGATGTATTTAAAGCCAATTTGTGTTAATTAAGTTGATAACTTTTGATGTTTAGCTTGGAAGTATAGTGGAATTCGATCATACAGGTCTAATCCAATTTACAATGATGTAAGAATAAAATAAAAGTAAATGCTAGCCTCTTTATAGATGAATCTAACTTGATGCGCATTCTTTAAAACTTGAACTTGAACTCCAAGCTTTGACTCCTTTCTTAACTTCCTGGTAATGTAGATTCTCCAAGTTTGCTCAGCCAAACGAAGGAGGTTTAGTACTAGGCTGACTACGATTTTCATATGAGGTTTGATAAGGAAGGCTGCAAGTCGACCAGTGCACAAATTCAAAAGTTTCTCAGCCTAGCAAACTCAACTCATTTATCAAGATCCAGCCCATTATAATCATGCAAAGCCCAACAATGTTGATCCAGCCCATCATTCAAATCCAGAATGTACAAGATCGCCCGGCTCAAGAGGATCATTCTCTCATATATTTTCTCCTGACTTGGAGATTACCAAGAAAATGGAAAGTATATATATATATATTGTTGAGGTCAACGTCCACCCTCGCTCCTGAGCGGTCATAATTGTGGTCGAGCCCTGAGCCCTCATCATAAAATCATTGTTGTACCGGTTTCCATCACCGATTGATTTTGAGATAAATGGTAGCTCAATGGAATATAAGATTATATATATATATATTCACCACCCTACAACAGACGAGCCACATGTCAAGAGTAATCTCGGGCGCTGGAAATATTTGGTGGAAAAACCTATGCCAACCTCATCTTATGAAGTTAAAGATGCTGCAGCATAGCTTACAACCTATTCCCTTGATACTTGGAGCATATAACGCAGAATATGTATGTTGCATCTGTTGCTTTAGCTGCACTTCACGCTTTTTGGTTGCCTGAAGATAATTTTCTTCCAAGCAATCCTAAACATTTTTTTTTCCTTTTTGCATCCAACAACTAGATATAGGGCCTCTTCGGAGAGAGTGCCTATTATCCAGTTTCGAAGAAGAACATCTTCTTCTTTCCACAGCTCAAACTCAGACTTCTGAGTCACCTCACCTTCTTCAGAGATAGCTAGGATTTTCGGTAGGAGGTTCTTTGTTTAAAATGGAAGACATTTTCAAACTTTCAATCAAGGAAAGAACCTGACTTCTCCAAACCAGATAATTTATGGAATTCAGCTTGATAGACACAATGTTGATTAGGTGATGGAAATACTGATACGTACCTATTAGATAATTAATAGTCTTTTGTCATAATTTTATATTTTATTAGAAATTTTTATTAGGATTGTAAGTGCCTAAATATTACGGACTTTGGAATGAAGGATTAGGAGGAGGTTTAGCTCTCCTTGATGAACATGAAATGCCTTGAACCTGAAAAGGGGAGAAGAAAAGAAGATACGTACCTATTAGATAATTAATGGTCTTTTGTCATAATTTTATATTTTATTAGAAATTTTTATTAGGATTGTAAGTGCCTAAATATCACGGACTTTGGAATGAAGGATTAGGATTGGGTTTAGCTCTCCTTGATGAACATGAAATGCCTTGAACCTGAAAAGGGGAGAAGAAAAAAATTAGGTCAGATACCCTGGCTGCAGTCGGTGCAAGACTCTCCAATGCCTAAGTTAGTTCAGGAACTCAACAGTAGGATGAAGATTTTAGAGGGACAGAGTAACGGCTATATATGGGTGTGATCTCATACATACCTGGGTTGGAGAAGGCTTCCCTTTTTATAGAGGAGGGAAGTTGACTTTGGTTGGTAAGCTCATGATTTGATCATGGTGCTTGACAAATACAGTCATGTTGGGCCACTTTTCATTAAATGAGAGTCTTATCGGGCCTTACCTTGCTGACTTTTGGGCCTAGTCCCATCAGATCTTACCTAGAGCCATGCCCTGATGTGGACGTAGCCGCTGGAAGATGCTCTGTCAGGAATGATGGGCGGTAAGGCGTACCTATACATATGCCCATGTCTTGTCACTCGTCCCATGACAAAGCTGAGTACAGCCATCAGTGCCCGTCTCTGCTAGCATGCTGGCACTGTTGTCGAGATGTGTGACCGAGGCCGAGACACGATGTCAAGGTCATGAATGACTGAGGTCGATTGACGCCCTAGCTCTACAGCTGAGGTGCGCGTGGCCGACATTGAGATATGATTAGCTGGTATTGTTACCGGAGTAATGTAATCTCGGCTTCTTAGGAAACGCCCCCACACAATTGCCCCTAGCTTTTAAGCTCTTAGAGTTCCGTAACTCTTTGAGGTCGGAAGCTATATGATGGGAGAACCTTTCGGGATTGACGGCAGAGGGCCGTGCCGCAGAGTTTGGCGGTCGAGCTGCTTTCAATCCAGGCTGGGGGAACCTTTTGACTTTGAATCCCCATCTCGGTCTCGGATGCTGACGCTTCATCTCTGTCCGATGTCGCTTCGCCTGCCCGAGGTATTAAATGTTGCGCCTTGATTGATACGAAAGACTGGCTGACGGCACTACGTGTCACCGTCTGATTGGTTTCCATGTCATTTCGAAGAGGTGCATATGGTAATCGATGCGACATTTTCGAAATTCGAAACGGTGCCATCATGAGGCGCCCTATCTTTTGCTATAAATAGGGGTGCCCTCCCTTTTTCTTCTTCTTTACTTTCATTCTGAGATTTGCAAAGTAGAAGAGAGATCTTGCGGAGTAAGAGAGAGGTCGTCTGAAGAGAAGCGCCGCTGAGATCGGATCATTAATTAGTCGGGGCTTCAGTCTTTGTCTCTCGTCCATCTTAAAGGGAAGCTTTGTCGAGATCAGACCTCCACTAGTCCGGTTACTATCCCTATTCTTTGTTTTCGTAAGTTTTTCTGTCCTTGTCTCATTCATTTTCGCGATATAGGGTTTCCTGCTCAGGGTTTCTTCTTCTCCTTCTTCATCTTCTTCTGGTTTCTGTAGAGATGGGTGTCTACAGTTTCTGGTTAGAGACTCCAGGGGGGATTGCCGAGCTTAGGCGTAGGAATAACATACCCAATGATGACCAGATCAGGCCGGTTAACCCTGAAGGCTATAACAGTCGTTCCTTCTCGGAAGGTTGGATGCCCTTTCCATTAGTGGCCGTCATCGAGGGTGGGGTTCAGTTCCCCATACACTCTCTACTTAGGACCTGTCTTGGCAAGTGGCAGCTCTGCCCCTGTCAGCTGATGCCTAATGGTTACAAGATTGTAATGGGCACAGCCAAGCTCAACGAAACCCTAGGTATTGATCTTGGTGTTCATGACATCGAAGATGTCTATGACCTATGTAAGTCCGGAGGCAACACCTATTACCTCCGAGTTAAACCGCGCTGGGATGGCTTTGTCCGCGCCTTGGAGGACTCAAGCAAATACGCCGGGGACGATCTCCTGTATGTTTCTGGGAACTGGGAGTTTGCTATGACTGAAACGGATAGAGCGTGGCGAGTTCCTCCCCGCTTTGGGACCGCTCCAAGTAAATACCGTCTTCCCTTAAATTCTGCTTTCTTTTTCTTTGTGCTTTTCTGCTGAGCTGATGCTTTTCTTTTTTGTCCTGCAGGCATTCA
Organism: Litsea cubeba; assembly: GCA_012931725.1. Classification (NCBI taxonomy): domain Eukaryota; kingdom Viridiplantae; phylum Streptophyta; class Magnoliopsida; order Laurales; family Lauraceae; genus Litsea; species Litsea cubeba. The sequence goes on along the minus strand of CM022955.1, from coordinate 17,449,983 downwards.
TCAGAGGAAGAGAGCGGCCAACCGAGCCCATTTGGTTAAGAACGAGCCTTGGTTTCGAGCTGTCAAGAACTATACTGGTCACGAAAACAGGTCGGCTTGGGCGCTTCTGGATTACACACCGAAGTACAAATCTTACTTCAAGAGGAGGACCGATCCGAGACTGAGGAAGAGCGCCGGGCATCTTCTAGTGTCGAGGCTTCTACCTCCGAGGCTTCTCCGAGGTCTAGGAGACTTTAACAGATAGTTGACTCCTATAACCCCGAAGAAGAGGAGATGCCGCTCCGCCGACGTACCGCGTTCGAGGACCGTTTTGCTGTGGCTTTTGGGGGGCCTGCCCCTGAAGTACCGCAGAGCTCGGTTGCTGCAAATGCTCCTGATCCTTCCAAAGCTTCAGCGAGCCCCACTGCTGTCGAGGCTTCGGCCTCCAAATCTATCACTGTTCGGCCTCCGGCCGGAGTCGAGGAGGAGGGGGGCCGTTTGGCGAAGAAGTCTAGGACTGATGGAGGTTCCAAGTCAGCTGGGGTCTCTAAGTCGGCCGGGGTCTCTAAGTCGGCTGTGACGGCGCAACCTGCCAGGCCTGACCCATGGAGATCGAGCTTCATGGTGGAATCGGAGAGGTCGATGTCGGTCGAGGACCGCGTCCTCTCTAGGGCCGACCCCCTCGTCCTGGCGACGCTTGGGCGAGCTTGCGCTATGCCAAAAGACATGGCGCAACTTCAGGAGTATGACGACACAAAGCTCCTGGTGTCGTTGGTGCAGTCAGGTCTTGGGGTAAGTTCTTTTAGAATTTCTCAAATTTCACCAAGTATTTCTTTTCGGCTACTACTTTTCTAATGTTTGTTTCTCTAATAGACCGTGCAGAAAGCCATGGTCGCCTTGGACAAGCTGCAGAAGAATGGCCCGACCACCGGCAAGCTTGAATCAGCCCTGGCCGCCAGTAATCAGAAGGTGGAGGCGATGGAGGGGATAAGGGATGGCCTAAAGGCCAAGCTTCAGAACTCCAGGGATGAGTGTCGAAGGCTTGAGCTCGAGGCCGACGCTGAAAAGAAAATGGTGGCCATCCTGGAGGCCGCCCTGGAGGAGCAGAGGAGTGCATCCGAAGCTCGAATTAAAGCCTAAACCGAAAAGGCGGCCGAATTTCAAAAGCTGAAAGAGGAAGCTGAGGCCAAGCTTCAATCTGAGTCCGAGGCTTCGTATGATCAGGGGGTGAAGCTGGCGACGGAGAATTACATCGCCCAAGTCATCAAGGTGAGGGACCAGACTTGGGTGATGGGGTGGCGTGCAGTCTTGAGAGAGGTGGGAGTCCCCGAGGACCATCCGTCTTTCTAGAATCCACCTAAGTTCTCAGTCCCGGGTCGAGTTCTGTTCCCTCGTCCTCTGAAGCCCCTCCTGCGATTGAGGCCGGAGTGAACGAGCCTCCCTCAGTTGAGACTGAAGCCGGAGCGACCGAGCCTCCCTCAGCCAGAGTTGAAGCTTACCAGGTCGAGGAAATCGTCGTGTTGAGTCACCTATGCCTTCTTGAAATAGATCTTTGATCAACTCTTGTCGAAGCGGCTGGGAGGAGATAATACATCTATATTTGGTGGCCTCAGATTGTTTTATACAACCAGATGACGAAGGCTTTTCTTGTTTTTCCTTCTGATGTATCCCCTTTTGATGTATTAGAGAACATTTGTAATGAAGAAGATTGTACTTCCTTCTGACGATTTAATGAAAATCTTTTTTGTCTTACAATCCGATCTGTCTTCTCTTCTTCCATGCTTGTTTTCTTTCGAATATTTGTGCAAGTATCTGTGCTCGGCCCAGTTAGCATAACTCTTTACATGCTAGAAAGTCAAATTTGTCCGTAGAGTAGCTTAATTCATTGACTGAGCTCGAACAAGAGCAAATTGGATATAAGAGATGGCATTGTGCCTTAACATTTGAAGGCATCATGGCATTTCCCTAATGCTCTGTACCAGTTAGGTAGGTTGATGTCAAGCAGCCTTTAGGCTAACCATGGTAGTCTCTAATCATTGGTTCGTCACCAATTGAGAGACCGAGTCGTGCCGAGTTGGTACTCTTACCGAAACTCATGTGATCTCGTTGGCCGTGATCTGGTAATCTTACCGAGATGCGCACATGGACGAACTGGCTTGGTGCTGCTTTTGCTAGTCTCAGCACGGGCTTGATTAAATTGAGACATGACCAGCTGGCCCGTCGCTAGAGGTGTAGTCTTGCTGGCCAGCGATTTGGTACTGTTACCGAGATGCGCAAGTGGATGAGCTGGCTCGGTGTTGCTTTTGCTGATCTCAGCTCGAGCTCGATTAAATCGAGACATGACCACTTGACTAGTCACCAGATGTGTAGTCTTGTTGGCCAGCGATCTGGTATTGTTACTGGATGCGCATGTGGCTGAGATGGGGACATGCCTGGCTGGTATTTTTACCAGAGCTAGGGTAGTCTTCTTAGCACTTTCGCTGAACTGCTTAAGTCCGAGACTTGCCGAGCTGGTATTTTGACTGGAGCCCGTACGGTCTCTTTGGCGCCCTTGCCGAGTTCTATGACTTATTGAGAATCGAGAATGACAAAGAACAAAGATTGCTTTTATTGATCTTCGAAAATCGATTACAATTTAGAAATAAGACTTCTTAAGGTGCGTTGCATTCCACGGCCGTGGTAACTGTTTACCATCCATGTCCTCAAGTTCGTATGCTGATTGACCGGCAGCCGAGATCAACTTAAATGGTCCGTACCAGTTCGGTGCTAGCTTGCCTTGGTTTGGATCTTTATCCATTGGGAGTGTCTTCTTCAAGACCAATTCTCCGACTGAGAATCTCCTTTCTCTGACTCTTTGATTATAGCCCTTAGCCAATTGTTACTGATAGGCAGCTAAGTGGATGGCTGCTGCTTCTCTGCATTCTTCAGCTAGGTTTAGTTCTCGAGCCAAGTTTATTTTGTTTTGGCCTTGATTGAAGAGTTCCAATCTCATAGTTGCAAGGCTGACCTCGAGTGGAATTACAGCTTCCATCCCATAGGATACTTGGAGTTCTTCCACCCATCTTCCCTTAGCTCGATCGAGTTGCTTCTTGAGTCCATCGAGAACCACCTTGTTGGAGATTTCGGCTTGACCGTTGTTTTGTGAATAGGCTGTGGTGGAATAGTACTTTCTGATGCCGAGCTCCTGGCAGAAGTTTTTGAAGAGGTTGAAATCGAACTGGGTCCTGTTGTTTGAGACCAAAGCTCGAGGGATGCCAAACCTCATGATGATGTTCTTCCATACAAAGGTTTTGGAGTCATGCTCGGTGATAGAAGACAGTGGCTCTGCCTCTACCCATTTGGTGAAGTAATAGGTGGCTACTATTACCCTCTTTTTATTCCCTGGAGCTCGGTGGAGTGGTCCCACAATGTCTAGCCCTCATTGGGCGAAGGGCCACGGGCTAGAGAGTGGGCTCAGATCGTGTGCTGGCTGATGAAAGGAGTGTGAGAATTTCTGGCACTTCTCGCACTTCCTGGTATACAGTTGAGCATCCTTCTACATGTATGGCCACCAGTAGCCTTGACTAATAGCCCGGTATGCTAGTGATCGACCTCCGATATGGCTGCCGAAGATACCTTCGTGAATTGAGAGAGAGTTTTCAACTTTGCTTGGGTGAACACACTAAAGGTAAGTGCCAGTAAACGATTTTCTGTAGAGCTTGCCTTCTAGAGAAAGCCAAAACTGATAGGATTTCAGCCTGATCTTGTGAGCTTCATTTTTGTCTTCAGGAAGTTGATCGTCTTTGAGGTATGAGACGATCGGGTCCATCCAGCTCAGACCGAGATCAACACATAATTTACCGAGGTGGGTGAAGTTCTATGCTCGGCTTCTCCAATGATTCCAACTCCATGATTCTTTTTCTCCCGGCCTTGACGGCGGAGGCCAGGTTGGCAAGAGCGTTCGCATGCGATTTGGATTCTCTGCCGATCTGCTTGACTTCAACCTTTTCAAACTGAGTGAGGAGCTTTTTTGTAAGAACTAAGTAGGCTGCCATCATTTCGTCGCGAGCTTGGTCGTCTCCGTTCACCTGGCTCGTCACCAGCTGTGAGTCGCTGAAGACCGCCAACTGCTGTGCCCCCAGGATTTTAGCGCTGTTAAGCCTTGTAATCAGTGCTACATACTCTGCTTCGTTGTTGGATGCTTTGAAATCAAGTGTCAGGGGTTGTTCGATGACCAGTCATTCTGGAGATTGGAGGACTATGCCAGCGCCAGCCCTCTTGGAGGTTGAGGATCCGTCGACGAAGACTTTCCATGCTAAATCAAGGAATTGCTTCCAGGATCGCTCTTTTTTGGTGTTGGTTTCGGTGACTTCTTTACCCCCCAGTTCGGTCTCGAGATGGCTCGGAGCCGAACTAGGAGAGATGAACTCCACGATGAAGTCAGCTAACACTTGGGCTTTGATCGCCGTTCTAGGCTGATACTGGATGTCATATTGTCCTAGTTCGATGACCCATTTTGACACTCTTCCTGAGAAACCAACCTTTTTGAAAAGGGCCCGAGTGGATGTTCCGTAACAGCCACTATTGTGTAGGTCTGGAAGTAGTGGGAAAGTTTGCGAGAAGCACTGATGAGTGCTAATGCAAGTTTCTCCATTGGTAGGTACTTGGTCTCGGCATCAAGAAAGATCTTGCTCGTGTAGTAAATGGGCTTCTGCTGCTTGTCCTCCTCTCTGACGAGCATCGAACTCACTGCATGATCCACCGTTAGGTACAGGTAGACACTTCTCCCTGTTTCGGAGTAGAAAGCAAGGGTGGTGAAGCGAGATATGCTTTGAGCTCTTGTAAGGTTTGGTTGCACTCCAGAGTCCGTTGTAATTTCAGATTTTTCTTCAATAGCTGGAAGAAAGGTCGGCATTTGTCCGAAGTTCGGCTAATGAAATGGTTGAGCGCGGCAGCCATGCTCGTAAGCCTTTGGACCTTCTTTGCCTCTGTTGGACTTTGTATTCCCTGGATAACCGAGATCTGATCTGGATTTGCTTTAATTCCTTTTCTCGTAACCAGGCTTCCCAAGAATATGCCGGAGCAAACACCAAAAGCATATTTAGAGGCGTTCAGCTTGAGCTGGAACCTCTTGAGGACGTCAAACGTTTGACTTAGGTCTGCCACGTGGTCCTGTGACCTTTTAGACTTGACAACCATGTCGTCAATGTAGACCTCTACTGTTTTGCCGAGCTAGGCCAGGAACATTTTGGTTACCAGCTTCTAGTAAGTTGCCCCTGCATTTTTTAACCCAAAGGGCATCACTTTGTAGCAGTAGATGCCTCTAGGTGTTATGAACACAGTATTCTCTTCGCCAGGCCCGTGCATCGGTATCTGATGGTAACCTCGGTAAGCATTGAGGAAACTCATCCCGTCGTGGCCGGCGGTGGCGTCGATCATCTGGTCGATCTTGGGGAGTGGAAAGCAGTCATTGGGACATGCCTTGTTGAGGTCATTGAAGTCGACGCAGACTCTCCATTTCCGAGTCTTCTTCTTGACCACCACTGTGTTCGCCAGCCAGTTCAGATGCTGGACTTCTATGATTGCTTTGGCCTCGAGCAGCTTCTCGACCTTCTCGATCATGGCTTCTGTTTACGGCACCCCTGTTCTGCGAGCTTTCTGGACAACATGTTTGTGCTTGAGGTCCACATTCAGTTTGTGGCACATAACTTCGGGGTCAATGCCAGGCATCTCGTAAGGGGTCCAAGCGAAGACTTCTTTGTTCTGAAACAAGAAGTCTAGGAGCTCGGCCCTCTCAGGCTCGGCGAGTTGGCTTCCGCGCATAAAGTATATTTCAGGAATGTTCGGATCAATCCTGATCTCGATTAGATTTTCAATGCTCTTCTGTTCAGGGTCTCGGTCCACTTTGTCCAGCTCTGCTTCAAGCTCAGTCATATGTACCTGCTTTGGCTCCTCCTCGCCAGGTACTACGGCCATCAAACACTACTTGGCCGTCTGCTGGTCGCCTCTGACCGTGACCATTTCCATCCTGCCGTTCTCGTTTTCCGACGGGAATTTGAGTTTCTGATGGTGAGTGGAAGGGATCGCTTGCATGTTGTGTAGCCATGTCCTCCCCATGATGGCATTGTACGGGGATGGCGCATCCACTACAAGGAAGTCGGCCACCATGGAGGTGCCTTCAATTTGAAATTTTAAGATGATCTTCCCCTTGGGGTATACGGGCTTGGCGTTGAAACCCACTAGGGGAGTTCGCACCTCCTGCAAGTCTTCTTCTCTGAGCCCATCTTCTTGAAGCAGTCGAAGTAGAGGATCTCGGAGAAGCTGCCGGGGTCGACGAGGATCCTCTGTACTCTGCAATTCTTCAGCTTTAGAGTCGCGATCAGCGGATCGTTGTGGGGGAGCTGGACTCCTTCCAGGTCCTTCTCCGAGAACCAGATCTTTGGTCTTTCTTTTCGAGCTTTCTTGGAGGCTGGTCCAAGCTCGACCGTTATCACCTGCTTGCCATGTGAAGCCCTCTTGGCCTCTGCACGGGCCTGGTTACTCCCTTTGGGTGCAGGAGCCAGGTGGATGACGTTGATGATTCTCTCTGACTCATCGCTTTCCTGATCTTTATCATCTTGGCGTTGAGCTCAGTTATTATTCACGTTTCTTCCTTTGATATAATCCTTCAAGTGCCCATCCTTGACGAGCTTCTCATGGTGCGACTTGAGGGACATGCAGTCTTTGGTCCTATGCCCATTTTGCTTGTGGTAGCCACAAAACATACTTTGGTCGCGGGTGGAAGGATCACCCCTCATGGGCTGTTGCCAGCTGAAGTATGGCTACGTCTTGATCTTATTGAGGAGCCTATAGATTGGCTCTTTGAAGATTGTGTTGATAGCCTTGAAGGCGGTGATGGCTGGCTGCCCTTCTCTGGCTCGGTGAGCTTGCTTGAACTTCTTGCCGCCTCCTGAGTTGGGAAACGAGGCCATTGCCGAACTCGTGGAATTCCGGTTTCGGTCTGTCTCCTCCCACCGAGACGACTTCTTCTCCTTTCTGGAGGGTCTATCTTCGTGCGAGAAGCCAAAGCTCTCCCGAGCTCCGATCTCGTCTTCCTCTTGCTCAATGTACCGGTTTACCCTGGCCATTAATGCTTTCATCGTGGCCACAGGGTTCTGGACTTAGTCTTTTCGAAGCTCGTTGCCCGGTAGCAGAGCTTGTTGAAAAGATTTAAATGCCACCTCGTCAGTGGAGTCCTCGACTTGACTGTAAACTGTTCAGAACCTCTTGGCAAACTGAGTGATGTTCTCGTTCTGCCTTATCCTGAGGGCCATTATGTCATTGTCGGTCTTCGGGATAACTCTGTGCGCTTGGAACTTTTCCACGAAGGAGTTTTGGAGCTGCCGCCAGCTCGTAACGGATCTCTCGGGAAGCGCACAAAACCATTTTAGTGGGAGGTCTCTGAGGCTAGAGGAGAAGACTCTGCAGTTCAGGTGACCGAGATCACCCCAAATCGACATTCTTTGAATCAAGTGTCGGAGATGTGCTGCTGGGTCCGAGGTCCCATCGTAAAGGACGAACCTCGGGATGCTAAACTTCTCTGGGAGAGCAAACTCTTTTATCTCCCGGGAGAAGGGAGATGCACCGAGATCCTTGGAGTCGTAGATGTCCATCTGGTCTCGGGCGAGACCGATCATCTCCATGTTGCACTGGATCATTTGTCTGACATGCTGGTCATGCCATTCCCTCAGGTCCTCCTTGTCTTCTGCTGATGTTTGCTCCGACCTTCACTTTGAGTGGCTGTTGCTCGAGCCCTCATCGCAAGCTCTCTCACGCTTTTTATCACTGAGGATTTGCCTCAAATCCTTCTTGGGTGGAGGAGCTTGCTTGCGGTTGGGAAGTGAAGTCGTAGCGTACTTTTTCTTCTGGAGCTGCTGCTCGAGTTGACGTATCAACTCGTCCTTCTCTTGGATGAGAAGGTTTTGGGCCCTAATATCCTTAAAGAAAGGGTTGCACTCGTTGTTGCCATCACTCTGGGGATATGATTGGTGGGATTCAACCACTATCGGAGCCTTATCGTTTTGAGGACGCTTCGGATGGGGGTCGTCTTGCTGGGGAAGTGCCATCACCTCCTTTGAAGATGAACTTGACCGGGAATGATGGCTTCCAACAACCGTTGCACTAGCCTTTGGCACAGACTCCTTCTGGCGAGAAGCAGGTGGTTGCTCTAGCAAAAGCGGTGGTGAAACAAATGGTTGCACATGCAACAATGGTGGTAAGGATTCTAAAGGTTCTCCGCCTTTCCTGGTTTTTGGAGGCATGGGGGAAAATGTTTGAATCGTTTCCAATAGACGGTGCCAATTGTAAATGCCTAAATATTACGGACTTGGAATGAAGGATTGTGATGTGGTTTAGCTCTCCTTGATGAAGATGAAATGCATTGAACCTGAAAAGGGGAGAAGAAAAGAAGTAAGTTAGAGACCCTAGCTGTAGTCAGCGCAAGGCTCTCCGATGCCTAAGTTAGTTCAGGAACTCAACAGCAGGATGAAAATTTTAGAGGGATAGAGTAACGGCTATGGGTGTGATCTCAGGTATGCATGAGATCACACCCATCATTCCTGACAGAGCGGCTTCCAGCGGCTACGTCGACATCAGGGCATGGCTCCAGGCAAGATCCGATAGGACTAGGCCCAAAAGTCAGCAGGATAAGGCCCGATAAGACTCTCATTTAGTGAAAAGTGGCCCGACAAGATAGCCATTTAATAAAGAGTGGGCTGATGGGACTGTATCTATCAAGTACCATGATCAAATCATGAGCTTACCAACCAAAGTGTAAGGATTCTGAAGGTTCTCCGCCTTTCCTGGTTTTTGGAGGCATGGGGGAAAATGTTTGAATCGTTTCCAATAGACGGTGCCAATTGTAAATGCCTAAATATTACAGACTTGGAATGAAGGATTATGATGTGGTTTAGCTCTCCTTGATGAAGATGAAATGCATTGAACCTGAAAAGGGGAGAAGAAAAGAAGTAGGTTAGAGACCCTGGCTGTAGTCAGCGCAAGGCTCTCCGATGCCTAAGTTAGTTCAGGAACTCAACAGCAGGATGAAGATTTTAGAGGGATAGAGTAACGGCTATGGGTGTGATCTCATGCATACCTGGGTTAGATAAGGCTTCCCTTTTTATAGAGGAGGGAAGTTGACTTTGGTTGGTAAGCTCATGATTTGATTATGGTACTTGATAGATACAGTCCCATCAGCCCACTCTTTATTAAATGGCTATCCTGTCGGGCCACTTTTCACTAAATGAGAGTCTTATCAGGCCTTATCCTGCTGACTTTTGGGCCTAGTCCTATCGGATCTTGCCTGGAGCCATGCCCTGATGTTGACGTAGCCGCTGGAAGCCGCTCTGTCAGGAATGATGGGCGGTAAGGCCTACCTATACATGTGCCCATGTCTTGTTACTCGTCCCATGACGCAACTGAGTACAGCCATTAGTGCCCGTCTCGGCTAGCATGCTGGCACTGTTGCCAATATGTGTGACCGAGGTCGAGACACGATGCCAATGTTGTGAATGACCGAGGTCGGTTGGCGCCCTAGCACTGCAGCCGAGGTGCGCGTGGCCGACATTGAGATATGATTAGCTGGTACTGTTACCGGAGCTAATGTAATCTCAGCTTCTTAGGAAATGCCCCCACACAAGGATTCTTAATTGTATTTAAAATAGTGTTGTCCAGATTGTATGTATATTGGCTTTATTTATGTAGAAGAGTGGAGAGATAGTGGGTTAGTGGAGTACGTAGTGGTTTAGTAGTAGAGTTATTTTAGGATTGCAGTAGTTTTAAAAGTTATGGAATATCTATAAAAATATTTGTAGATGTTGTACGTATGGTTGAAGATATGAATGAAGTAGAATTTTAAAGGAACAAGGCTTTGCTATTGTCTTAGGAGTTATGGTTCTCCTCGAATTGAATCTTAGGAGGTATTTGTCTCCCTCGAAGTGGACTCTTTCTTTCCCATTCTAATTTTTTGTTTTATTTTTATTTTATTATGTAAAAGGGTACATATCAGTTGGTATCAAAGCAGTCGATCCTTACCATGGCTACACCTGTCGCGACCCCGGACCGGGATTAGGGGAAAAGCCAAGTCCGGGAATCGGGACGGTGAGGATGCCGCGCCACGTGCATCTTTTTGGCTAAACCGCACACGGAATTAAAAGAACACTTATCCGTGCACGTGATTTCCTACAGGGTTCCGCGGTGAGGATTATCTTTACACATCATCTCACATATAACCATATCAAACACATTCTCAAGATTGCGGAAGCGTGTAGCAAATCATAATAATGTTATTCCATCCCATAAACGAGATTGACCTATGATTAACATGACAAGATATCAGAATGAGCAATGATCATAAGCATAATTCCCCAAAAGTAAAGTTAAGTGTATTTACAAAAGATCAGTTGATTAATGCCCCAAAATAACGGACAACAAAGACCATACAACCAAATGAAACCCAGAATAAAGTATCACAAGTTCCCCAAAATGTGTCGTTCTCAAGGCAAGGCCGAATGTCTAAATGACATCGTCGGCTTGCCATTCAATCACTCGTTGCGGTTCACCGACCGCCTCCTCAGGCTCCTCCTCAATGGCAATAAGCTTGGGACCTGAGTACCAAAATAAATGGATCAGACACGACGGTCTGGCAGGTGGGTGAAAAGACATAACAATAATAAAACAATGATACTATGCAAGAGTTTAGAAAACCTGTGTATAAATAATGAATTTCATAAAAGATAATGCATCATTTGTTAAATAGCAACATGAACGATATGAAACAGGAGAGGTACCAAGGATAAGGAACTGTCAATATGGCAACCACACAAAGCTACATCCTCTCTCACCAAAGTGAAGAGAGCGCATACCCTTACAGGATCATTGACCTCAGTCATACAAGGTGAGGAGGGACAACGATAAATACTATAATATCAATATATATACTCTGCGAAACCATGGTAGCGAACCGGGTAAAAACTCTGCACATTCCAGACTGCAGCTGACTATCAGGAGGGGAAGGAACCCCAAGTCGGTGGATCAAACTGACGAGGACGTCCAAGCTCAGTGGTGCCGACTCATAGGTCAAATACGATAAATCAAATCATATGCACAGGAAGAAACGGGGTGCCAAGAGGCACAAAATACACATTCATCTCAAGTTGACATATACAGGTTAGCAAAAGCTAAGCACATCTCTTCTAGTACTCTTGGAACAGTCTAGTCATATCATGTGGTTTGAAATCTCAAAATAGGAGTTTGGTTGAAAATCGAATACATATAGTTTCCCATACATTTACAAGCTAACAATGGGGTTTCTAGAATTGAATCAGTGTGAATAGGGTCCCGTAAGTCGATCATAATGTAATTTGGTACTCTTTAAGAGTTAGGGACATTCCGGGTCCTTAAACACATTGGTCAATCTAGAAGATCTCATAGAATCTCCATGATGAGGTTCCTCCTTCCTCCGGACTTCATACAATGCCTTACAAGTCCTTAAATAACATTGGGGCTCCAAACAATACCTCCCCACTACAACCCATCACAATTTACCCAATTCTTTCATGGGTTTAAATGCATCATTACAGGTTCAATGTCTTCAAATAAGAAGAGAAGGGATAGAGCGGAATTGGACTTGAGTATGGGCTCGAGATGAATCTGGAGAACAGTCCCACAATTCCCTTTATTTTGCAGTTCATCTCATTTCAGTCCGATCGATCGGACTCATTGGCCGATCGATCGGTCCTGAAACGTTCTCAGTTATTTACAGTCCGATCGATCGAACCTGATGGGCGATCGATCGGTTCTGAAAACACTCTCAAGTATTTACAGTCCGATCGATCGGACCTGATGGGCGATCGATCGGTTCTGAAAACACTCTCAGTTATTTACAGTCCGATCGATCGGACCTGATGGGCGATCGATCGGACAGCGACGAATCTTAACCCATTTGGTTGAATTCCTCTCTTGTCCAACTCCTATCCATTTCCTTTCTTTCCCCTTCTTCCAATCATAACTTCATGAATATTTGGGCTCTTCCTTGTCCTCTTTTTCTCATCAAATCATCATTCAAAATCAATAGTACCAAACTATCAAGCATGATAAACCATTAAAACTATTAATGAAGATAAATCAAGATTTTGCATAAAACATGATAAACACATGAGAATCATTTCATCCACTTGCCTTGGGTCCAATGCAAATCAAATTGAGCTCTAATCACCTCTTGAGCCCACAATCAAACACCTATACAAAAACCCCCAAATCCAAACCCTAGATTATCAAAATCCAAGTAAAACAAAATGAAATCTTCCAATAAACGAAATGGAGCTTCCCTAGGGCTAAACAAACAAGATTCTAAAAGATTGGAGGGATCACTTACCTAAAAGTGGTTCAAATAAGAAGAGGGAGTTCACAAGAGGCCCTAATGGTGATGCATGTCTTCATAAATGGTACCAATAGAGAGCTCTTAAAGTGAGGAAGAAGATTGCAAGGTCCATCTCTTGATTTAGCCAAGTTCTTGTGGTGATTTATGGGAAAGGAAGCAAGAAAAAGGCAAGGAAAAACCCTAGGGCTGGAAATCTATTCTCCTTTTAGGGTTTTTGCCAGAAATGGAAAAATGAAGAAGAAGCTCTCTATATATAGTAAGTGGGAATGGGGCCCACAACTTAAAAGACTTCTCGGGCTCAAAACATGGCATTCGGGGCTTCAAACGACTTCGACGAAGAAGACAAAGTTGATCGGCGAAATTTCTAGTTTCCAAAAAGTATATATTTTGCACGTTTTGGTGACATTGAAATCGGTGTCCAGATTTTGGATGAAAAGACCATTTTGCCCTCAATTTGTGAAAAGTCGGGTTTAGGGTCCTCGAATGGAAACGATGTCAACATGAAAGTTGTAGGGATTAACAAGATAAGTCCAATGGGGTTAAAGACACAATTTTTGGAAATCATCGGTAAACCCCCAATCTCACACAATTCGTAACAATAACCCCGAAAGGGTCCCACAAGTAAAAAGGCTCTCCAAATTCCCCAAAGCTATTATAAAAGCTATTCTAATCTCCAAACTAATCCAAAAACCACTAAACACACTTAAAACTAAAATACAACTTAATTAACTCTAATCGAGGTCTCTCGGGTCGGGGTCTTACAACACCTATGGAGATTTTCCAGTTAATGCGTGATGGTTTTCAAAGAGGCTTCAAGAAATTGCTCGATCATAATCAACGCATGCAAGTAGGCTTCAAAAATCTTAGAAAATATTAAAAAAAAGAAACTCAAGATGTCAAGCAAGCTAGTCCAGCACAAGAAGAGTCTACTTATTATGGTAGTATATCCTCGAGACGTGCAGAAAAAAAGCCAACATAATACAACTGATGTACAGCGCTTAATGAAAAAATTTGGTTCAACAACAAGTTTTTTTTTGGCTAACAGAGGATTTCCAACCCTTTGGACTGGACTAATCCCTTCGGGTCCAGAAAGAAGCTGGGTAAAACCCCTGTGGCCTCCAGGAGGTAGCACTAGTAGACTCAACATTTGGTTGGGGGGAGTCGGGGATCGATACCAGGACCTTTAGCTCCGGAAGAGAGGGGAACCATGGTCCTGGCCACTCGGCCAACCCCTTGGGATTCCAACAAACAGTTAACACAATCAAATTTGATCATGGGAAGCAAACCTCTCCAGTTATATTCTATGGCTCTCAAGGAGTGCCTCTAAAACGACCATCTTGTTTGTCGCGATTATTACATGAGATATACATTGATCATGCTCGTGTTTTCAGTTACCAATATCAAAAAGTTTGTAAATATACTTGTAGACTTATTTTCTAATAAAATTTGGGATCCTGGTATATTGGTACGAATAAAACCTTGAGGGCAAGGTTTTTCAAAGGGGGATGGAATGATACGTACCTATTAGATAATTAATAGGCTTTTGTTACTATTTTATATTTTATTAGAATGTTTTATTTAGGAATTACTTTTATTAGGATTCTTAATTATATTTAAAATAGTGTTGTCCAGATTGTATGTAAATTGGCTTTATGTATGTGGAATAGTGGAGAGAGATAATGGGTTAGTGGAGTAGTGGTTTAATGGTAGAGTTATTTTAGGATTGCAGTAGTTTTAACAATTATGAAATATCTATAAATATTTATAGATGTTGTATGGTTGAAGATATGAATGAAGTACAATTTTAAAAGAACAAGGCTTTGCTCTTGTCTTAGGAGTTGTGGTTATCCTTGAATTGAACCTTATGAGGTCTCTGTCCCCCTCGAAGTAGACTGTTTCTTTCCCATTTTTATTTTCTATTTTCTTTTTATTTTATTATGTTAAAATCGATTGCAGTCAACTCCAATTGAACTTGTGTCTTTCATATACATAATAATAGTTTCATAATAGCAAATCGAGTTAATAGATCCTTAATAAAATTAATGAGAGTTAAATGACATACTTTGATCTGAGTACTTTGTGAGGGTTTTTCTATGCATTAGGCACCAACTTTGGCATGCCAGATGGGACCAGGTAGTTTCAGCAACTTTTGATCTCAAGAGATTCCAGGCCTCTCTGAGGTTGAAATTGCCTGAGTTTCCTAGCCAACAAAGAGTATCAGGGTTAGTGCTGTCTCCTATGGGAATGAGACCAGTTGAGATGGCTAGAAATTCCTGCAACTGAATCGAAAGATGCATGGTTTGGAATAAGCCAAGCATTTTCGTCAATGATATCTCTTACTACGTCCAATTCAGAGAACTGGATGTTGGGAAACCTGGGAGTAATTGGATCATGGTCAATCCAATTATCAAACCAGAGACTAATGGATTGGCCATTGTCAAAACCCATTTGTTGTTCCTCTGTAGAAAGGATGACATAGACCTGAGCCACCCCTTGGATTCCTTGAGTGCCAGATTGAAGGGCCTGTAAAATATCTTGCTCGAAGCCAGATGGCCCAAAGGGAATCTGTTGAGATAGCCGACCATGCCAAATTCAGTAAGCATGCTTCATCGAACTCCCTAACCCTGCGAAGGCCCAGATCTCCCTCTGATTTTGGTAGGCAAACTGTCTCCCATCCGACGAGGTTTGATCTGTCTTTCCGGATTGGCAGACCACAGGAAATTCCTCATCAACCGTTAAATTTGAAGACAGGTTTTGCTGTGGAGAGGAAGAACAAAAGAAATGTCGAGAGGAATCGAGGAAAGAACATGCCTTACCAGGGTCAATCTGCCAGCAAAAGAAAGGCATTTTGTCTTCTAGCTAGCAAGCCTTGCACTAATGGAATCCAAGATCAATCTGCCAGCAAAAGAAAGGCATTTTGTCTTCCAGCCAGCAAGCCTTGCACTAATGGAATCCAGGATCTTATTGAAATGTACGTGCCGAACACTACCAAAGAAGAGGGGAACCCCAAGGTAGATTGAGGGCAGGAATGCTTGATTGATTTGAAGAAGCGTAGAGACCATATTTGCTCTCCTAACATTGCAATTACCTAAAAGCAGTTGTCTTTTCTGAAGATTGAAGCTCTGTCCTGAAGAGTCTTGATATAATCTGAGCACTTTGAGGAAAACTAAGATATCATCAGCATATAATAAATGACATGGGGTAGAGCTAACTGGGGAGATCGGGACAATTGATCCTTCAAGCCTAAGTTGATCCACCTTGAGGCTGAGAATCTCCTCTGCAAGGTTGAAGAGGTAAGGCGACAGAGGATCACCTTGACAGGCCACAAGAAGAACTTAAAGAACCCGCAGGGGCTTTTATTAATCAGAACAAATCCTTTACTCCTACTGTCCTACATACCATTTCTCTCATAAGGTTAATCAACTAGTGGAAAATTTAAAGAAGTGTAGGGCCCTAAAGAGAAAATTCCACTGAAGCTTATCCAAAGCCTTCGATATATCCAATTTCATGTAGACTGAATTCCCTCTGATTTTAGACTTGAGTTTCAAAAAAAGATCATGAGCAAGAGCTACATGGTGATGGATTGATCTACCTCTAACAAAAGCATATTGATGTTTGGAGATGAGGAGAGGAAGATTTCGAGAGAGCCTAGTAGCCAGCTGATAGGTCGGAAATCTGATAAGTTCGTTGGAGACTTCTTTTTGGGAAGGAGGGTAAGGAAATGAGCATTAGATGCTCTCAATAGTCTACCTGAAGAGAAAAAATATGAGACCGCCATAATCACATCTGAGCCAACAATGTTCCAGCAGTTTGTGAAGAACATACTGTAGAAGCCATTAGGACTCAGAGAGCTTCACTTCTTGAGACCAAAAACTTCCTCTCTAATTTTTGCTGCAGTGGGGATAGCTGTCTGGATTTGGTTTTGCTCAACCGTGATTGAAGGCCCTGCCATATTAAAAAGGCCTTCATCAGGGATTGAGGGGGAGGACTGAAAAAGCTGGGAGAAGTAATAGCGAGCTTGGACTTTGATTTTCTCTTCATCATCGAAAAGATTTTCCCCTACAGAAACACTATCAATGCGGTTTCGAATGCTTCTCGACTTAGCTGAAAGGTGGAAAAAGTTAGTGTTCTTATCACCATCTTGGAGTCATCTGATTTTTTTTCTAATGTTTTCAATGAGTTGATTCTGTATTAGGCCAGTTGTGGAGAGCATATTTATTAGAATTTAGAGCCGTAAGGAGAAAATCACTGGGGTCTGAATCAAAAGCAATTTGAGCATCCATCACTGACTTTTCTGCTTCAGCAATAGTCCTCTTAAGCTGCCCGAAAACTTTTATATTCCAAGCCTTGATATTACTCTTGAGAAGTTTAAGCTTTTGAGGGAGGAGTTCCACTGCATTGAGATGCCCAACTTTTTTCAACCACGGCAGAAAGAAAAAGCATGAGATAGCCACATTTCTTCAAATTTAAAGGGAATATTTTTTTTAGGGAGGAGCGTTTCCTGTGGGACAAAAGAAGGGGAGTGTGATCAGAATAGAGCCTAGGGATAGATGGGTGACAATGGGATCCTCAAAATTGTCCATCCAAATTGCATTGGTGAAGGCTCGGTCAAAGGGATGGTCCATGGCCTTTAGAGGCCACAATTTCTTCTGTGAAGAGGAATCAGACTTAAACATGTTCCTCTTGTAAGTTAGCCCAACATTTTTTGTTTTGGCTGCTCAGTCCTTTCGAAGTTCAGCAGTCCCTACACCCCTCTCTGCCTCAGCTATCTGGAAGACCATAGCCTCCAGCGAAGATGCCTTAGGAAGAAAATGTGCAGCAACTATCTTCTTCCCACGCCATTTTTATCTTATGGTCCCTCCGGAATGATCCTAAGCACAATTCTTGGAAGCCTTCTCTGGAGAGATCAAAGCTCATTTTCATGGATCATGTTAAAGGTATGGAATGTTCGGTGGCTGGTTTGTCTTTGAATCAGCTTTTACAACTTATCATGACTCTTTTGGGTTGACTTTGTGATGTTTTAGTGTAGTCTTGTTCTGTTCAATCTTTTTGTTGGCCTTGCTGCCTTGGTTGGGTTGGCATTTTTGTACGCCTCCCTCTCTTGTTTTCTTTCTGTTTTGGGGTCTTTCAGCTCTGTTGCTCTTATTTCTAATACAAATTTACCTTCAAGCAAGAAATCTGAGTTCTTTGTGCATTGCTTCTGATCAAAGGTCATGATTACCTAGTGTTTGTTCCAACTCTCCCCGTCACCTTTTTAAAGTGTGTGAACAAAGATGGTTTTTGTACTTTCTTAGTGGGTGGGGAGAGAGACCTAAATCCTTTTTATGAAAACCCTAAAAAAATGTAACCCATCATAGAAACCTGCATAAGATAGTACCCTACCTTAATTAGTTAACTAAATATTGAATTCCTAAAATAGAATCCAATGAAAAGATAAACAGAAATAATGGATTTGCATGGTCGAGCAAAATGAATGGGGCCTACAAACTAGACGTATGGTCTGCAAGACACCTTATATGTCGAACATGCAAATTGAGATATCTCTAATTCAGGGGCCTTGAATTTTTCCATGTGGACCATCTTCTTGTGATCTGCGACCACCCAAGATTAAACCATTGATCTGATAAGAAACATAACAGATGAGACTGTACCATCCTGAAAACAATAGTAAATAAACCACAAGAACGATCCAAATTCAGTGCCAAATATCTTAAATGAACCCTCTCAACTAGAACGGCTTGGCAGAACATCCCCAACAAACATTCGGAGGTCAGAATAAGAAGACCCACCCTTCTCTATTGCTCTTTTACAGGCCTCTTGAAGTTCTCTTGCTCTTGTTCTCATCTCTTTGCCTTCGTCTCCTTCCAAGTCCATCAATCTCCGCACATTTCTAGCAATGTCGTCTCTTTCAACAATGTTTTCCCCATTCTTCAGCTTCATGCCAATCTTCCAGTCTTCCACTATCAGTTTGCTGTTGATGGATTGCTCTGCCCCTAAAGGAAGAGTCAATATGATTTTCCCGGCAAATACACTTTCCATAGTAGAGTTCCAACCACAATGAGTCAAGAAGCCCCCAACAGAAGAATGGCACAGCACCTTGAACTGGTCACACCAAGGCACCACAAGGCCCATCTCACCACTCAGATCTTGTAAGCGGGTCGAATCACTACGTGCAACCCACAAGAATCTGGCCCCACTAGCCCGTAACCCAATTGCTATTTCATCCATTTGTGCACCAGAAACCATTAGGTAGCTGCCCAATGACACATATAGGACTGAGCTAACAGGTTGGGAGTCTAGCCAATTGAAGTAGTCCGCATTGTGTGGGCTCATGACCCTGTTTTCAGCAGTCATGTAGGGGATACAAGGGCCCAGAGTGTAGACAGGGAGTGGAAGCTTTCCCTTTATAATGTCAATGACATGGGTCTCTAGACCATGAAAGGAAGCGAGCAACAGGCATGTTGCTTTGGAAGCTAAGGTGACAGCTCCATGGATTCGCCTACGGATGTTTTCACATTTTCCATGGAAGGTGGGTGGGAAATCTGTTAACCGTATAGATGGGATACCAGGAACGTATTCGATTCGTTCATCTCCTCTTTCTGCAAAGAACAGGAAAATCTTATATTCATAACTAAACCAAATTCGATGAGATAAAACCAGAATCCAAGACTCAGGTGAGGTAGCAGTAGCAAGATACATTTTTTTTTCCTTATGTATCTTTCAAGAATTAGATAGGTAAATAGATGCATGAATATAAAAAAAGTACCAAATTTCATACCCCTGCCCTCATCGACATGTTTGTTTCATGTAATTGAATGCGTAGAATATTACTTCTATAAGTGATTCTAAATAAAAATAAATAAAGTGGAACCAAACCCGGATCCGATTAGGTGACGGGTCAAAAAAGTACCCAGGCTCGAACCAATTTACTTATTAGGGCCTAAATAATAACCCAAACTCGATTTTTAATGGGTAAGAACCTCATGGTAGTCGGAGAATCGAGACCATTTACATCCTACAAAGTTGGCCACTCAAAGTACCCACTATGCTTATGAATACCTACTTCTTTTTAGCTGAATATGACATGGCTTCCTTTGTAGAGAAAAAGTTGGAAACCAAAGATGTTGATGTGACAATGAAATGAAAGTCTTGAGTGAGCAAGATTTCTTCATTAAAAAAGAAGGGGTTTTTGAAACACTTTAGGTGGGCACTATACCGAATAGGGAACATTAGGCAAACATGCACCTAACAAGGAATCCGTACAGAAAAAATAACTTTTTTTTACCATTTTTTTCGGTGGTCGCTACCAACCTTCATTTCCTGTGTTGAGGATCGACGGCAACCCTCGCTATAACAAGTGAGGGTCGCTGTCGATTCTAAGCAGGCATAAACTCCTCACCTTCTTCCTTCTTCCTCTCTCTTACCAAATTCAATCCAATGATGGAGAAGTCCATGCGTGCACTACTTGTGTATCAATATCTCTCATTTTTAAAAATTATATGTTAGGCATGATACAATATGGGTAGGATCCAAGAATTTGTAATTCAGTCTCTTCAAAGAATGTCCTCATCCTAATGAAAAACAACGTTTGGAACTTAGTAGAAGGCTTTCCTTGGAGAGCATGCAAGTTAAGTTCAGGTTTTAGACCCGGCAAACCCAAATGAAGGTAATTTTACAGCCCCAGATCTGTTGTGTGGAATTTATATTCATTATTATATTTTGGGTAAGTCGTAATTGAGAGAATGAAACCCAATTATCACATACCCAACTCGAACGCCATGAGAATTCACTCCTTATACAAAAGTATGACAAGCTCCAAGCCGAAAATCTGACCATTCGGGATGCGATGAGGAACCCAATTTGCAGCGACTGTGGAGGCCTGACGATGCTTGGCAAAGTGTCTTTAGAAGAACAACACCTTAGGATAGAGAATGCAATGTTGAAAGATGAACTAGACCGTGTTTGTGCCCTTGTAGGAAAGTTCTTATGCACGCCAGCCACCTCTATGACTTCTGATTTTCAATCAGTGTAAATTACAAGTACCATAGATATTGGATCCCACCGATATTGTATCATGCCTAGCATATAATTTGTAAAAAATAAGAGATACTGATACACAAGTAGTGCAGGCATGGACTTCTCTATCATTGGATTGAATTTGGGGAAAAGAGGAAGAAGGTGAGGAGTTTATGCCTACTCAGGGTCGACGACGATCCTCACTTATTATAGCGAGGGTCACCGTCGACCCTCAACACAGGAAATTAAGGTCGATAGCGACCACTGAAAAAAATGGTTAAAAAAAATGATTTTTTTTGTACGGATTTCCTGTTAGGTGCATGTTTGCCTAACGTTCCCTGTTCGATATAGTGCCCGCCTAAAGTGTTTTTTCTGATAAAAACCCCAAAAAAGAATCTTCTGTGCAAAAGGAAAAAGGATTATGGACACGTTTGTACAATGCATTTTTCGCAGAGAATGAATGAAAAAAAAAGTCCTTAATTGTTACGGGATTCATTTCACATTATCTTATAGGAACAATTTTTTTGTAAACGATTGTTAGAGAGGGGACTCGACCACAAACATTTTCATGAAGAGGTGCATTTATTTTAACTTCTACCATATTATGAAATTGGCCCGGGTTAAACCGGTTTGGACCAAGGTTGGAAAACACATGACTCAGACTCGACTCGTTCAACTTTAAAATATTGATTCCAAGGTAGTCAACTCGACGATTCGGGAGTCATTCTTTTAAAAAACATATGTAAGAAATATTTAAAAATAGACCAAACACTTATGAAGTTTAAATATACATGTATTTATATAGGTATTAGTAATAATAAATAAAAATTAGTAATACATAAAAATTAGTAAATTTATTATATTTCAATCAATCATTTCTAAATTGCTAACCGTAAACCTCAAGCATTAATTACTTATATTTAGCTCAGCTGAATTTATCCTACATTTGACTCGGCCTTTAGTTAAAATAAGGTGACTCGGCGAAGACAAAAAGTCAACTCGCCGAGTTTTCCAATACTGGTTTGACTTGAAGGTGTTGGCTTCCATCTAAAGTTTTGAAGACATGGGCAAACAAACAACCTATCCACTGGCACATATCATGAGTGTTTCACACCAAGACTAAATGTAAAAAATTGTGGAGCAGTGAATTGATTATGTAATATAGGAAAAGAACTTCCAGATCTTTCGTGCAGTCGCTCTCCATTTGGTGTTATTTTTTTCTTCTGTACAAAAAATTAAAAAAAATGATAAACTGAAATTTCCAAATTGGAAAGACATTGAGGGTTAAAAATATAGGATTAATTTCCTCTCTTGAGGAGGAAAATCTGCATAGCACAAGATTTTCCTGTTGCACAAAAACACCCACATTGGTTGCTAGTCTTTTTCATCTACATGCAGAAACGGTTCACCTTTTTTTCCCATTGCCTATGATGGAGAATTCGGATAAGCTTCTGGAGCTGTTTGTGCTGGCGATGTTTCAGCGGAAACGGATCCGGCACCTTCTTCCTCTTTTTTGGTGCAATGAAGAAAAGGTCAGATTTTTCGCATATTTACTCTGTGTTCCATCGCTATAGAGGAAAATGTTTTCCCATCTAACCCTATTGGAAACCCAGAGCCGCCTTTTCCACGGCTCTGCACAAACACACCATTATGTCTCCTTCACACTTTAGAGAGAGAGAAATGAAACTCCCATAGGGAAATTTAAACTGTTAAAAATAAATTCCCCTAATCTTGTATAAAATTCTGCCAAATCATACTCCATTAAGGGCAGATGCTGAAAATTTACCTTTTGGAAGCCACAATATAAAATAATCTTCTGAAGGGCTATTTGTAAATAAACATAAGGATTTTCCAAATCTCAGACCCAGGGAAATAAAGCACATGAATGGGTGAGTAAGACCCTAGGAAGATCCGGACTCTATTATCAAATTGTCAATTCTCTGTGTAAAGGGGCAGACTGAAATTCAAGCTTTTGGGGCAGTCACCTCCACTTCCAAACCCCATATAAATGTTTTGGGTCCACTTCAAAATCCGCAAGAAAATCTCAGATTCACCTCCAAATCCTACTTGATGGGCCGAAATTCCTCCATTTGACCCCAAAATTCAACTATCTATTTCAGTCTGCCTCCCTCAAACAAAAACTCTGGATCAGCCACTATTGCCGTCTCCCTCAAACAAAAACCCTTGATCAGCCACTATTGCCGTCTATATGAATCTAAAAACTAGAAGAAAGAAATTTCAACGTACCGGAGGTATCTATGGGAAAATGACCATTTGAGACGAGCATATGGAAATGCAAGTGCAATGTAAACGTCGACGCTGCCATGGGCCAAAAAGATGCTACAGGAATTTCCCTTCGCTTCCCTAACTCCAAAGCCCACGACAGCAAGGTGTCGGCTACGATGAAGCTAGCCGGCGGCACCAGCCGTTCTAGCAGTTCCTCAAAGGGACCCTCCATCTTGCTATAAATGGCTTGGATGAAGCCGAGGTAGTCGGCGCCACGAACAAACTCCGAGGGGATCACATCGGGGATGGATCGGAGCCGTAGGTTGGGCGGCGCATCCATCGAGCCGATCAAGCCGAGCCACTCCTCAGTGACTACAAAGGTGATGAGGAGACCACTGTTTGATGATGCCAGGAGGCTGCAAGCGTTCATCATGGCATTGATGTGTCCCCGGCCAGGGTAAGGGATGGCAAACACATGGCACTTAACAGAATCCATATGGTTGGAATCAGACTTCGGGGATTAGAACTTGGGCTTCTCTAATAATGATTTGGAGTGTTTAGAAGTGGTGATATAGATGACTGGGAAAGTGGGACCAGAATATCTTGGATTTATTAATTTTATGTGTTAATTTATTGATCGGTGAAATCTTTATATAAATGATAGATTATGGTTTATTCTTTTTATATTTACTAGTTTATTCATTAGTGAAATATTTAAATCATGGAATGTCCCCGTCCCAGTCACATTTTTTAACTAAAGTTGCTCCAATTGAATTTTGATCCCCTCATGCCGATTTCTTAAAGATGTTACACATCAGCAATAACCAATCCAAATTTTGAAGATGTTGACACATTGACGGATTCTTCATGTCGCACATGCAAGTCACACACAGAGGCAAAACCAAGCCGACGCATGCATGCCACATGAACGCAATTTGGAAGAACATTCGAAGTGAGTCCTGTTATATATATCAGTAGATCTGTCTGGCTAGCTGTCCCACGAATCCCAATCTATCCTTATTAAAATGCAAAGTCTCTTATATATATATTTCATAATTTTACACATGTCACATATGACTAACCCTCAGAATGCCAACAACACAAGGGTTGTCCAGTTGGTTGACTCGTTATCTGGCTGTCCAAGAATTAATACTTTTTTTACGTATATGTGAGCTATTTATCCCTGTCTAAGGGCTTTGTGTGGGCTTTCTTAGGTATCAATTTAGAGGCTAGAGGAGTAGTAATAGTAATAATAACAACTCTTACCAGTTTTATTATAAAAGTTTTTGTTTTCTTTTGCATGTTTGTATACATTTTAAAATCTGTATATTTTACTCAAAAGTTAATATTTTCATTTAGTAATATCTATCTTCCACTCGTCATAAATATTGTTTTAATTTGTTCTATCATCATCAAAGCCTTAAATTGATGAAGATTTTTATTTTTCATTAACAATAGTTTTACTTTTCTGTTTAATAAATTTATTATTTTCATTATCTTTAGTGCATTAAGTTGACTAGGTTAATTGTTTTATTTCATTGTTTTTTATTTTTAATATTCTACAACAAACTGCACCTTTATCGACACTATTTGCCGATGCGGTGAAAATTTGCGTGGGCAAAAGTCTTATTTCCAACACATATTTGGATTGCGTTGGCAAAAATCATAGAAAATGTTATTTTTACCGACGCAAGTAAGACCGCGTTGGCAAAAGCTATGGAAACCACATTGGCGCCAACAAAAAAAAACCCCAAAAGAGAGAGAAAGTTTTGCCAAAGCGTGTTTTTCTAATGGCGACACAATAATGCGTTGGCAATTATCTTGCCTACCGGCCACGCACAAGTGTGTGTTGGGAAAGGTCTTAGTTTTTGTATTCACACCATTGCCGACGCATGAGTTGCGTCTGCAAAGCCCCATCTTTGACAAACTTACCTTTCTCGACACTATTTTTCGACGCAGTGAAAATTTGCATTGGCAAAAGTCATAGAGAATTGCTGCTTTTTCCGACACAAGTAAGACAACGTTGGCAAAAGCCGTTGAAAAACTTTCCCGACATTATTTACCAACGCAGTGAAAATTGGCGTTGGCAAAAGTCTTATTTCCGATGCATATTTGGATTGCGTTAGCAAAAGTCATAGAGAGTTGTTACTTTTACCGACACAAGTAAGACCGCGCTGGCAAAAATTTTGGAAAACATACAATAATTTTGCGTACTGGCGATGCACAGGTCTGCGTCCGCAAAGCCCCATTTAGTAAAATTCTTTTTTGCCAAAATAATATGAGCACTCCGTTTTAATCACTTTGATTTATTCCCAACTCTCTGCCTCTTTCATGGGTTTTTATTTTTTATTTATTTTTTATTTTTTATTCTGGGGGCAACTACAATAGCTTCTAGCGGAGTATGCTGTGAACTTTTTTGGATGGGTCCCACTCGTGCCCATATATGGATAATCAAAGTCGTTCAAAATGATCAAACAAATTTAATTATGAGGTATCCTAATTTTTTGTTTAGAATTGAGTTGGAACCACTGTAAGATTGACCAAACAGAAAACCATGGCTAAAAAAAATGTTGCTTTATTAACTTTTTTTTGTGTGTGTCCAATCGTACGATGAGATAACCTCTATTCAAATTGAGATTTGACGATACCTTATAAACATATGGTAGTTATTCGTCGAGGGTCGAACTCATATATAAGGAAAGCCTCCATCCAACCTGATAAAAACACATAAGGCTTGTATTTTGAGTTTGTACATCAATTTTAATTATTTTTTAGCGGCGCTTGTAGCAGTGGCTACCTGTATAAATCCCACTCTAATGGCGCCAAATTTTGATGGAAATTAAAAATTTTTAGTCTTTAGCGTCTAACTTTTTGCAGCGGTCTATGCTTTTGAGGCTAAAGATATATTTTTAGCGGCTAGTATTATATTGGGTGAACTAAACCTAATTTTTGGTGGGCCATAGGATCTCCTGCTAAAAGTTCCAGCATTATAAAAGACTCACGCCCGTGTATTCTCCTTTTGTTCTTAAACCCTTCTTTCGAATTTCTTCTTCTTACAATTGCAGCGCCAAATTCTTCTTCCAAATATTGTTCTTCTTGCAACTGCAGCACGCCAAACCCTCCTTCCGAATCATCTTCTTCTTGCAACTGCAACAAGCCAAATCAATCTTCAGAATCGTCTTCTTCTTGCAACTGCAGCCAGCCAAATCAATCTTCAGAATCGTCTTCTTCTTGAAACTGCAGCCAGCCAAACCTTTCTTCGGAATCATCTTCTTCTTGCAACTGCAACAAACCAAGGATGATCCCTCTCTCCATCTCACTTTATGCCGGCCAGTCCTCCCTCTTCCCCCACCGCCCATGCCTCCACCCACCCAGACCCTCTGCCCACCAGCAACCCTCCCGCCCAGCAGCCCTCTTTGTTTGGTATTGTATTGGTCAATAGAAGAAGGAAAAATGGGCCTTCATGCTAAGGAAATCTGAAATGGCTCATATGGATCTGATATATGAGTAAAAATTGCAAGCAAAAGTCGTCTCTTATCAATCATCACACCCTTAAACAGAACTCAAGAGTTCACGCCTACATAAATTGGGCCACTCGAATAGTGGGCCGCACCGATCAAGACCCTAGATCACCCTCACAAATAGAGTCGCCCAGCCCTGTACGGCAAGGGGATCGTCTCAGATCTATGATCTACCCACTAGTGGGCCCCGCCAATGCCTGATGTCCAAAATAAAACCCCCCTTATTGACGCCCGAACTGTGTAAACCCTTAGATGATGGGCCAGATGGGACCCAGTCACTATGGGTCCACCACCATCAGGGTCGCCCTTGGGTCCTCCTCCGTATCCCCGGATCAGATCTGCCATCGGGTGGCCCACCTGGGTCCCACGGTCAAACACACGGATAGTCCCAAACTGTGTCTATGGGATTGCAGTGAATCTAATTCCATCAAAAGGAGTTTTGGAGGCGAGATAGGGCTGGGCTATTGCTACAGTAAGACAGTCATGAGAAGATCAATTGAATCATCCCTAATATCCCCAATCTTATCACAAAAATATATTAACACAGAATACAAACGCAGAGCTCCAAATTTGGCATAATACACAAGTAGATAAGAATCTCTACTCACCATCATTGATCTAATCTGAGATCTTTGTCCATAAAAATTATCCAAATTGTTAGAGTGGATGCCTTGCATGTCACGCAGATTCTCAAAACCTTACAAGAGCAGGACTAAGGACATGTTCAAAAAGAGCCTTAAGTAGTGATTGCTGTTGTCCATTCTTCCTATTGTGTTCCCTTTTGGCCATCCCTCAAGCCTTTCAACTCTTGTATCGGTTTGCTGGTTGCGTGTGTGAGGATAAACCACTCTCACAGTAGTTTGTTTTTGTAAGACCCCGACCCGAGAGACCTCGTTTAGAGTTGATTAATGTTGTCTTTAGTTTTGAGTGTGTTTAGTAGTTTTGATTAAGTTTGGGATTAGAATAGCTTTTATAATAGCTTTGGGGAATTTGGAGAGCCTTTTTACTTGTGGGACCCTTTGGGGGTTCTTGTTACGAAATGTGTGAGATGGGGGTTTACCGATGATTTCCAAAAATCGTATTTTTAACCTCGTTGGACTTATCTTGCTAATCCCTACAACTTTCATGTTGACATCGTTTCCATTCGAGGAACCTAAACTCGACTTTTCACATTGAGGGCAAAATGGTCGTTTTACCCAAAATCTGGACACCGATTTCAATGTCACCAAAATGTGCAAAATATATACTTTTTAGAAACTAGAAATTTTGCCGATCAACTTTGTCTTCTTCGTCGAATTTGTTTGAAGCCCCGAAAACCATGTTTTGAGCCCGGGAAGTCTTTTAAGTTGTGGGCCCCATCCTCACTTACTAAATATAGAAAGCTTCTTCTTCATTTTTCCCATTTCTGGCAAAAACCCTAGAGGAGAAGAGAAATCCCAGCCCTAAGGGTTTTCCCTTACCCTTTTTCTTGCTTCTTCATCTTCAATCCCCTACTAAGCTAGTGCTAATGGAAAATTAGAGGCTACAATCTTCTTTCTCATCTCAACGGCTTCATCTTGACACCATTTTTGAAGAAAACCGCCCACTCCAAGACTTCCTTTGGACAACACCTTGCTTTTTGAAGAACTTTCTTGTAAGTAATCTTCCTAAAAGTTTTATAATCCTGTTTGTTTAGCCCTAGGGAAACTCCATTTCATTTATTGGAAGATTCCGTTTTGTTTTACTTGGATTTTGATAATCTAGGGTTTGGATTTAGGGGTTTTGTGTCTAGGTGTTTGATTGTGGGCTTAAAAGGTGATTAGAGCTCAATTTGATTTGCATTGGACCCAAGGCAAGTGGATGAAATGATTCTCATGTGTTTTACCATGTTTTATGAAAAATCTTGATTTGTCTTCATTATTAGTTTTAATGGTTTATCATGTTTGATAGTTTAGTATTATTGATTTTGAATGATGATTTGATGAGATAAGGAGGTCAAGGAATAGCCCAATTATTCATGAAGTTATGTTTGGAAGAAGGGGAAAGAAAGGAAATGGATAGGAGTTGGACAAGAGAAGAATTCAACCAAATGGGTTGAGATTCGTTGCAGGACCGATCGATCGCCCATCAGGTCCGATCGATCGGACTGTAAATAACTGAGAGTGTTTTCAGGACCGATCGATCGCCCATCAAGTCCGATCGATCGGACTGTGAATAACTGAGAGTGTTTTCAGGACCGATCGATCGCCCATCAGGTCCGATCGATCGGACTGTAAATAACTGGGAGGACCGATCGATCGGCCAATGAGTCCGATCGATCGGACTGAAATGAGATGAACTGTAAAATAAAGGAATTGAGGGACTATTCTCCAAATTCATTTCAAGCCCATACTCAAGTCCAATTCAACTCTATCCCTTCTCTTCTTATTTGAAGACATTGAACCTGTAATGATGCATTTAAAACCATGAAAGATTTGGGTAAATTGTAATGGGTTGTAGTGGGGAGGTATTGTTTGGAGCCCCATTGTTATTTAAGGACTTGTGAAGTATTGCGTGAAGTCCGAAGGAAAGGGAAAACTTATCATGGAGATTCTATGAGATTTTATAGATTGACCAATGTGTATAAGGACCCGGAATGTCACTAACTCTTAAAGAGTACCAAAAATTTCATCATGATCGACATACGGGACCCTATTCACACTGATTCAATTCTAGAAACCCTATTGTTAGCCTGTAAAGGTATTGAAAACTATTTGTATTTGATTTTCAACCAATTCCCTATTTTGGGATTTCAACCTGTGATTTGTGAGTACTCTTGAACCGAGAACATTGTGTTACCATATTGTTAATTTGTTTAGACCCGTCCCGACTTTTATACGTTTTGTACCTATGGGTTCCCGCCCCGTTATGTGTATTTATTTGCTTTGATTTTCGCATGTTACCTATGAGTCGGCACCACTAATCTTGG
Source organism: Litsea cubeba (assembly GCA_012931725.1). Lineage (NCBI taxonomy): Eukaryota > Viridiplantae > Streptophyta > Magnoliopsida > Laurales > Lauraceae > Litsea > Litsea cubeba. The sequence continues at coordinate 17,420,897 of CM022955.1, read as the reverse complement.
ATAACCTTATCGGTTTGATCCACCAGTTTGGATACCCCCCTTCAGTTATACCCGCTGCAGCATGGTTCCCGCCTCGCCTCGATATACCCGGTTCGCTACCGTGGTCCCGCAAAGTATTATATGTATTTATTATATAAAAATCGTTGATTCTCCTCACCTCGTGTGACTGAGGTCAACGTCGTTGATTCTCCTCACCTCATGTGACTGAGGTCAATGTCCCGATGTGCTCTTATCACTTTTGTGAGAGAGGATTTAGCTTTGTGTGGTTGCCATCTTGTTAGTCCCCGAATCATTGGTACCTTTACATGATTTTATCGCATACGTATCTCTTTTAAATGATGCATTCTTCTCTTATGAAAATTCATTATTTATCTAGATTCTACTATGTTTCTAAAGGCATCATTGTTTTGAATTATTGTTATATCTTTTCACCCACCTGCCAGACCGTCGTGTCTGACCCATTTATTTTGGTACTCAGGTCCCGAGCTTATTGCCATTGAGGAAGAGCCGGAGGAGGCGGTCGGTGAACCGCAGCGAGTGATTGAGTGGCAAGCCGATGATGTCATGTAGACATTCGGCCTTGCCTTGAGAACGATACATTTTGGGAACTTATGATATCTTTATTTTGGGTTTCCTTTGGTTGTACGGTCTTTGTTGACCGTTATTTTGGGGCATTAATCAACTGATATTTTGTAAATACACTTAAATTTACTTTTGGGAAAATATGCTTATGATCATTGCTCATTCTGATATCTTGTTATGTTAATCATAAATCAGTCTTGTTTATGGAATTGAATAGTATTAATTTGGTTTGCTACACGCTTCCGTAATCTTGAGAATGTGTTCGATATGGTTGTATGTGAGATGATGTGTAAAGATAATCCTCACCGCGGAACCCTGTGGGAAATCACGTGCACGGATAAATGCTCTTTTAATTCCGTGTGCGGTTTAGCCAAAGAGATGCACGTGGCACGGCATCACCCCCGTGTCCCGATCCCGGATTCGGATCCTCCCCTAATCTCGGTCCGGGGTCGCGACAGTTTTTATTGCTGTACAATATTTACTTTCTTCCCTTATTTTCTTGTGAGACCCCAATTTATGATCCAAATTATTGACAGAGACAGATGGGCCCCACATCCTCATTGGGCAATGTGCCAAGATTATAACTTATCAAACATAAAAACGTCAAAAAGAGGCACAGTGTGAAAGTGGCCATTTCCTTCTAATGAAGGACATGCTTCACTAAATGCACTGCAACACCTACCCTACAACATTATAGAACAATCAAATAAAAATCACACTTTTAAGTATACTGACGTAATGAAACCTACCCAACAAATGTCTTTGAATTATATTAATTTGTGTTTGTGCACCTTCACTGTAACTTATGGTAGGTCAAAAAAACTTTACCAAGCCAAGAGATTGCTTTGGTCTTTGGAATTGAATTCCTAATATTTTTTGTGCAAGTGTTGTTATGATTATTGCTTTTACTACTACCATTTGAGAATACTAATGAAAATTATGAGTTATCCATATTGCAGAAATAAATCATCTTAGATGTTTTGGTTGCTCATGTAAACTTACTGCAGGGTAAAAGAGTTCCAAGGATCTAAACAGGTTGTTATTACCCATTAGTCACTGTTGTTTTGTTCTTGGCTGTAAAAAAGTAATAAGTGATGAGAGTGCAAGACAACCAGATTTCAAGGATCCAAACAGACCCAACTTAATTGTTACATTGAAAACTTTCCGAACCTAATGCAGAGAAGTCATTTTCTATGGGATGCTTTACAGATAAGCATTTGAAGAGCAAACAAAAACAGACGGACCTAGAAATGTAACTGTGGAATGAAGGCCCACATGTTGTTGGCAGGAGCACTTAATGCTTCTTGGTACCCACATTGCAGCGGAGATATATAGTTAGTTTTGGCTAATTTGGAATAGTTGGCTGTCCTATGTTGAGATATTAATGCAACTCCTATAAATAAAAAAAAGGACTATTGTAATTCTTCCTCTTTTTTTTTTTTTTTTTGTGCGAAACTATGAGACTATAGAGCCCTTCATGCACATGGCACACATGTATAGGATAAGGACTATTCACCCTGCTTGCCATGGGTGGGACAAACTCTAACAGAACCCTGTTCAAATAATCCTGGTCATTAATTTGACAACGGATTATTTCCTTTCTAGCAAGATGATAAGTGCAATAAATTGTACAGAAACTAGCTAACGAAGACCATCTCTCATCTTCACTAATTTTTTTAATTTTTGCACATTCATACTAATAACTAAAGCAAATATGGTAAAACTAATTGCACCCAAAAATGATATAAAAAAAAGTGTTTGCAATCAAATGATTACTACATTAATCTTTTACCCACTTTTGCTGCATAGGATCTTCTTCCCTCTTGAAATAGTGAAATTGTGGTCGGCCATTTTTAATTTGATATTTCCAATACAGCCAACATGGATATTTACGGCCTCATCTCATTGTTTTCCTCTTGGAAAATCCAACTGAATTTAATTTTCTCAACATGAATACCTTAAAGCTAAAACCCAAAGTAGAGAAGACCCAAAGGGCAAAAGTTCTGGATCCACTAGCTTGGATTTTGGGGATATGATACCCAATTACATGGACCCTTTCTACAGAACCCTTACAATATTAGTTGTTTTGTCTTTTATTTATTTTTGTATGTGAATGGTCTTTTTATTTATTGAATTTGGTCTTCACTATTTTCATGTTTACTGACGTGTCCTTTTATTTGCTTTCTTTGATAATAACATCTGGTTCTACATCATATTTGGTTAACTTACAAACTAGTAACAAAGGCCCAGGGTTGAAAACATATTATTAGAAAGAAAAGTCTAAAAGAGAAAAAATGTATTATTTATCTAAAAGAGAAAAAATGATTAAATGGCAATGAAGAGTGTGAAATGAGAAACTTCCTGTGGTGACTAAGAAAGTGCATACTCACAGGTCGTACTTCATTAGAAGCTCAAGTTCATATTTTGCCATAGAAACCCAAGTTGCTTACATAAAGAATACAGGGTTTGTTTGTCCTTAAGTTTCTCATGGAAAGAGTGGATTAATAGATACATTAATTGTTCTTTATATCTTGGCATTCTCTATATCTATTCTCATTGTAAGATTTTGAACATAAAGTTGGGTGCATGAATCTATATCTTTCCCTCTCTTTCTACACTCGATCCAAACAAACCATCTTCCTTTGTTCCTCTGTTGTTTCTCTTGTACACTTTCTTTCTTTTTTTTTTTATAGGATTTCTCTTGTACACTTTTTTAGAGATTCAGTACAGTTGTATTCAACCAAACAGATTATTATGATCCCAGTAAAATGCATCATAAATTAGCATATGGTTTCAAATGGGACTCATCATGTGATGAATGAAGAAAAATCACTCCTTTAAGTGTATGACTACCAATCATCAATTAGTGCAGTCCTAAACCGAATTGTCACTGGTTGCCAGAACCCATTCCCACTGTGCTTCCCATTCCTTTTTTTTTTTTAATTTCTTTTTATGATGAGACTTGGATGTAGGTTCCAAACTAGATGCATGCAAAACATAAGATCATGGGTAGTGGAAGATATTATCATAAGCATCATGTGATTGATTGTATTCCAACTCAAAGCATTCAAGGTTATCATGTGATTGCTTGTATTCATAATCATATGCACATGTGTTTGTGTGTTCTCTCTTTAATAATTTGATTAGCTTATTGATTATTCATTTTTAAGATATGGACAAGACTTGGACGACACTGGATAGTCAAGATCGCACGGTGAGAATGGGTCGGGAGTATCGTGACGGGGTGAAGTCATTTATTGAATTTGCAAAGGTGAATGCTGGGGATGCTACTGAGATTTGATGCCTGTGTAGGATTTGCAAGAACAATCACCGGTATGACTGCGACACTGTGAACTTTCATATTTGTCGTTGAGGTATGCAAGCATCCTACAAGACCTGGATTTACCACAAAGAGATAACACGTCCTGTGGATGACGTTGTCGAATCGGAACATGGGGGTGATAATGATTATGAGGATCGGCATGAATATCAAGAAATGATGGAAGACCATTACACGGGAACTCACACCAACGCCGAGGCCATCCAAAATAACACAATGCATCACTTTGAAAGGCTGTTGGGATGCTTCTCAGCGCCCTCTGTACTCGGGTTGCTCTCCAGACAACACTCTACTGGATTTTGTAATTAAGATGATGGAGCAAAAGGTGGAGGAAAAGTGGAGCAACAAATCGTTCAACAATGTGATGCAGATACAGAAGGCACTCTTGCCAGACGGTAATTTGGTTCCAGATTCAATTTATGCAGCGAAGTAAGATACTGCGTGACTTGGGTCTGGGATATGAGCACATTGATGCTTGTCATAATGATTGTGCCTTGTTTTGGAAGGAGAACATAGATTTAGAAAAATGCCCGGTATGCGGGAGTCCAGATACAAGCTAAATGATAGGAAGGGAAAGAAGATCTCGTATAAGGTTTTACGGTACTTCCCGTTGATACCGAGGTTGCAGAGACTTTACATGTCCAGAAAGACTGCCACACACATGAGACGGCACAGTGATAAATGCAAAGATGATGGGATAGGTAGGCATCCGGCCGATTGTGAGGAATGGAAGGGTCTTGATAAGGAACATCGCGATTTTGCAGCAGAGACTGTTAGTTTTATGGACTCCATCCAATAGATGATATAATAAATTGATTAATTTCATTATTTGTCAATATATATTCATGTTTTCCTTTCATGAGATGAATTGTGATTTATTATATACTTGCACATAACCAATACGAATGACATGATGATGCATGAGATGAACTAGAGTCCACAAATATATTAGATGTAACACATGTGTATGGATGAGACCCACATACGGGAGACATGTGTGGCAAATCTTATACTTAAATATCTTCACAACTAGTGATGAGACTGGACATCTCATACTGACAAGGTTACAGTACTTTGATCACTATGAGATAGTATGATTTGTTTCGATCATCAGAATGAAAGATTCTGGATTATAGTACTGGTACATTGGATGTATTGAAGGACCATGAGAAACACCTTATAAATACTGTCTTTATTTTAAGGTCTGCTCTCATAATTCTCTAGCAATAGGCTCTCAATCCTAAGACATTAATGAACTCAAGTTTCTATCTATTCATTTGCTTTGAGTCACCAATGAGTGAGGCCAACTGTAGGTCAACACCTTGGTGATTTGGGTATGTGGTAGTAGAGCTGAACATTCAATGGTCAAGATGGAATCGATCTCTAATATTCCCTTGTGCCAATTAACTGGATTTATCAATGGTAAGTGCACACCCATTCCAATTAAGAGTTAATTGGAAAGGTACCTATGATCATTATAAATAATTGGGGCTCAAGGATAATAAGATATAGATCTAATTTGGTGGACAGGTCCAATTGATTCATGGATATAGATGGAGGGGCCTACTTGTTGTCACAGGGAAGTTTAGGGTCTTCTATGTAATTTTTTCCTAAGACTGGATTTCAGTTGCATTTATATAGTGGAGTTATTTGCAATTAACTGTGGGCCCGGATTGCACATGAGATGTGGGTTCGCGTGTCCCAGTTGGAGCCAGCTTTCTAAAGAATCCCTAGTGGTCCCCACGCTAGCCCATAATAGAAAGATATTAATTCTAGTTGAACACTAAAAGGAAAGTTACTATTTCTATTTGAAATGAGACTTCTAATAGTGGTAATAGTAAGTTACTAATTAATTAAAAGAAGTGGGACTTCTACTTTAATTAAAAAAGAAGAAAGGGTTACTAATTATTTTGGAAGTATGACTTCTACTAATAATTAGTAAGTGGTAGTTGTAAAACCTATATATAGAGGTGCAAAGGGGCTGGACGTCTACTACTACTACTATCCCTAACGTGATTCACGCCCAGCCCTCTTTAAGTGCAAGTGTTGCACAAGCTTTTTCTCTCTCTTCCTTTTTCTAGTTTCCTTCTAGTTAGTAATAGTTTTCTTTAAGGAGATTCCACCTATCTCCTTGAGAAGAGAATCTAATACTGGGTCATAGCGTGGAAGATCAAGAGGTCTTGGAGATTTCTATTTTGATTCACGAAAGAGTTCGTCATCAAAGAAAGTAGTAACTTCTCCATTAGAGCACAATTGAGCTCCAAAGGTATAATCTACTTTCTTGAATGCTGTAGATTTATTTGTAGCTTATATGTTGCTGGTTCTCTCTTCTAGATAGATGCTTTTACTGATCTTCATACGTGAGATTGAGGGTTTGCATCTTGGAATGTTTTTGTGACCTTCTGGATAGTTGATCACTGCATCAAGTTGACCAAAAGTTTTGAAACCTATCATAGAGGCCCACCTTATTTCCAGCAGAGACCCTTAATATAAGGCTGGGGCTAGCCTTTGATGGGTTCAACCCATGAGCACGTCTTACAGTATGTGGCCTGTCATACTTATGCCATACAACTTGTCACCATGGATGTGCATGAAGGAACCATTCTTCATGATGTCATTGCTTATTCCTGGACTGCATCAGCCTGGTAATGATATTGATGTTTATCTTCAACCCTTGATTGATGTGTTAAAGGAGTTATGGGAGAATGGTGTTGACACTTATGATGCCTCTAGCAAGGATAACTTTAAAATGCGCGCAACTTTGTTGTGGGCCATAAACAATTTCCCTGCATATGGAAACTTATCTGGGTGGAGCACCAAAGGGTACAAGGCTTGTCCCACTTGTAATGAAGACTCCTTATCGATCAGGTTGAAAAGAAAGATTGGTTACATGGACCATAGATCTTTCTTGCCTAAGCGGTACACTTGGCGACATAGCAAGGACTTTAATGGGAAGGTGGAGAATTGAGTGAAGTCATTGGAGTTGCCGCTGGTGGAAAAGGTACAAGCACAATTGGATCGGCTTCCATATACAAGGTTTGGGAAGCACTCTAACAATAAAAAAAAAAAGACCACGTGACGCTGAAGACTTGAACTGGACAAAGAAAAACATTTTTTATGAGCTACCGTACTTTAAGAAACTAAAGCTTCGACACAACATTGATGTTATGCACGTGGAGAAGAATATTTGTGAAAGTCACCTCTGCACAATGGTGGGCTTAGACAAGAAGAGCAAGGACACAAAGTATGTCCGTCAGGATTTGGAAGATCTAAATATTAGGCCAGAATTGCATCTACGAAAAAGAAGCAATGGAACACAAGAGAAGCCCCGCGCGTCCTACACATTAGGCCCAAGGGAGAAAGATGGTTTTTATCAATAATTAAAATCGATCAAGTACCCAGATGGCTATGTTGCGAACCTCTCGAGGTGTGTGACCTCAAAGAATAGGAGATTAGTATGCGTGGGTACGTGAACAAAGAGATATGCACAACACTGTTTGAGCTGGGTAGCTTCTTCGAGAACATTTGCTCAAAGAGTTTAAAATGGAGTCATGTGGAAGAATTGGAAAAATAAGATTCTCCTCATACTGTGTAAGTTGGAAAGGACTTTTCCTCCGGCATTCTTTGATGTGATGGTCCATTTGGCAGTTCATTTATCGCGTGAGGCTATGCTCGCTGGACTGGTGCAATATCGGTGGATGTATCCAATCGAGAGGTGATTCCCTTTGCCATTCTTTAAATTGTTGATTAGTATTGAGAGGTGATTGTGTTTACCATTCTTTAAATTTTTTTAACTTGATATTGATTTATATGTTTGAAGGTTTCTGGGAACACTGAAGGGTTACGTTACCAATCGAGCTAGGACAGAAGGTTCGATCGCCAAGGCATATATTGCCAAAGAGAGTGTTAATTTTATGAGGATGTACCTAAAGGGAGAAGTTCCTTAAGAACGGAATGGCGATGAGGGCGAACAAGGCCCAGAGTTGGGTGTCTTCACCCAATGCGTCTGGCCCTTTTTACCTATCACGAGGGCTCCTAATGTGTCCTACAGGGAACGCAACATGGCCCATTGGTGTTTGTTGTATAACACTCCCGATGTCATACCTTATCTTGAGTAAGTGGTTCAGTCTAACTAATTATACGCATTACTTGTAAACTTTCTAATATTCCTATATGTCACACTGATTATGCTGAGTAGAGAACACAAGAGGTAAGTGAATGAGCGCGGGGGAAGCAACAACACCAATTTACAATTGGAAGAGTTTTCTGGATGGTTCAGAGATCATGTACGTATAACAGATGCATAATAAAAGTTATCAACTCAAAACATGGAAATCCAATTTGAATTAATTTTAAGAAACTAATGCAGATAATCCAACTCAGATCTCGATGGTCTCCAGAAGCAATAGATGCATTGTGGGCATTAGCAAATGGCCCTAGTTGTTTGGTGCATCAATACTCTGGTTGTAGGATTAATGGTGTTCGGTTCATCACCATAGACCGCGACAACCGTCACAAGAGCCATAATAGCGGGGTGGTTATCGAGGGGGACCACAATGAGGAAAGCATTGACCTTTTCGGTTACTTGACCAACATTTATGGATTGTCATACATCAATGGTTCTGAAGTTGTTTTGTTCAAATGCCAATGGTATAATACTGGTCAAAAATCTAAAATAAATATCGACCCACATGTCACAAGCATTTACGTTAGGGATCGGTGGTATGAAAAGGATCCCTTTGTCTTGCCAAATCAGGTAAATCAAGTGTTCTATGTCAATGACACCAAATTAGGCCCAAATTGGAAAGTCGTGGAACGGGTCAAGCATCGGGGTGTTTGGGATGTGCAAGAGCGAGATGGGGAAAAAGAGTAAAATGTGATAAACGAGCCGTACCAACAGGAATAAGCCATTGAAACTGACTTAGTGTCTGTTGCCGAGGTTTTTTCCTTTTGTTACACTAGGAATGACATTGAACCAGATATCATCCCTGAGGATAATGAACCTACGGCCGATGGTGGTGAGCCAATTGCTGGCGATGGTGGTGATGAGGACAAAACATTGGCAGAGTACATAAAGGAAGAGGAAACTGATCAATCCGACCCTGATATTGATTTTGATATGGAATTATGATATGTAAAGTTTATTTCTTCATGTGTGTGGACAAGGATTAGATGCAATGGAATCATTAATTTTACTTTCATTTGTTTGCCACTATTGTGACTTTTTTTTTAATTTTTTTATGTGTTTGGTCCCTTTATATATTTATGATCCCTTTGTCATTTTTTTTATCATAGTGGCCCAAAAAAGTGCCGAAAAAAAGAAAATCTTATGTTCCTCCTGGCGCATTGTCTCAAAAGAAGAATGCTTATGAGTCAGCTAGTGTGATGCCCCACCCTACACACATGCATGATATTGTCCGCTTTAGCCCACTGGCCCCACAGTTTTGTTTCTGATGGGCCAAGGTAAGGGTGTGAGATCTACATATAATCCCATTCACTTTCCTCTCTATAGTCGATGTGGGACTCTGGGGCGTCACATTCCACCCCCCTTATAGGGCTGCACGTCCCTGTGCAGTAGCCTGCCAGCCCTCTTGGCCCGCCCACATGGAAACCTGCCCACGGCAGGGGACCCACACGCGAACTAGTCGAGAGTCGGCTTTGATACCATTTGTAACGCCCCACTCTTCACACATGCATGATATTATCCGCTTTAGCCCACTGGCCTCACCGTTTTATTTCTGATGGGCCTTAACCCATCAAAAGGCCTCATGCAAGGTAAGGGTGTGAGATCTACATATAATCTCATTCACTTTCCTCTCTATAGTTGATGTGGGACTCCGGGGCGTCACATTTATAAAGGTCGAATCATCTTAGGTTACATAACCTGGACCTTATTTAGTGAACCCCACGACTCAAGGTTGAGCCACACCATTGACTCGTGGTTGGCACAGTGATGGAAGTCTATTTGGATGGTCAATGGGCCCCACATAAGATCACAATAATAGAAATTAGAATATGGAAAGTGTCACTGTACACAGTGTGCTCAGCCGACCTCCTGGCCTGGGCGGTCAGCTCGACACACTAGGATCAGCGAAGCAAACAACCTGCAGGCAATGCCTGATTGCCCAGAAGTTCTTGTGAGTTCGGCTAACCCTCTGGCCTGGGTAGTTGGTTGTGTTCACTGAAAGTCCTGGCTAAGGGGATGTCCCAAGTTCTAATTTCTTTTGTTGGAAACTCTGATCTCAGTCACCTGATCTCGGTCTTTTGGCTCTGAGCTCGGTCAAGTACTTAGCTCGGTTAAGCACTGAGGTCGGTCAAGCACTGAGGTCGGTTAAGCACTGAGCTCAGCCAAATACTGAACTTGGCTAAGACACTGAGCTCGGCCAAACACTGAACTCGGCTAAAACACTGAGATCGACCAAACACTGAGCTTGGTCAATTCACTGAGCTCGGCCAAACAATTGAGTTCGGTCAACCACGCATATTGAACTTTGGGTCTGAGGAAAACTGCAGGTTATAGACAAGAATTCTAATTGGGGTTCAAATAAAGGCTAAGGGTCCTTTTTCCTAATTTTCTAAAATTAATGGGTCTAATTGTATACATTATAAACTAGAGATTTTATTTTAATTAATAAAACTAATGGGTTATTAGATCAGTGGGCCCCACTAGTCCTAGTCCCAGATCAGTCTTCATCATCAAGGTCACTAAGCAGTCACTGATCCTATGTCCGGACCTGATCTGAAATCAGGGACCCACCTGGGCCCCACGAACTGCTGGACTACACTTTCCCATGCTCCCCTCATTTCCC